>SRSM01000140.1:3115000-3715000 GCA_019593545.1 Apocynum venetum
CTTTGAAGCATTTGTTATTTGCTCAAACATGTCGAGAGCGGATGGGTGGTGTACCTGTTTCATCAAAAATATTCAGAGTCGAGTCATCAGTTACGTCATTTCTGAGGAAAAAACCAAAACCAAAAAGGAAAGAAGGAATTATTTTCATCCTCATCCTCATCACCGCCAAACTCTACATTCACATGAATCAAAAGTTGGGAAAAGTACCATCCAAGAGCTTTGGTCATCGGCGGCGGCGAGGAGGGGAGGAGTGGCTTTGATATGGGTAGGAGAAGAAGCTCTCATTAAGTCAACCCAAGCGTTAATTCTACTCCCAGTATTGATTTCAAGGTTCTGTAGCAGCTTCTTGGGATTAATAGTGATATAAGTTCCGGGAACCGTCGGAGGCTTCTGTGCCGCCGTGGTGAAGAGTGAGGAGTTTGTAACCGCCACTGTTATAGCCATATTAATCGCTGATTTTGCGTCGGAAACAACCACATTTTGCTTAGTCATATTTGCCGACTTCCTTTTTCTACTGAAAGGGATCCAAAACAAAAAAATACAAATCAAAACCAAAAAGACACTAATCAAAATAAAGAAACTCTACTTTTTCCACCACAAAATCCCAAAAAAAAAGAAAAGAGATTCCCGGTTCCATTTTTCTTGAAAACAGCTAGCTCATACACATAATTACCTGTAAAACTCCAACACTATTTCTTCGTTTTCTTGGTGTTAATTAATGAGGGTAAACTAGAAGAAGATTAACAGAGTGCTCTGTTTCTGAATATTGCTTCAAGAAAATGAGAATGGGCACAATTTGAGAGAGATAATGATAATGAATCAATCCCCGAAAAAAAGTGAAGAACTGAAATGGGACACAGAGACAAAGATTTGTGGAAGGGACTCTTAAGAGAGAAGGAGAAGAGACGAGAGAGGGAATGAAAAAGAGAGGGCTGAGAGAGAATGAGAAGTGTGTGACTGTGAGAAAAATTGGAGGCAGTTTGGCTGTTTTATAGTTACAAACCAGACACTAACGGACGAAACCATACCCCCCACTTTTCCCTTCACCCCCATGTTCCCCTCAAAAGGTGGGATCCACTAAAAACTGTGGACCCCTACGAAGGAGTCTCAATATCCTTATTAGAGGGTGCCCACGTGGTCCCCTGGTAACACCGTATTGAGTATCGGCATCTCTTCTTTCTTTCTCTCTCTGACCATTGTTTCTCTCTCAAGACTCGCCGCCGCCGTCAACCCAACAGACCTTGGCCATTCCCTGCCTGGGGGTTCTTGCCACCTGGGTGTGATCAGCTGGGCAAGATATCTAATGTGGCTGTTGCCAGGTGGATATAGTCCATTTTCCTCGACTATTTTTTTAAAAGAATAATAATAATGATAGGTGAGACTGACCTTAACATTGACTAAAATCCTAATTTTTAATTACAGACATTGCCACCAAATTGAAGAGTGATTTATGTTAGGGGATTTGAATGTCCAAGGACGAGGAGTTTGAGGTAGCAAATAAGATCATTTTTTTGGATAAAAAGGGTATGCCCCACGTTCAAGAAATGTTGGGTTCCATATGTGGTATTATATATAAATATAGTTTAAAATTGAATCTAATACCATATTCTTGTTGTTTTTGATAATATTATTGTTTGAAACATATATATAAATATTTTTAAATTTAAAAAATAAATATTTAAATAAAAATATTTCACATTCAATTCTAGACCCATGAAAGAATAGTGTTAAAACTTATGTTATGATGATTAATAGCCAAAATCTAATTATAGGTGAATCCTATCTATAAACTAGGGGTTTGTGATAATAGACTACAAACCAAATTAATCATGTGAGGACCACAGGATTCGGAAGTCTGATTTCCACAAAAGGGTTACAAAACCAGAGAAAATTTTTGGGGTTTATTTCCTTAAATAGTTGTAAAACCAGAATGGAAAAGAGAAAGGAAACTTGAGAGAGCCTCCAAAGTTTGCGAACTTGCCTGAAATGGCAAGGAATGGTCCCTTCATATGAATGGAGCTTTATGGCCACTAAAACAAGCTGCTCAAATCTACTCAGCTGTGCAAAACCATGGACTTGTCCAATTTTTTTACTAGACCAATTTTGGGTGGGATATTTTTTAAAAAATCAAAGCATAAAGATGTCCCCTATGGGGGAATTTTATTTTATTTTATTTTATTTTTTTTGCCAAAAAGCTTTGTATTAATAAATGCTTCTTGTGTTGGGGTGGCACATGAAGGGGCTCAATTAGTCAATTATAAAACTATTTGGGAGGCAATTATGATTTCCAATCTAGTGAAGATCAAGGCAGCTTTTTATTGGTCTTTTAATGGATTAAAAAAGTTGGACAAAATGCAGTAAATGCTTGAAACGTTGCATAACAAGTAGTACTTCCCTTCATTATTTTTCTCGTTACTAAATATTATATTTTTAATGTTTTAAAAACTATAAATTTTATAGATAGAACAAATACATTTCATAAATTTTTTTAAAGCTTTTAACCAAACTAACCTTACTTTTCAAAGTGTGATATAAAATAACTCAAAAGACTCTTTGCAACAGTGATAGTAAAAAAAATAAATTCAACAAAATGCAATTGAAAATTGTGTTTTTGGGAAAACGCCATTGACAATGAGGTTCTCACTAAACACACGAATCCCAACCGTATGCTTCATAATAATAATAAATAAATAAAAAGGTCACGTCCTTTCAATATGCCCAAACTTTTTTTTTCCTTCTAATTCTTGTTTTTTTTATTGAAATTTTATTAGGTTGTGAATTGTGTTTTTTGTGTTATTTACTTTTGTCTATATTATAAAATATATCTTTAATTTAAAAAATTAGAAAATACGTTTTTGCTAATGTTTATTTATGCATATTGAAATTGTTGTAAATTTTTTAAAACTTATTAATGTAAAAATGACTAATTTGAAGATATATAATTAACAAAAAAAATTACTATATCTTGATTTAAAAAATTAAATTATTAATTTATTAAAATTCTAACGATAGTTTATTAATCTGTTTCTCTCTCTATTGCACGGCTGCAAACTTCCTACAGCTTTTCCATCCACCCAAGAACACACAATTTTTTATGTTAGAGTACGAGATAGATTATATATATAAAGAGTAGTTAGTCGTTGAATACATCACTTTCAAATTGGAGAAATTATTTGTGAGAACCATGATGATAAAACTAATACTCTTCTTTCATCTTTCACACATATTAACAAAATATAATTAATATTATTTAAAATATGTATTTTTAATAAAATATTTATAAAATACCCATTTAACATTGAAAAACTTGAGCATTATAAACATTAATATATTCTTGAAAAAGTAATTTCTCATTAAATTAATTAAGTAAATTTTTTCAATAAAATACTCATCAATTGTTATTCAAATTGTACTTATTAATCTCACTTTAAATATGAGTATTTTAGTCAACTAAAAAATATATTATTTTTTAATAAAAAAATAAACATATAATTTTGGATAAAAAAACAATCGTATCAAATTGGGATAGAGAGAATAGTAAAATAATTAATGAGAATTTTACTAAGCATCAATATTGCAACAACTCTAAAAATAATTTTTTATCAATTTATTTTTTGGGAAACATTATTATAATTTTTTAGAAGCCTAAATTATTATTTTGTGTTGAAATTTAGTTGAAAAGTTTTTATAAATACTCGTTTATAACATAATTAGAAATTTATTAATTTCATAAAAGCTTTAACTATAAGTAAATTATTAAAAGCCTTTTATTACTAGTTGATTATAAGTAAGTCATTGCATATTAAATACTATCTTAAGGTTCGAAATTTAATATTTATATATTTTTGTTTTCAAATATTCAAAATTAAATGTCTATTTTATTAAAATAAATATATTTTACATATTTACTAACAATTCCTTAATTATTTTTTAAAAATAAAATCTCTTCAATTTAAATTTTTTTATTTTAAAAATAATTTACTTAATTTAATGAATTTACATGTCATATCAATGCGATATTATTATTTATGATGGACATGATGGAGAGGATATTATTATTTATGTATTTGTAATAAAATTATGTTTCAGTAGAAAATAATATTGTAATACTTTATCCATCTAATATTGAATGCGTTGTAAAATGTGTCGCTCTCGAGTGGATCATTTGCATCAAGCATCATCAAATCTTACCCCGAACAATACAAAGATAAAGCAAAAGAAGAGAGAATAAAAGATAAATAATTATCTTCTCCTTCGTTCATTCCAGGGTAAACTAAAGGACACATATTAATAATAACCTCATAAATAAACTAAAGGACTTATAGATTGAAGAGTCTTAATACTGTCCTATTTAGTAATCATGAGTCTATTTAGTAATGTCCACATTAACAATTTTACTATAGAATGCTCTAATTTTTTTTACTAATTATAAAAATGAACAAGAACTTTTAATCATGATGTCACATTCTCCTAAACTTTCATTAATTTTAGTTTTCGTATTTATAAAAAAAATACACTTACGTCCATCTAATTAAGGGATAATTTTGCCATGATCAAGAATAATCTTAATTCATTGTTTTTAATTGAGTTGTTTCCGGTAGCTAGACAATTTGTATTTATTATTTTTCCAATACACTCAAATTCAAAAATTACAGTTTCATAGCTCAATTTGACATTTTTCATTTATATTATTGCATTATCTCAGATTTCCTTTTTTGTTTTGGTTTAGGTATTTTTTTGTATATGCTTTATTTTAAAGTTATTTCATTGTATTGGATTTTTTTACCGTGTACTAACTATTTTCTTTTTAATAAAATTTCTTGACTTTAGAAAAAAATAAAAATTTAAAAAGAGATGAATTTGTAAAGAATCTAAATGAAAGAAATGAATTTCTATGGATTAAAGAACAACGAGTTTATATTATTATTGAGAATAATAAAAATGTTCCTTAATTAGATGGATAAAAGTGTAATTTTTTATAGTTTTATAAAATTTAAATGTATACATTAATAATAAAAAAGTTTAAGTGTATTTTTTAATAATTTTAAAAAGTTTAAGTATAAATAAAAAATTCTAATGCTAAGATTAAAAATTACGAAATTTTAGATACATGCAACACTTTTTACGCTATTAATTTATGCTGCTTGTGTTCTGGTGGCACATACATGAAGTGGTTCAATTATAATACTACTATTTGGGAGGCAATTATGATTTCCAATCTAGGGAAGATCAAGGCAGCTTTTTGTTGGTCTTTTAATGGATTAAAAAGTTGGACAAAGGTAGTACTTTCCTTCATTTTTAACTTGTTACTAAATCTATTTTTATATATTTTGAAGTATAAATATTTATATCAACTTTATAATAGACCAATATACATATATATATATATATATATATATATTTCACAAAGCTTTTTAATATTATTCATAGTCTCTTTCTCTCCCTCCAAAAAGTCAAAAATAGATAGTAGTTGAAAGTTATCCGAAAATTTTGTATTATTTGTTTTGGAGATGATAAATAGAATCTTATTATGATTAATTAATAAGAATAAAAATGAAAAAAAAAGTAGCACTAAAACACTAACTCGATTTCATTAGGCGATAAGTAAAAACTTAAGAAAATAATTAAATTATAAATGTACTTTTAATTTTTATATTCTTTTCTCCGAATGTTTATATTTTTATTTTAATTTATTTAAAATTAAATATTTATTTTTTAAAATAAATATATTTTTATATAAAATTTCATTAATAATCTTATTAATTTAAAATATTTATATTCAACTAATTTATAATTTATAACACTCGTAATATTAATTTAAGTAAATTTTATTATATTAACTTATGAATCTTATATTTTATTATATTAATATTAATAATAATTTAATTAAAATAAAAAATAAATATTTAATTACGCAGGGATTGTCGCTCTAATTTTTTTCCTTCTTTCAAATTGAACATATAAATATTCCTTTTCTGTGATCTGCCGCAAACAAACATCCCAAGAATGTGCGAAGCGCAAGGGCATTCGATTTTCTTTCTTCCTTCTCAAGTCAATGGCATTTTTTTTTTTATAATTTATTTTTTTATCCCCAAAACAATAGTTTATTACTAATATAGGTTCCTCTCTCTATTGCACGGCAGCAAACTTCCTAGAACTTTCCAGCAACCAAACAGCACACAATTGTTTATGTTACTTTATTTTATGTTAGAGTAAGACAAAAAGAATAGTGAGTCGTTATTATTATTTTTATTATATTTTTTTAATAGGGATAGTTAATGGTTATAATAATTATATTGACCTTTGAAGTTATCATATTACTTTAAAAAAGGACATCTCTTTCAAATTGAATGCATGTTGTTGATTCAGACGTTATATGTCAGAGCCATGATGAAATTAGTAGTAAAATAATTAATGAGAATTTTACTAAACCGCAATAATGCAACAACTCTAAAAATAATTATCAATTTTAGAATTAGCATTAGTTATTATAAAATTTTGAGAAGTCCAAATTATTTTTATTGGTTGAAATTTTTATTTGAAAATTTCTTTTAAAAAACTCATTTATATTAGAATTAACTATATATATATATTTATTTAATTTCATGAAGGAGAAATAACATTTAGTCCCTTATCTTTGGGTCATTTTAACTCATAAGTTGACTCCTAAATAATGAGTTAAAAGGACTAACATGATTAAAAAAATACATTAAGGATCAAAATAGGTGGAAAAAAAAGAAGAAGATCAAATCATTTATAAAGATAAAGGAACAAAATAACTATTTTGTCTTACATAAAAGCATTTAACTATAAGTTATTATGTTACTAAAATCATTTTCTTTTTTAGTCATCTTAGTCTGAAATTCTATATATTTTATTTTATAATATTTAAAATTGAATTTTCACTTTTCTAAATAAGTTCCAGTGATGAGATTGGTGATTGGTAATCTACATAAAAACATTTTACATGATAACCAATCACTAAAAAGCATTTTTACATGACCTTTACGTTTCATATTCAGGTGTAAAAATTACTAATTTTTTAGTTCATATGCATTTTGCAGATTTTGAAAAACATCAGGTGCATTTTATATCTTTTGATCTAAAATTTAAAATAAAAAAATGTTTATTTGATGAACTTTTACATTAAATTTTATATATTGTCTAATAGAAATATAAATATTTAAATATTAATTCTTTATTTTTTTTAGATATCTCTCAATATTTGTAATTATTTGAGCCTGACTAATTTAAAGTTCAACTCAAAAAAGAAAACCTTGTATAATCTAACTTTTATTTAGCCGGAAAAGCGAAGGTCTTACTCAAAACCTTACCAATATTGCAATCAAATAAAAGTCAAATTTGTGATATATATATATATATATATAAAAGATAGGAATTATGGGTATGGCTGAGTTCAATGGATTTGAAACTTTTGCAGATTTACTATTCACTAGAGCTGCCACGGAGAATGGCAATAAGAATTTGGGACTTCTGATCAAGGCCGTAAAAGTGAATGACAGACTCATAACTTTATCAATATTGTTGTCATGCATAAGTTAAATTTGTGATGTATCTATATATATATATATATATATATAAAAGATATGAATTATTGTGGAATATTATATACTATTTTCTATTTTTAGTTTTGAGCTATTATATTTTATTTTAATTTTTAAGAGTTTTGCATTTTTTTAAATTTTAAATATGAATTCATATATTTTATTTTAATTTTTTTGAGCCCATTACTTTTTTTTATTTGTAGTTAAAAGACTTTCGATGAGTAAAAAATATTTTTCGACTAGAATAACATTCACTCTCAATATTTTTAAGCGTATTTTTGAAAAAAAAATTTTAAAAATCGTCTCAATAGCTTCTTCAACAAGAAGAAGAAAAAGTTAGTGAAGAAGAGAAAAAAAAAAGGTAAAAAAACCATGGAGATGGGTTTTTAAAATTTTTTTTAACAAAAATGCTTTTAAAAGTATTGATGATGTACACTATTTTGGCTGAAAAATAATTTTTATTTATTAAAAGGTTCATAACTAAAAATTAAAAATGGAATTAAGCTCTAAAAAGTTGAAATAAAATATAATAATTCATAACTTAAAAATTGAAATAATATAGAGCTCTTAAAAATTGAAATAAAATATAAGGACTCATAATTAAAAATTGAAAATAGTATAGAACTTTTAAAAATTGAAATAAAATATAATGATTCATAATTAAAAATCGAAAATAATTCAGGACAAAAATTTAATAATAATTGGAATTATGGTTGAATTCAATGGATTTGAAACTTTTGCAGCATCACTATTCACTAGCGCTGCCACGGAGAATGGCAATAAGAATTTGGGACTATCATCATAAGTTTACCCAACAAATCTGGCTTTTTCACTTCACTTTTCTTTAATTTATGTAGATAAATAGGTAATCAACATTGTAGAATCAATATCCAAAATCTACTTGAATGCGATTGGCACCGTTTATGGATCGTTTGTAGACAGTCTTGAACTTTGGAAATAAAATGTGTATATATGTATCTTAGAGGGAAAAGATTGCAGCATGTGCATGGCCATGACAATGTTACCAAACTAATATTGCTATCTTATGGGTGGTATATATGAGTTTGCATTAATATGATTTTCTTTGATTAGATATTTAAGGAATTTATATTTTTTTTAAAGTTATAACATTATATATAATATGAAAAATAAAATATACGTAAGAATTTTGTTGACATATATATATCTTACATTTGAAAGCTTGCCTATAATTAATAAGTCATTAATTACAAAAGACGGAGTTAGAGAGTTATAATTTCAAATTGATTTATAGATGTTTTTTAATCAAAAGAATAAGAAAAATCACTAATTTTTCATGAAATGAAGAAGAATTGTATTACGAGCAATGACCTTTGAGCAGAAAGATAATATACATAAAAGATGAAAATAAATGTTTTTATATCGTTTTTTAAAGGGTGTTAAACTAAATATAATCATTTATTTTTTAATTTTGTTATTAATATTTATTTTAAAGTGTCTATGTGCAATGTAGAGGTCTTATCATTTTGAAAAGATTCTTATCATTTTTGCTTAATCCATTTAATTCAATTACTAACAACAACGACAAATAATAATAATACTCCCTACGTCCATTTTTATAATATGTGATAAACAAATTCATTCGTTCCTAATATAATATGCTTGACAACTTTTATAACTATTTTACCTTTATTTATTTTCTCCTTATTTTAAGTATAATAAATACTTATTGCTGAGAGAGAAAAAAACAAATATTCATTATCCCAACTAAAATAAGTAAAGATACAATAAGAACTAAAATAATTTTTTATCTGTGTGAAATTGATTGTAATATCTTATAAAAAATGAGTAGTAATAATAATAATAATGCTTGAAAAGGAGGAAAATATATTAATATGAAACAATTATAGTCAAGGAATTAAGTGTGCATTATCATGATAACGAATAATAAGTAATTGAATATTCACTTTTGTTTTAGCACAAAAATTAATAAGAATTTTTATTTTAATAAAATCGACATATTATCTATTAATATAGTTACTATCGAGACTATATGAGTTGATTAACATACCAATTCAGAGATTATAATAAAATTTTATACCAAATATATTTATTTTTTTTAAAAAAACGAAAGGATTTATAAATTTAAGCTGCAAGATGTCAATAAACCATAGTGTACGTCGTAGAGAAACGATATCAAAAGAGCCACCTGTCCAAACTCGTGAGAGTGTTTCTTAGGGAAAAATATCTTTACAAAAGTGTGGGAAGTACAACGAAAGCAAACTTGAAAGTTTCCAAATTTAAGACCAAAGCCAAGTACTAAATCCAAAATCACTTGTTAGTCTTTTGCAATTGTTCTTGTTTTTTCTTCTTCTTCTTCTTCTTCATGCTTTAATTGATTTGTCAGTCAAAAAAAAAAAAAAAAAAAAAGAGACACAAAGACAGAAGACAGGGTCAGAGGTTCAGTGGGCAGGGAGGGAAGCGGTTTCATAGTACATTTTCGTCCTTATTCCCATGGTTCTCTTCTCTGTATCTAGTCTTAAATTGAATAGTAATCTTCAATATTGGACATGCCTAGTATTCCTTTGTCCCTCTCCTTTGTTTCTTCGCTTTATTCCTATTCTATAACCTTTATGAACTAGTTGGTATGCCTAGTTGGTTGTATATTTGAAAGGGAGAAGAACGTTGGACAATTGGGAGTGTTGAGAAAACAAACTAAGTATATTTAACGTCTAAAATATATTATAATAAATAATATTGTATTTATAAATAAATAATATACTAAAATATTGTTGATTTTATAATCGATACTGAGTTCTTATGAAAGAAATGAGAGTTACAAACGGATTATTTAAATTGTAAATCTTTCTTTATCCATAACTAGTTCGCAGAAAATAGGAGAGAGTTCACTAATATTTTCTTAGCCAAAATCTTATTTGAAGTATAATCATTCCACCAATACAGTATAATAGAATAATACAATACAAATAAATAGTACATTACACAACATAATAAAATCCAACTAAAAACTATTGAATATTATTTAATAATGAAAAGAATACTAGTAATTTAATAGCTAAAACAAACTATAAAGGAAAGAACAAATTAAAATTGATAACGAAGTTCGACTAATATTGCTTACGTTTTCAGGTCCCACCACAGTAGCAAACCACTTTACTGAATGCTCAAAGTATTATAATTAGGATATCCTAATTAAAGAAATTTTCACAAATATAGAAGATTAGATGTTGAAGAGGTAAAACTATCTAAGGGGAATAGAGTCATTTTATAGGAGTAAGAACCCAAGCCAATTTTCCCCACTTTCATTGTGTGACTAAATTACAATATTAAAACTAATCAATTTCTAACAAATCTCCATCTTGGCGAGTTCTTCAGTCTTCTCAACCTTTAGGTCTTTTATTTTCAATATCAAATAAAGTAGTCTTCAGTGGTGCTATCAAATGTGCCATCTGGCGCCAACTCAACAATGTAGGATATTGACTAAGTTCAAACAATGATTGAATTTAGTTGTTACTACTCTGGTCAACATGTCTGCGGGATTCTCTGTTGTTGGAATCTTTTAAATAAGTAATTCACCTTATTCAAGAATCTTTCGTACAAAATGATAGTGCACATCAATATGATTCGTCATTGCTTGATGGACTTAATTATTTGCTAAGTGTATAGCACTTTGACTGTCACAATGCATTGTATTGTGCTTTTGACTAACTCTCAAATTTTCTAGCAACCCTTGAAGCCAAATTGTTTCCTTAATAGGCTCTGTAATTGCTATGTATTCGACTTACATTGTAGATAAAGTTATCGTTGGTCGTAAGGTAAATTTTGAACTAACTAGTACATTGGCTAAAGTAAATACGTAGCTAGTTGTAGATCGTCGCTTATTCATATCACACGTATAGTCAGAATCACAATATCCAACTACATATTGACTAGGTGATTTATTATGCGTAAATACTAATCCAATATTTACAATATTTTGCAAATACCGTAGAATCCATTTCACATCTTGTCAATGAGTTTTATCTGGATCATGGATATATTTGTTCACAACTCCAATTGCTTGTGAAATACCTGGACGTGTGCACACCATTGCATACATCAAGCTATCAACTGCATTAGCATACAGAACTTTTGTCATGTATTCTCGTTCTGTGTCAGTTTTAGGAGATAACTTAGAACTAAGCTTCAAAAGAGGAGCAAATGGGGTACTTACAGGTTTTGCGCTTTCATTCATTCCAAAACATTGTAGCACCTTCTTGAAATACTGTTTTTGAGTCAAATAAAGTTTGTCATTCTTTGTCTCTGCTTATCTCCATCTCGAGAATCTTCTTGGCTTTTCCTAAATGTGTCATCTCAAACTCTTTGTTCAACTGAACTTTCAACTTGTCTATCTCTACTTGACTATTTGATGCAATCAGCTTATCATCGACATATAAGAGTAGATAGATATAAGAACCATATTGTAGCTTACACAAATACACACAATAATCATATTTGCTTCTGATGTATTTTTGTCTCATCATAAACTTATCAAATCATTTGTACAATTTTATTGGAGATTGCTTTAATCTGTACAACGATTTATCTAGCTTGTAAACCTAGTTTTCCTTACCAGTAATCTTGAATCCTTTAAGTTGCGTCATATAGATTTCCTCTTCGAAGTCACCATTCAAGAACGTGATTTTCACATCTAGTTAAGCAAGCTCCTAATCTATTTGTGTTACTAATGCCAATAAAACTCTAATTGATGAATGCTTACCACTGGAGAAAATACGTCATTATAGTTAATTCCCTAAATTTGAACATAACCTTAGCCATCAATCTTGCCTTGTAGCGGATGTCGTTATTGTTAGGAAATTCATCTTTATTTACAAATACCCATTTACAACCAATTGTTTTCTTCTTCTTAGGCAGTTTGTGCCAATTTTCATGTTTAGTTTTTTTAAAGAGACTTTATCTCTTCGTTCATGACATTTCTCCACTTTTCACTTTCTGAATTTTGGAGTACTTCGTGATAAGTGGATGAAACATTGTCTTTAACAATTTAAAGTGTATAAGCCCACCATATCAGCAAATCGAGCAGGCTTTTGAGGTTCTTAGTCTTGTCCTCCTAACTGCAATTGATAGTGTCAGCTCATCTTCTTCTTGGGTAGAAACAACTTCTTCGAACTCTTCTACTGTGGTTGAGATGTCATTTTCAACTTCTGTTTTTGTTCTTGAGATCATTATCGTCTGTTGAAACTTCACCTGTTTTGATATAGACTTCACATGTTGTGGAATATCATCGATCTTTTCATCTGTTACATTATTAAGCATAACAGATTCATCAAAGACAACATATCTGCTAATGATTGTTTTATTTGATTATAAACACCATAAACGATATCCCTTCATTCCAGAGGCAACTCACATAAAGAAAGCTTTCTTTTCCCTTGGATCTAACTTCGATTTCTTAACATGATAAAAAACAGTATATCCAATAAACGTAAGAAATTATAATCAATAGCAGATTTTTCAGACCATATTTCCATAGACGTTTTGCCATTTATTGCAACAGATTTTAGTTGATTGACAATGTGTTGCGCATAGTTCACAGTTTCAGTTCAAAGTTGTTGTCCTAACCCAGCATTGGACAACATGCATCTAACTTTCTCTATCAAAGCTTAATTCATGTGTTCTGATATCCCGTTATGTTGTAGTGTTTCTTTGACGGTGAAATGCCGAACAATGCTATATTTTTATCAAACTTTGTCGAATGGATCACTTCGATATTCTCTACTGTTGTTTGTCCGGATAAATTTAATCTTTCTCTTTATCTGGTTGTCAATTTGAGTTTTCCATTTAAGGAAAATTCCTAGCACTTTATCATTCGTCTTCATAGTGTGCAACAACACTCTTCTGGAAAAGTCATCTATAAATGTAACAAAATAACGTCTGCCACTTAGGGACGTTGTTTTGGAAAATCTCTATACATCTTAGTGAATATAGTCCAGAATACCCTTGGTATTATGGATAACAATGCTAAACTTCACTTTTTTCTGCTTTCCCATAACACAATGCTCACAGAAGCCTATCTTGCAAGTCTTTGCAAATTTCAACAATCCTTACTTTGTCAACACCTGTAAAGATTTTTCACTAGTATGTCACAAACGCATATGCCGTAATCTGATAGTTTGTGAATCCTTATATTTCCTTTAAGTTGTTGTTGCTACTATTTCAACTTCAGTATTACCTTGATAGTAATACAAGTTATTGCTGTTTCTAATGCTCTTTATCATCACAATTGCTTCAGATATGACTTTTAGAATTCAATCTCGCATGTTTACAATTAAGCCTTTAGATTCTAAGGCTCCCAAAGAGATGAGATCATTATTCAAATTCGAGATGTACCGAACATCTGACAAAATTCTTGTTGATCTATCATGATTTTTTAGCTGGATCGAACCTATTCCTATTGTCTTACAAGGACTATCGTTGCCCATGTAAACAACTCCATTATTTAGCTTTTCGAAATTGAAGAACCACTTTCGAACTGGAGACATATGATATGTGTAACTTGAATCCAAAATCCACTTATCATAATGAGATGTTGGTGATGAAGCAACTAGTGAAAATTCCCATTCACTATCGCACTCAACTATATAAACATCTGTATTAGCTTTTCATTTTTTTAATTTTGGACAATCTTTCTTCCAGTGCCCATTTTCAAGACAAAAGACACATTCATCTTTTTCAAGTTTAGACCGTGACTTGGATTTTCCACTCATTCATTGCTTTCATTGCTTCTAGCTTTTTGGACGATATCTCACAGTCAATGTTTCATCAGCTGCGACATTCTAATTCTTATTCTTATTTATTCTTCTCAATTCATAGTTGTATAAAGCAGAAGTAATACCTTCGAGATATACACTTTCCTTGCCATGCAGTGGAGTAGTCTCCAAAAGTTTGAACTCATTATGAAAGAGATAACAATAACATCATAGCTAAATTTTCTTCCTTAAAAGTTTCGCCTAATTTGAATAAGTCTGCTTTTAAACGATTGAAAGTAATAATGCGGTCATTCATAGATGTACCTATAGTGTATTTGAACCAAAACAAGTTTTTCTTTATAAAAAGTTTATTATGACTGGTCTTTTTCAAGAATTGATTTTCCAACGCATTCCATAATTTGTATGCTGAAATTTCATTATTAACTGGATACTTTTATTATCTAGACAAACTCGTTCGAATTGTTTCACACGTCAGCTGATTGTTCCAATCATTTTCTTCTATATCATCTGGTTTCTTTTCTTCGATGACGATATCTAGACCCTGTTGAAAGAGAGAGTCTTGCATCTCACCTTGCCACATTTCGAAATAACCGATACCATCAAATATATCCACTGCAACTTTAATACTTGACATTGGAGTCCTCGCCCATAAGGACGAAGATGTTGATGCCACATTAGATACAATTTTCCTTGAAGTTATAACATCTTTTGATAGTATAGTTACCGGTTCCATTTCGAACTCAATTTATAATATTCAATACAAACAACAAAGTCTACGGCGAACCTTCGGCTCTTATACCACTTGTTGAGAAAACAAACGAGTATATCTAATGTCTAAGATATATTCTAATAAATAGTATTGTACTTGTGAATAAGTACTATACTAAAATGTTGTTGGTACTGTAATCGATACACCAATTGAGTTCTCATGAAAGATATGAGAGCACAAATGGACTACTTAAGTTTCAAGTCTTTCCTTAGCCAGAATCAGTTCCCAGAAAAGAGGAGAGAATTCCAAGTCTTTCATTAGCCAAAAACTTACTTGATATATAATCATTCTATCAAATATAATAATACAATACAAATAAACGGTACATTACATATCGAAATAAAATCCAACTAAAAAGTATTGAATATTATCTAATAATGAAAATAATAGTAGCAATTTAATAGCTAAAGAAAAATATAAAGGAAATAACAAATCGAAATTAATAACGGAGTTCGATCAATATTGTCTACGTCTCCGAGCCACACCACAGTACCAGACCACTTTACTCAATGTTCAAAGTATTATAATTACGATATCCTAATTAAAGGATTTCCACAAATATAGAAGATTAGATATTAAAGAGGTAAAATTATTTAAAGGCTAGGGTCTTTTTATAGGAGTAAGAATCAAAACTAATTTTTCTCACTTTCAATGTGAGACTAAATTGCAATAGTAAAGTTAGATAATTTCTAACAGATAGAGTATTAGAAAATATGTTAAAAATTTAAACTTAAATTGATATATAGATGTTGAATTTAACTTTTTAATCTCGTGTTCTTATATATGGATCGATTATAAATTTTCAATATGAAATCTAATACGTAAATAATAATATGTAATTATGAATTGAAGCAAGATTTTATTTATTTATTTTGTAATACGACTATATGCATGAGAGAGTGAGAGTTACAAGAAAAAGATTTGAGTCTTGAATTTAGTCTTCCTATGTTGCTATCGGGAAGAGACATTGGGTGTGCAACATTTGAGTGTGGAATGGAGGTTGCCACGTTGAATACATTTTTTATTTTTATATTATTATTATTATTATAAAGGGAAGAGTCATTCTACGCCTTCATGGACTTAACACGCAATCTTCGAACGCATGCGAAGGGTTGAACCACGATGGCCCTTACTTGTCCAGATTGCATACATGTTGGCAAAGAAGCAAAATAGGCTTGATTTTAAGTTTATGAAATGACCAATTTACCTTACCTACTAATTAATTGTGCAGCGCATGCCTCCATATGAAAATTCTATCACGAACTACAAACCATAAAAGAGTAACTCTAATATTAATCTTTACTATTACTATTGTTATTGATTTAGAATAATAAGATTCATAGACATTTGATTTTAATAACAAAAAATAAAAAATTTGTATTTAAAATCATATAAATTGTTTTATAGAAATTATGTAACGATTAAATAAGATTTATTACACAAGTACATGAGCAATTATTACAACATCGTGCTTGAAAGAATGTTCTAAAAATAATGTCATTTTTGCATGAATGGGCCAGAATAAATATATTTCTCACCATCCAATCATCTCATATTTCAATTTCTGTCGTTCAATAGTTATACAAATTTTCTTCTGAAAATTAACCCAAATTCCCAAATATTTAAAGCATGATTCTCCTTAGTTATTATGAACTCTACAACACAAAAGGGCTTCATTTTGTGATAAAAAAATATTTATGTAGATTATGGATACCATTTAATTAGCTACTCAGTCAGTATTCTTTCCCGTACAACATAAGAATTTTCAAACATGGACTACGAAAACCATCAAATAGTATATATATATATATATATATATATATATGTGTGTGTGTGTGTGTGTGTGTGTGTGTAAGGATTAAATCATCCTAAATTAATGCAACTTTAAAATTAATGTGATGTTTTACTAGAATAAGAAATGATAAAAGAAAATTAGGGAAAAAAGATCTTCTGGATATACCAAAATGACACATTTTTTGGGATTAAAAAAAAAATCCCCCCAAAACACCATTTTTTAAAAATCCTTTTGAGATCGGAGGAAGTATATGTGAAGAGTAAAATAAAACTGCGATATTAATGGTAGCATAAAATTACCATTATTCCATTGTAATTTAAGAAGATATTCACTAATTTGCTCATCTTTGATGACATGTCAAGATTTAAAAACCATTGCACTTTTAATTATTATACACTAAAGGAGGATTAAAATAGAAGTATGTAGTGTGAATAGAAAGACTCTCTAAGATACGAGAGAGTGAGAGAGAGAGAGAGAGAGAAATTAAAAAGAATAAAACAGTAGAATAATCAAAACAGAACCTTTGAAGATTTTTTTTGATGAATCCCTAATTATTCCTTCCACAAATTGCTATACACATAACATAAAGTATGAGATTCTGTATGACATTGTTGGGAACTTCTCATCACATGCGTTTGCAATTACATAAGTAGGGTTTTTTGTAACTTTCTTGCAATTGCTGAGACACATAAGATCTTCATTTGTACTTAAATGGTCAAAACCCTAGACAATGTCTTAGATGCTGGAAAAATCTCAGGTTTCTGGTCGCAGAGAGAAAGGAAAAGTGATCAGAATTAAATTATAAAAGAAACCATTGTTAATCAAAAAGTAATCCCGTTTTCTTCGCCTAAATCAACGCATTCAAACTTAATTTATATCTCTTTTACTAAGCTTTTTCCATGCCACCTTACTCATGAATCATTTCTTGTAGTCTTGTGTATTATTGGTGCAACAAGAATTAATAATATTCTTCACGATCAAGTGTTGTGATTGATCCAATTGTCATGTACGTCTTTCATTTAATTCTTGATGCTTGTTTGTGTTCATATTCTTCATCAAGAAGGAATGTGAAGGGATGATGAAGGATAGATTTGAAGGTTTCAACTTGAAATGAAAACGTCCACCACCCATCGTAGTGAGCTAAGCTAGGGAATCAAACATGGATGGAGCTTGCATGTTCAAAATTTTTGCTAGAATCATGAGGTGTGAACTTGCTTGTGCTTTTACCCTCGCTATGGTTTGGTTGATAATTTAAGCTAAACAACGTTAAGGAATCAAAGTACATTCATTGTAAAGAGCTTATACTTTTGAAGGGAATCTTTGAATTTATATATATACATATATTACTGGAGTACTATTGCCCTTGCCCATCCCTAGAACTTTAAACAACCTCAATTAAGTCTTTCTCTTGAAGTTTCTGTATTAATGAGATTGGATCGTGAGCGTTTCTAATTACAAGTCAAGTATTCGACCATTGATTTATTGAATGAATTTCAAAGACGCATATATTAAGAGAGTAATTGCACCTAAATTTTTCCAAACTTGATACCAAAAGGAGTGTTCACTTTTTGTTGAAAACAACCCCACATAAAAAATAGGGCGTGAATTGTACATGATGGGTAGAATATTGATTGACTTAATATGGAAACCACAACCCTAATTCTGATCCTCGAAGGAACAATAATATTCTAACAGATTTTCCATGGCCGGCGCTGCTGTGATATAGTTCGAATATTAATGTTGCATTCAAAAGTCGTCAAGGCAACAGTAACAACAAGATCATTAACCATGAGATTAATATTAATTTTTTTTTAATTTGGTCTTAATTTCGTACCTATATATACCTTGATTTCATAAAAAAGATCTTAACATGTGAAAATTTACTGCAAGAAAGAAAAGAAAGGGCATCTCTTAATTTGTGAGAAAATTTAAAACCCAAAGCAAACAAACAATAATTGTACTATACTTTCAGAGATTAATGCAGTTGATCAAAGAATAGTTCACTCGTTGAGAATTTAATAAATTCAAAAAGATCATTATAATGTTTTTCCAAAAGCGTATATGAGAAGAATTCCAAGCTAAAGAACAAAGGTTTACGCAGACTTAATCTTTGTAAATTAGATACATTAAAATCTTCTATATATTATTCTAAAAGACTATATGATATGTAATTCATTAATTACAATTTTTCAATGTGAAGATTTTTGGAAACCGACCAAAATGTTTCCTAGAGAAATGAACACTTAAAATTAATCCTTATATTTTTTATTTTTAAAAAATTGAAGGCGAATTTGGTCAACACAGACTTCGTGCATTAATAAATTGTATATTTCCTAAAGAAAATATAAAAAAACTGAATATCATGTATTACATATTAGACCCTCTAGATTTTTTTTTCATTTTTCTTTTGAAAATCATATAGTGGATTTTTAACTTGTATTCTCTCCATTCAAATATGAACATTTTCAATTTTATTTTGAACTAAAAACATTAATAACATATTTCACAAGATAAATACGTCTAGTTAAAGTTCCCCTACAATACTCTTTAATAAAATATTTAAATTCTACTAATACATAGCACTAACTTATTAGTAATGATTAAAAGACATAAGACATTCAAGTTCCTTAAAAGAAAAAAAAATTATTCACTTCATCTCATTTCAATTATTGACTTTGAACTTGTACAATGATTAAAACAGGTATTGTAAATGATAATTATATAACTAAACTTACTAAATTGTCATTATTTAATAGATAATGTATATGTATTAATCATCCTCAAAAAATATATTCTTCAATAAATAGTTGACAATTCATCCAAATTCTTCATTAATAACAATGATATAAATGTAAAAGTATGTACTCAAATAAAAAATTGAACAATTGTAATGAAATACTAAAAAAATTGTTAAGAATTAAAATGAAACGAAAGGAGTATATTACTTGTATTTTAATATATGCATTAAAATTGAAATGAGGTTAATTGTAAGACTAAATAAGTTAGTAGGATATAAATATGAAATAAAAAAATTGATCGCCAAAGACTCTTCAAATGCATATAGTGGACGCGTGCTCGATTCTTTACTCTCCGATCTCCCAAAATCTCATGTAATAAAAAGATGATGATATAAAATTTTTTATTTTTTTTATATTAATAGTAAATATTAGAGGATCAATATATTTTATTTAAAATATTTTTAAAATATAAAAGTGAACGTGATTGAAGTTAAGAATTTGGAATTTAAAAATCCATACTGTAAAGAAGTTGTCTCAATTATGTGATGCAACCAAAGGTCTACGAAGCATTAGCAGTTGTACTTTGAGGAACAAGAGCTGAATTCTGATGCCCGACGACACCACACGTGTGCTGCTTTTTGATTTCCCTTTATTTATCAAAACCTTTTCCCTACCGTTAACATTTTACACGCGGCGTCTTTCTAATGACTTGGATGGCACTATGTGGGGTCCACCACACGCCACATGTTCAATCCGGCAGATTCACTTTTTGTTGGTCGGTCCATCCTTTTCTTTTTAAAAAAGTTATTTTTCCCCCAAAAATCAAAATTAGGATGATTTTTTTATTACAATTTATCACCATTTTCTTCTTTTTAATATATAAAAAATATTCATTCTGTTGCTTGGAATCTGTGGCTCAGAACACTAATTTAAATATTCTCACGTTTTTTTTAAAATTAATCCGTAAATATGATCAAATATGAATAGCCACCCTAATATAGCCTCCCCCTAGGTTTATGAGACTAGGGTCTTCCTCTTTTAATTTTTTTTTTTGAAAAGCTAGTGAATATATTCAATGAAGAGAATAATGCACCAGCAGCAGGGATAGTAAAAAAAAAAGAGATGATTCTATAATAGTAAAAAATTATCTTTTAGGTGTTCTTTTTTACACTTTTTACACTTTTGATAAATGATTCTACATTTTCTTGAAAAGTTCTATATATTTTAAGAAATGAGATTTCAGTTATGAAGAATATGTGTTTAATTGTGCATTAAGGAGCAATTAGAAAAAGAATAACTTGATTACAATATTTATAGCAATTAATACAGTCTAACTTGTTTTTAGGACATAAATTGCACAGATTTGACTATATATATATATATATAGATATATATAGATATATTATTTTTTTTCTTGTTATAAAGAAATTATGAGAAAAAAATACCACACACTAGGCTTGCCCTCTATACTTATGCAAATAGAAATGATCCTTCTTGTGACATGTAAAAGTTTACTTGAGGAATTGGTTACTTTCTAGCCCTAATTTATTAGGTGCTTCATCCATTTTGGCCTCTTTGCATGGTTCGTTTTTAGTTATTTTTAATTTTGCAATAACTTTCAAATTAAGAAGCAAACAAGGCGAACATTCTTCTAGTACTAGTATTAGTAATAAGTATGATATGTATTGGTGGCAACATATTCATTTGGCAAGACACTAAGACAGAAAGAGTCCTCGTTCATTGCTAGGAATTTGGAACTATCTTTACTTCACATGGTATGTTAAATTACAAGTTGAGTTGGAGTCATGTTTTGCCAATGAAATATAGAATCTAAGAAAGGTATTCCATTGATGATTATTATGGCTGTTGAAGAAAGTGCATAATTATCAATATGGGGTTGGTTTGAGTGCTAAGCAGCTCAAATTCTGCTTAAGTAGGTTTCGAGTTTGAAATCTTGTATATTACTCCTAACAGGACCCTGTTAGGAGACTTCCTCACCACTGTCAGGTGTGTGACTCGAGTTGATCAACGGATTAGTCAGGATAAAGCCTTGAATACCTTAACTCGCAATAAAAAAGAAGAAAAAGAAGAAGTAAGTGCATGATTTTATAGTAGTTCTAGGACTCTTAATCACGGAACAAATTATACATTGTATAATCTAAACCACACTCATTAAAAAAAGAAGAAAATAAAACATATATCCCAATTTGAATTTTCACAATTTTTATTTTAGAATGTTTATAATTGAATGTTTATTTTACTAAAATAAATATATTTTTCATATAATATTTCATTAAGAATCTTTTTAACTTAAAATGTTTATATCTCACTAATTAATAGTTTTACCAATAATTAAATTAATAACTATAATAATGTGATAATTTTATTAAGATCAAATATTTATTTTTAATTTTTATACTAAATTAATTATAAATATTTAATTTCGAACCTAAGGAAAGAAATTTTTAATGATAAAATTTTTGTTTTGCTTAGTAGTCTCAGTCATATTGGGAAACAACCGTCCCCCACCATATATAATGCTCAAATTTGTGTGAGTATCTTCTTCCCCCACTCACCCCTCAAAACCCAAGCAAACCAACCATTTTTATTTGATACTAGTAATGTGTGGATATTGGGAATACTTTGGACAACAATTATTTATTTGAAGGAAAATTCAATATACTCTGATGCCTATATATGATCTACAACAAAATATACTCATATCAACCTATCAAAAAAAAAAAAAAAAAAATATATATATATATATATATATATATACACTCATATCATACTACATATTGGAGAATCTCTTAAAACTATGTGAAGTCACATGTTCATAGGATTCCAATGTTTTTCCTTTAAAAACTTTATTCCTTTCCAAACATTTGACAACTCAAAGTACAAAATAATATAGGTTTATTACCAGATTCACTATAGTTTGCACGATTATCAAAGACTAATTTTGTTGATTAAGATTAATCAAAGACAAAGATTTCTTTATTCTTTTTTTTCAGAAAAATAAAAAGAAGAAAAGAAAAATCAAGAAGAAACAAGAAGGTGTCGACATTCTCGAATCCATGGCCGTCATACCTCTTCACGTGTTGGGTTTCTTAAGCAACAAGTTTCGATGCATTACGAGGTTGATGACATAATATGGTCATCGTCTTCTTTTTTGATTAGTCTTCGAGGAAATGTTTTTTTCCTTTAATTTATAACTTTTATTTTTCTTTTTCTTTAAACGGACAAAAGCGGTATACTGAGAAGCCCTATTGTTGTTTGTTTTGCACACTGAATTGCAAGATTATTAGATAGAATAATTTGAACTTCTTTTTTTTTTGTTTTATATTGTCAATAATTGTTAGGTCTATTATCTTTTTAATTTCTTTAATTATATACGATAGACAAGGACAAAAAGAATAAAAATTGGTAGTTTAATTGTTGAAAAAGGATGGATAATGCAAACAATGATGTATGACAATCATATCCTTGGATTCACATGTAACACTTGTCTTCAAAATATTTGAAAATTAGAAAAGGGTTTGTTTTCTATTTGAATTATGTTACATATAGATGAAAAAGTTCTAAAATGCATGCAGTATTTTCAATTTTGAGAGCAAAAGACTAATTTAACCTCATTAATTATTCAAAGACATCGACCCTTCTTTCTCCTTGTCTTTTGTCTCATTTTTCTCTCTTCCTCCTTGCCTCTTCCTTATTTACTCAAAGCTTTGAAAAAGAGGGAATGAGTAATTATGAATACTACTATTAAAGCTAGGTGTAAGAATAAAGAAAGTGATATAGACACACAAATATCATACAAATAGAGAAAGTAATTGACAAAATATCAAATAGGGACAAAAGTAATTATTGTTAGAGAAGTACTTAAATAAATCTAATCTTCCTTAGTTTTTTTTTGTTGAAATACATCATAATTATTAAAAGTAATTATTGCAAACACTATTTTTACACAGATTAAGAAAACATTTTTAATATTGTTGAAGTTGTGAATTTTTTTATGCTTTTTCTAAGTTTCTTTTATACTAGTAATTGATACAATAATTAAGATTTCATTAAAATACTAATTGCATTCGTTAATTTTTTTTAATATATCAATAATTAAAGTCAATATTAGTGGTCTATCATAAATATATGTTTGGAAAATTCTTGAAAAATATTAATGTTTAGCATTCCAAGATTATTTTGAAAATGAATATTGTTAAGTGAACCTGTGTTAAATAAGAATAATTTAGTGACTTGAAAAATAAATTATATTTCAAGTAGATAAATTGAAGGATAATTTATGAGAAATACAAATCTATTTTAACGAGAGACAGAGGAGTATGAATTTTTTATATCTAAAGAGAATTCTTTGAGAAGGTCATTGGAAACCTCATGCAACTTGTTCAAAAGAAGATTTTGTATTCTATCTTGGCTGCCAAGAAAGTAACCTCGAGACCATTAGTGCAAATAATCCTCTTTCAAAGATGCTAGCAAAGAAGTCAAGAGTTGAAAACCAATGATTTCCATTGCCCCCAGAAGATTATGGCCCTTCAAATGTAGAGAAAATGGCTTCAACTGAGCAAGACAGAAGAGACTTCAATCGAATTTCCCATTTCCCAACAGATCGGATCCCAATCCCAGCTTTCCTGCTTTTTTTTTTCTTCATAGTGGCTCTTCATTTGTCACAAGTCACAAGTCACAAGTCACAAGCCACGAGCCACACAGTATTTGCTTCATATTTGCGCGTACTTATTTCATGTTGCCTTTTGTGTCGGCCCACAGTTTCAAATATGGATTCACTCCTCATTGGCCCACTTGACAATTAATATTATTCTGTACATTTTTTATAAGATATTTTATATAATTTTATATTAATTAAACAATTATTTTATTTTAAAAATAAATATTTATTATATCTTTCTCTTTTTAATAAAGTAATGATTAATTTATAAAAAAACATATATATATATATACAATAATTTTAAAAATTAAAAAAATCTTATAATTAAAAAAAAAAGATTCGTTTGTTACATTTTATTAAAAAATAGGGATGTAATATTTGTATTCAAAGTTTTGTTTCACCTCCTCCCTGTATTGATAAAAGAGGTCTATGATAATTTACTAATTTTATTAGTTTCAATTTTTCCCATATATATATTTCTTAAATTACTTTTTAATGTGACTAAGTAGATCAAATCAGATGAGAGGCGTCCTTTATTCGCTAAGTTGTCTTATCTATTTCATAAACTCGTGAGTTCAAATCTATAAAGGGAAATGATAAACTATTTACAATCCTTTTTAAAAGAAGAAAAAAAAAGAGTAAATTAGATCAATTTATTTTAAAAAACAAGTAGGTAAAATCAAGATTTTTTTTTTGAAAGGAAAATGAAAATTTCATTAGATTAAAGAATTCAGCACAAAGGTGGTACAAATCAAGCCAAATTGTTGAAGAATTATTTTATGTTACGAATTTTCTTTTTTATTTTTTAATTTAATAATCTGATGAACAATTTATACAACCTTGAATTTTTCATTTTAAAATATGCAAGATTGGATATGTCGAATCAGCTGTTACATATGATCATCATGTGCAATATGTACATTTCTTAAGCGTGTGAGAATGAGATAATGATTTTGAGGAAGAATTTCCTAAAGTAAGAGAGAGGGTGAACTATATTTTGTACTACTATAGTTGATATTGCGGCTAATCTATCAAAGATTTTTTTTTTTCCTTTTCGTGAACAATATATATATATATATATATAATACTCTTTTTGTTTACAAATAAATATCTATTATTGATTTTATTTAATTTATAAAATTATTTTTAACATTATATAATGAATTGTGTGATCTATGAATTAGTTAGATGTAAATTTATTAAATTTAAAAAATTATTAAATAAAAAATATAAATATAAATATTTAATTTTATATTGAAAAAATATATTTGTTTACAACATATGTAACTATCATTCGAAATGTGACATGATTATAAATTTTTTGTAATGATTTAATATGGTTATGGTTGAGATAATAATATTGGTGGATGACAACCAACTGCCAGTAGTGTGTATATATATATAAAGACAGTATAAACTTTATAACTAGACTAGACCTGCTGGGGTTTCTCATTTCTGATAATGATGAGACTATGATAGTGGAGTGTGGTGGAACCAATTATTATGACCATAAGATTTTTATTTTTTTTCTCTTCTTTTTCCTAAGATTTTTTTAAATTTTTATTTTTAAGGGCTTTGGTCCTAAGACTTGGTGTGCTTAAGCAGCAGCAGCTTGAGTGCCCTTGCTTTGCTCTTTTTTTTTTAAAAAAATCGATGGTATGCTGGGACATGGCCTTAACTAATTCTACCTGGAGAGTATTTTTTTTTTGTTTTTTGCTCTTTGTCGTTTCTTCTCAGCATCTTTTTCTTTCTTCCCATTTGGCAAGATTAAATTGGATAGCTAGAATCTGGATTATGGAGTGATAGAAATGAAGCAGAAGTTTATTGACTACCATTATACAAACATTCAATATCCATATGCTCTAAAATATAACTTGCCGAATGAATTTATTCTTTTTATAAAATATAAGTTATTTTATGAAATTTTATTAATATTTTATTATTGACTTTCAATATTATTCTTATTTATTTTCATATCTCAATCTCATCTCTTTCCAATGATAAAATCTTTGTATTTTCTTCTTCTCAAAATAAACATTCTTTTTCTTTATTATTTTCAATACATAATAAATAAATGCAACTTAGGAAGTAAAATATTGTATTGGCATGTGTAAAAAGTTTTACGACGGCTTATATTTTGAGACATAAGAAGTATTTACTACTAATCTCTCTGAACTTATATATCTACGACATAATGAAATTACTATGAAATATTTAGTCATGAGTGGAACAAGTTCTACAATATAATACTCTCTTAATTTGGAATTGAATATCTACATTTTTATTTTAGTTTATTTGAAATTGAATGCTCACTTTTTTAAATAAACATATTTTTAATCTAAAATTTCATTAGTAACCTTTTTAATGTAAGGAATTTAGATCACAGTAACTCACTCATGGATCTTACTACTCATTATTTTAATTTAAAATATTTACATTTCAATAATTTATGAATCTCACTGTATATTAAATTAATATAAAAAATATTTTGATAATTTGATTAAAGTCAAAGACATTTAATTTTTAACCAAATTCAAAAGTGAACATTCAATCCTAAATGGATTACCTTTTTCCATTATATACATTAGGATAAAATTATAACAATGCACAACATCTACTTCAAATGTGTTGATCTTCTTTTGCAAATCAAAATGAAATAACAGGAAGAAACAGTTATAGGCGGTATTGGCGGAATGCGAATTAGGTTCCCATTCAAAGAAACAGTTATAAAGATAGATTGTTACTTCCCATATGCATTTTCCTTCCTCTCGGCTAACTATTTTTTACTTTGTTCCACCTATTATTATTGTTTGCGAGAATTATATATGTCTTGCTTTGTTCCACCTATTATTTGTGAGAATATTTCTTCCTATCTAGCTAAGACGCAGTTTTCAATTTATTCAAAATTTTGATTTTATTTAAACTAGTTATAATTAGGAAATGTTATTATATAGTAATCCTATTCTATTTAGTCAAGAACCAAATAGGGAGTTTTGTCATATTTGGACAACATATTTTAGGATTAGACAACCATAAAGGGGTTCTCTCCACATATAATTTATGTGATGCAATGCGCTATTACTTGTATCTTCTCAAGGAATAAAATTTCTTTTACTCCACGATTGACGAATATCAATTTTGATCAAACCATGTATATCTTGTGTTCTTTAATTTTTATCTTTTGCTCTTAAACCGTTTCTTGTTTGGATCCATCCGATTTTCATTACTATTGGTGTTAGAGATAGTTGCGCACAAGAAGTTGCGTTAGAGTTGGGTTGATTCGTTGGACCAAGTTGGAACTATGTTGTTCCATAGGAGCCAAGTTGTGGTTTGAACCAAGTTAATTCCAGATTGGTGGTTTATGGTTGAAGCCAGGATGCTCCCAAGTTGGTTCGAGGCAGGTTATTAGATTGGTTCCAAGTTGATAGTTGATACCAGGATGGTGTCCAGTTACTCACCTTGTGGGTTTAGAGTTAGGTTGGAACAAAGACTAGTTCTAGGTTGGAGCCAAGTTGGTTCAAGTCATTATCAAATCAATTCCTGGTCCCCAAAGTTGGGTCGAGAGCAGGTTCCAGGTTGGGTTTTGAGCTAATTCAAGCCAAGGTAGAGATTTTTGAGAATATATCTTGAATTTTAGTTATTGTTGAATTAGGAATCCACCTAAGAATCTAAGATGCAGTTTCCTATTAATTCAAGACTTTGGTTTTATTTAAACTCATTCAAATTAGGAAAAAAAATATTATTTAGGAGTCATGCTATGCTTAGACAAGAACTAAATAGAGAGTCTTGTCATATTTGGACAAATTTTTAGGATTAGACAAATATAAATAAATGCTTTTTACATGCAATTTTGCGATGCGATGTGATGTGATGCATTATAATTTGTATCTCCTCAAGTAATAAAATATCCTTTTTGCATGTGAACTTAGATCACCTAAAATTTGTGTTCTTTATTTTTTGTTGGTTGTTCTTAATTTATGTTTGAATCCATTCGATTTTATTGGTACGAGAGCTCGTTGTGCACAATATTATTATTATTATTATTGGTATCATAGTTTTTTGTGCATAACATTATTATTATTATTGCATACGATACTCATCTTGCAAAAAGATACCTTACTTAATTCAATATATCACTTTTAGGCGACATCATACGGATTATTCATATCTCTCTTCCTAATGAGTCATAAAAAAAAAAATTTGATTCTCATTTTTATTTATTCTAGTTGTTTCTTTGAATATTGTGAATCAACATATATTACCAATCATGACACCATATACAATATAATCGAATCATACAAATTCATTCGAATTGCAAAATTTTTGGCCATACAGCAAATTATTTGACAGCACCCAATTGTTAGTGCATTTTACATTATCTTACAATCTTTAGAATATAATGACTCAAGGATTCTTAAATGGAAAAAAAGAAGAAAGAAATGGTTCTCTCTTCTCTATTGCATGATACTGGATTCATGAGCAAGAATCAAATTCCTAAAAATGTGACAAGTAACCGACATAACTGCCATTCCAACCTTTGAATTACTTTCGGTTTGAAATGTGAGCCCCTGGAGAATGAAATCTGAAGCCCACCATTTGACGCATGGATGAAGAAGAATGGTCCCTTTTTTTTCCGTTTTAAGCCTCAAGTGGTGATTTCACAATTTGGAATGTTATATTGAGGAAGTCGTTTTCACATTATCACCTTCCATAGTGCTCAACCCACGTTCACATCATATACAAATCCTACCCTCTAATTAACAATCGAGCTGGTCCTTTCTTCATTTCCTTCTTATCTCTAGAAATCTCTTCTTTCTTTTTCTTTTTTCATCATTTTCAAATATTGCAGCGCGTGAGCGCAAACACACACACACACACACATATATATATATATATATATATATATATTGAAACCAAAAATATTCATTTTTTTTCATAAATAGTCAATAAAATCTCTCAATTTATAATATTGGTTAATTAGCTGATGAAAAAGATAAGTTGATTGGAGATGAATTGCCAATAGAAGACATGTGATGAATGTAACTACTTTATTAATTTTTAGTGTGATAAGCTGATAAAAATAATATTATATCAGCTAATTCAAGATCCACTCAAAAAACTTTTCTTATGGTTTCAAACATGCATAGTTCGAAATATAGAAGACATGTGATGAATGTAACTACTTTATTAATTTTTAGTGTGATAAGTTGATAAAAATAATGTTATATTAGTTGATTCAAGATCCACTCAAAAAACTTTTTTTATGGTTTCAAACATGCATAAGTGGTTCGAAATATAGTTAGATCATAGTGAAGTGTTTTAAACTTATCATTTTCCTAACTTTGTAGCTATCAGCTGATGACAAGAAATAGTCGATAGACATAACTGTTTTTCTAATCGACTAGGCAATCTTGTTAATTGAAGACCAATCAAACCACTATTCTCACTATTTCAAACATGCATAAATAACTCTAGATGTGATTTGATTGTGGAGGAAATGGTTCCAAGAAATGTGTAAATACGGGAAACATGGGAGAATGAAGCTTGATGACCAAGAAAATGATTGAGCCGATTGTCTATAAATTAGAGCAATGAAGACGAAACAAGCATCCTTACGATCAACCATGACAATATCAAATTAAACAACTCTTATCTTATCAAATTACTTTTCCAACTTTATCTTTATTGCTTTTCTTAAGGTTAAAGCTTGTTTAAATAATTTTCTTTACAGTTTTCATTTACAACTTTCCTTTATGGCTTTGTAGATTCAGTTTTTGCCTTGCTTTAGGGTTAGAAACAAGTTAATTAGATTGGAGAGTCCTTTGTAATTGCTTGGGCTATTCAAAATTGAAAGCCTTAAGCTTTTAATATCTTAATTTTGATTATTGACAAACATTGATGAGGACTAATGTCTTGTTTGTACAAGTAATAGAGTTTTTGGATTCATGATTTAATCCATGCAATGACAAGATTTCAAGTCTTCAAGGAAGTATACAAGTCAAGATTATCAAGATTTGAAGACAAGCTTTTGTTGGATTAGATAGGAAATAGAGGTATAGTTTTAGAGTTTAATATCTTTTGATATATCTAGTTTTACCTCTAATTGAGTAATGGTTTCTAAATGTTGCTCTATGAACTTAAAACGTTATTTCAAAATGTTTTTAATATGTTAAAATATGTTTTGGTATTTCGAAAACCATGCATCGTAATTTCAAAACTTAAATGGTTCATAAACTCTTGTTGGATTGATACCATAACTTATATGGTTGATTGAAATCATCATTTGTGTGTTAGAGTATTGTTGATACACAAATGAACATGTTTCAGTCGACCAAAAGTGGTCCAGGTATCGTCCATAAGTTAGTTTATCTTGTGGATGCATGTGCTGTCAAATTTGTTCATCTGCCAACCTATGGACGACCATGAGGTCGACCGCACTGAAGTGAGGTCGATCGCAGGTGAAGTCCGGTCGACCGGAGGATGAAAAATCATCATCCGGTGGTTGTCCAGTGAGCTTGAGGATGATGGTGCGGACGACCAAGTCTGATATGCGGTCAACCGCACTTCCTGAGTGGGTTTCCAACAGCTTCATTTTTGACCGTTGGGAACAAACCTTTAAATACCAAAACCTTTGGAATTCTTTCTAACAAGATTTTTTTGAGCAAAAACATTGTATATCTTGATCCTATAACATCTTAGAAACATTCCAAAACCCTTTCAAAACATCAATCTTGTTAAAATCATTAAAGAAGGGTTTTTACATTCAAAGGTGAATTTTGAGCAATCTTGACAAGCCATTACTCAAAAAGGTGATTGTGATTCAAATTGATATATCTTCACATTAAGGTGATATCTATCAAACTCTCTATCTTTTATTATTGATTGTAATTGTATCAAGGTTGCAAGTAGCATAAAACCCTAAGTATTAGGGTGAGCTTTGTGTAGGTTGTTTTGTATTCAAGGTTTGTTTGTAAAACCTTTGGGTGAACCTTGAATTGTATTGTTATGATTCACTAAGGAGAGTGGTGAGATTATTGTATAATCAAGGTTGTGTTGTAAAACTCAAGGGTTGAGTGAGCCTTGATTGGTTTGAGAGGTTATTTGTAAAACCCTAAGGTGAATTGGATGAGCCTCTTTTGTAATCTCATTTATTTGATTAGTGAATGAATTTGATAAATCCTTGAGTAGGTAACTCAAGGTAGTGAATTAGGTTTTGTTAGATAAACCGAACCACTATAAATCATTGCGTTCATTGCTCTAATTTCTGTATTTTACTTGAACACATTATTTCTCACACAACTAGCACACCAAGTGTTTGATATTTGTTGTCAAAGAGGTGTTTTATTGAATTAGGTTGAAAAATCGGATAAAAACGTAATTCACCCCCTCTTAGATTTTTCAAAAATAATAAAATTTGTCAATTCCAAAGTCTTTTTACCCAAACATTTACTGATTCATTACACTTAAGGATATTGGAGGCTTTCTATAGTTGCTCCAAGAACCCATCATCTAAAAAAGGTTTCATGGACTCATTAACCTCAATCGATTAAGACTCAAAACCGTTTTGTAGACATCGACATCTAATTTATTAGTTGATTTAGGGCATGTTAGCTGATAGTTAAGATTTATTGACTGGCTTATCGACTAGTTGCTTTTTGATCGGCAACAATATATATATCACACATATGTAAATGAGAAGTGAAATAGTAAAAAAAATTAAAGGAAGTTAACTAGTGTTAAATGGAATGAAAGATATAATTACTTGCCTTAAATTGATAGTTTTGTTTGACTTTTCATATTGATTAAAAAAACATAATTAATGTTGTTAAAAATGTGTATTTTTTATAGAATATTCGTAAAATATCCCTTTATTATTGGAAGTTTGAGCATTAGAAACATTAATAAATTGTTGGGAAAATACTTTCTCATCAATTCAATGAATTTTTCTAACAATCTATCCACCATTTGTTATTTAAAATGTACTTAATATATTCTCACTTTAAATATAAATATTTTAGTCAGCTAAGGAATATATTATCTTCTTAATAAAAAAAAAAATTTATAGTTTGAAACAAATAAAAAAGAAAAACAAGTCTATTCATTTGAAACAATGGAGTATCAAGGATAATGAAAGGATGTCATAACAAACAAAGGTTAAACTTTATTGTTGGACTACTTGTGTTTCCAATTAATGCAGCTAGCCGAAGAGTTTCTTGCATTTTCTTGGTGCAAGGGAGAAGGAGAATGTGGACAATGTTAGAAATTGGATAGCCTATTATTATTGTTTTTTTTTTTGGGCAATATTTTAGATATTCAACCATGATCGATCCTCTAATTATGCATGGGATATATATTCAATTGTTGAATTAGTAACTTGACATCTTTATTAATTTATTTCATACTTAATAAGAATCATCTAACCTTGCTCTTAAAACATTTTCTAACATTCTTTTTAACTACAAAGAAAATGCTTAAAACCATTTCCATAAAAGTGATTCTCCACAAATTATTAATTAGTTTCAGTTGAAATTTGGAAGAACGTGATGGAGAAAGAAAGATTTGTAGATACACAAGTAACAAAAAAAAAAAAAATTTAACAACAAACATAGACTGCTTGAATCGGAAAGCCACTACAGAGAAACTGCAAATGACAAAAGTAATAAGTGATAAAAGTTCAGAGATTCTAAATTGCATTATCACTCTACATTTAAAGAAATTCACTGTGAATCTCTTTAAATGTATCGTCACTTTTCAAAAGTGATTAAAGTTCAAAGATTCTAAATTGCATTATCACTCTACATTGTTTTTTATTAAAAGCGACAAAAGTTCAAAATTTTAAATTGCATTATCACTCTAAAAAATGAGCTTTTAATCAAATTAAATCTATTTTTTCAATTATGATCCAAAATAATCTTGAAATTAGAAAATAAATCAAATACGCTCTTTATAATGGTGTAAGAGTTTCTTAAACAAAAAATGCCAGTGTCTTTCATAAACACACTAAATCCAATATGGAAAACACCAATCTCAGCAGTGTTTTGTTATAAAAAAACAAACGTCACGTCCTTCCATGATATTAACTCTTTTTTTATTTTTTGTCCTTGTTTTTTTAGCCGGAAAATATGATGTGCGGGTTGTATTTTTTTCTTTTGTGTATATTATAAAATGTATCTTTAGATTTAAAAATACATAATACATTTTTTGTTAATGTGTATTTATGGATATTAAAATTGTTGTAAATTTTTTTAAAATTATTAATGTAAAAATGAAGAAATTGAAAATAAAATCAAGCTATATTTTGATAATTTAAAATTTTAAATCAAGATAGAATAAATTTATTTTTTTAATTAATTTTTTTTAATCAAGATAGAATTTTTTTTTGTTAATTGTATATAATATCTTAATTGTATTTTCATTAGTTTTGCATTAAAAAATTTTAAAATTTTTATAACAATTTCAATATGCATAAATAAACATTTTATATTTTTTATATGAAGATATCTTTTATAATATAGATAGAAGGAAATAACAAAAAAAATACAACCGACATAACAATAATTTTTTGACAAAAAAAACAATAGTTAACAAAAAAAATTCAAAGACGTGACTTGTTTTTTTCATTTAAGAAAACACTACTGAGATTGGTAATTTTATGAAAACACCACTACAAGGAGCATAGAGGGTTGTTTTAGTTTATTTTTTAATTTTGAGGTTATTTTCGATCATACTTGAAAATTAAAGCTTAAGTTTAATTCATTAAATTTTTAATTATTTCGAATAAAAGTATGTTTAAAAGTTATTTTGTAAAAAATTTTAATTTAATTTTTTTAAAAAAAAAATTTAAAAACATATATTTAGATGACTCGATAATATACGAGTCTAAGTATTTTAAAGTTCAAAGTTAATTAAAGCTCGAATTCGAGTGAACTTTGATCAAACTTTGGCCGAACAACAAAGATCATGTCCTTGCCATAAAATTTATCTTGCCGTTTTCTCAATGAACCTTTATTCTTTTATGAGGGTAAAGTTTTGAATATTTGAGGATCAAAACAAAAGAGGATGAATAATAAAAAAAACAAACAAACAAAAAAAAAATAGAGCAAGGATTAGGAACATGGGTTGATGATATGATTTCTTCATATCCAAGGACCCACAAACATAAAGCTTGGATAAATTTTGGTTCACATTTCAATTTTGTCAATCACAATGTATGCTTTCCTTTTTAAATGAGGCTGAATCGGTTGTGACTTGGTGTCACTTCACAAGCAACAAAATTCCAAAGATGATTTTCTTCCTCTGAACACACCGCTTTTAAAATTTTTTTACTCACTTTCCACCTAGAGATATGTACATATTTTTCTTAATATATATCTATTTGTGTTATTCTTTTTTTTTTCTTAATCTTTTGTCGGCAAAGGAATAGTTTAGCATTTCTTTTCCACTAGTTAATCATTCCAAACGGGGTAATTTATTAGTAACATAAAAGAAAAAACAAAAAATTGAGAGCCATTTTGGAAAGGCAATGAACTAGAGATTGATTTACTATCATTTGAAGCAATACTAATATCGAATCTTGAATCTCAATCACTTAATTAATTATGAATCTTTGACATTTTGCTATTGCTTTTTTCTTTTCTTTTTTGGTTGGCTCAAGCAAAGTTTTCATTCTTTATTTTTATTTTTTTGATAGGTCAAACAAAAGTCTGTTTTATGTGGGAACTTGTAATATATGGAGCTGTTTGTTGCTCACAAACGTTGTAAAAACTGAAGAAAAAAAAAATCATTGGAAGTCGGCAAAAGAAATAAAAATACTACTATCATTCATATGAAATCAACATTTGTCATCTTCCCATAAAACAAAATCAAATAAAAGGCCTCTGACTAAGCAACACATCATTTCAAATGTGAAATTTCATGACAATTTTCTCAACTTTTACTTACTTTCCCCCTTTCCAATTCTTATTTGCTATATATCTCAGTCGTATACATAGTAAAACCTTAATGATAAGCTGGTATTCAAATTTTCAAGGATTGATAAAGTAAGTAGGAGGAGTATAAAATTTTTTAAGGATTCATCTTCTCCTTTCTGTTTGATTGCTAACAGTTGTATTCTAGGTAGTTTTATTGACCAGTTATGTGACTGGGAACACAATAGAAGTATTTGTTTTGAATATCAATCACTAGTTAATAAAAAATTGTAATATCCAACTTTTCTTCACAAAGATACAAAAAAAAAAATTTAAGAGACATCTTAGAATACATACATATATATATATCTATATGTTATCTTGTTCCTCTTTTATGAAATCCTTTAATCATGAAAATTAAATGTATCCATTATGTACTACTTTTTGGAGTCAAAGTGTATGCTTGATCACACAAAGATGAACCATCTAGTTAGCCATCAACAACAATAATAATTTATCTATGGATAATACAAAACAAGAAGTACTACTTGTGGGCATGCCCTTTATAATTACTATTATTGTTCCATTAGTTTTTGTAATAATGCACGCTAGACATAATTATGGCCATCAAGTACATATTTTGATTACTCCATTCGAAAGGCACCTTGCTTCTTATCCTCAACCTCAAGTCCTCAAACTAGCTTATGGGAATGTGCCTTTTGCATGCAAGATAGTACAAAATACCACAACATGTAATGCTTGATTTTGTTGAGATAATCGTGAGTGGTTTGAGATTTCCAAATTCATAACAAGTATGTTAAATATTGAGAATGTTACAAACAGTTGCAACTTAATAGATAAAGTGATTTTATCTATGTCAAGATCATGAGTTTACATCATATTCTTGATAATTGTCGTGTATTATATATATATATATATATATATATATATATTGAAAAGGTATCTAAGTGAATTCTAAGGCAACTCTATTACTTCATAGCAGATTATTTTTTTTAAAAAAATTCAAGCTTGTAGTTCTACAAAACGGAGTTATATATTAAAAAAAGAGAAAAATCTGCTTGTGAATTGATCTCCAATGTAGTAAAAGTCTTGTGATTTCCATTCCACAAAAAATATCACAAAAAATATTTTGTTAAGTAAATGTTCAAAACATTTGAATTAGGAGCTTAGTTTAGTGGTCACAACTCCTCATTTGCCTGAGAGCTAATGCATCTTCGATTCGTCAGCTTTCTCCTTTCTCTATCCCTCATGTAATAGCAAAAATAAAAAAAGTTCAAAACATTTTCGAGCTTTTAATCTAACCTTATTTAGTCCTTATCCGACAATATCTATTCCTTTGCCCATGATGGCCATAATAATTCAATAAAACCGCATGTCCTCTCATGCATGCAAGATCTATATTATCCTCTTATCCCTAGAGATTTTATTGGGTGGAAAATCCTTCCAATTCTGGCATAGTGCTTCTAATCTTCTCAAAGTAGTTAATTAGTATTCAAGTTTGCTTCTCCAGTGTCAGCTCTCTCTAATCTTCCTTGCCCTTCTTCCCTTTTTCTATCTTCCAAAAGGTTCAATCATTCTTCCACATTGTATTTCTAATAACTTTTTACATTCATCAAGAAAAGGGGTTTTCAAAGATTAAGTTAAAACGAGATGAAATTTTTTAGTCATCTCTTTTTTCCCTTTTCTTTTTTGTTTTGTTTGATCTTTTAGCTTTTTTCCAACAGAAACAGTTGATGATTTGAAATAAATGGGGTCTTCCTACACGGTTCCAGGTCGGCATTAGGGCCTCAACTTGGGCGGCATCGATTACAAAATTTTAAAATTATCGAGATTAAGTTGGAAAATACTATTATTAGAGGTGGACTAATCCTTACTTAGATCAGGAAAATGATGATTGATAGAGGTGATTAAAAAAATGTATAGATATCATGGCTTGATTTGATCCTTCATTAATGCTCAATTTTTGTACTTTCTCATTGATTTGATCCCTTATGAAAAGTGGAAAATTAAAGTAAACAAAGGTGGAATTCATCCTAACCTGACAATCTTCTTTCCACAAAATTACAAAATGTGTATTAGATCAACTCCATCATGCAATTGTATAAAGTTACATTTCTCCTACTTTAAATGAGCTTCATCCATCATATATCATTTTCTCATCTTTTACAACACTTCACTCCAATCATATAATTCTATCAATCATAACAAATATAACCCACATATTACATCACACTCATATTTCATTAATATTTTTAATAAAATACTAAATTTAACATTTTGAAGATTTGAGTAATTTGGAGGTTGAGAGTTTTGCATGAAATTCATGAAAGAATTGAGATTGAATTGATTGGGATTCATTTGGAGAAATGAGAAAAAAAGTAGGTTTTTTTACTAAAAGAATTGAAAGTAGAAACTTCTAATTTATAGGATGTGATTAATGGTTTAGTCCCAAAAAAAAAAGTAAGGGATAAAGGCTATTTCATTTTTAAAAAATAAAGACCATTCTCAGTGGAATAATCTTTTTGATTAATGCTAATACTAACGGAAAAAAGATTTATCTATACTAATACTAATACTAACATAGAATCATAGAATAATACTAACACTAACATTTATCTATAATATATTAATGACATAAAAAAAGGAAAGAATATTAGAAAAAATATTTTGTTTTATTAAAGGGATATGTAATATCTAAAATTATTGTTATAAAAAAATAGTTAAAAAGATTATATGTACTTAATTTTAATTATTACTATTGTAAACAATTACATAGAAATTATTGGGTTTGTTAAAAGTTATTATAATTGAATTTTTTAATTATTATACTAATATTGTTTTAATTGGACACAAACATTTTTTTATTGTGTTGTGTACTTTTTCTTGCAAATGGAGTTCAATTCTTAAGATTTTCAATAATGATTAAAATAATTATTCCTATTATGAAATGTTATTACAAGTAAACTTGTCCTGGAATTATTCTTCCTAGTACATTATCAATGGGAGGGGTTCATCAATTCACATTAAAAAAAAATAGTACATCATATGCTATGGAGTCCATGTGCATTAAAATAAAAAATGTAAATAAACTCCACAAAATGGAAATACAACAGTTATTTATTGACGTAACTCCCATATCCAATTGTAGCAATTTATTCAGCATATTTACTCCCCAATGATATACAATTCACACCCAAATTACAAATTGATAGTTGCAACTCCCATTGGAGTTAGATCTTGTAACACGTAATAGTTTGTAGGGTTTTTCAAAAGAAAATACCAAATGCCAAAATAGAAAGAATCCCAAAATAGGTAACCTTATTAGGCTGCCAAACTTTAAAAGCCAACAAAAAATGAATATGACCATCCAAGTATAGCCATTTCTTTAAGATTCCTAAACTTTATAGTACAAATTCCATTCCAAAATTGTCGATTTGGCCTCCTCAATATTGCTTGGCTTTGGAAACTTTTCATCATTATGAAACCTTCTGGCGCCTAATAACAGATTGAAAAAGAAAGTAACTAAATTGAAAATTTATAACGTGTGATATTAGAACATTCCCATATGACTTATTATATATAAACTGTTTTACACTGGGAGCTTGTGACCCTATTACATATCGTCAAGCTTGCAATCATTGACGAATTTCTACCCTCAAAAGTTGGATGGGAAATTGAATTCTTTCGTTCCGTGTGACAATTGATCATGCCATTTCTTAAGTGGACCTGGAGAATACAACAGCCAAATACAAAGTATTTAGGAGTGCACATGTCTCCTTACAAACAAAAAAAAAAAAAAAAATGGGGGGGCGGGGGGATGTCTACTCAGATGGCAGCATCTAGAAATGTGCTGTTAGAATAATGAATAATAATCCTCTTCTCTTTCATAGATTTGGGCTTATTACAATAATTAAATAAAGTGTTTGAAAGTTACTACAATGCCCTTTCTATCAATCTGATTAATGTTGATATTACATGACCTAGTAGAATATAATTAAATTAATTTATTAAATTAAAATAGTTGTTAATGAAATTTTAGATGAAATATCAAGTGAAATTTTTTTTATGTGTTTGCTTCTGATTTAGAATCATGTGTACTACTAAGATTACACTTGCTACATTATTTGTTATCTAACTAGTTTTTGGCGATTTCTTTTTCAAAATTTTCGCTACTTAGAAGGAAAAAAAGATGATAAAGGGTCTTAATTGTAAAAATAATAATAATAATGATACAAAACTAAATAGACTAATTTTCTAAGAAAAAAAGATATTTTTTCCCTTCATAGTTCATTAAACCACCTCAACTTAAGCTAAGGGTGCTAACTCAGTTCTTAATCAAAACTCAACTCGAACTCTAGCTTGATAAAAAATTGAGTTAGAGTCTAAATATAATTAGCTCAATGTCAGATGAAGTTAATCAAGTCAAAGTTTTAAAAAAAAAAACCAAAAGTTACTTATTATTTTATTAATTTTTAAATTGAGTTTGATCACGAGCTTAAAAACTATCTTTTCAAAGTAAAATTCATTAAAAAATTGACAAGTTAAGTTTGAACTCAATTTCTTAGCTGGATAGAGTTCCAGCTTGAAAGGTTACTGATTAGTGATTACACCTTTAACCTACCAACTTAAATACCCTTTTGACAAAAAATCTCAAGCGAGTTGACAGAATAAATTGCGTATAAGATCAACCAAATCTGACCACAAAGTTATTTGACGAATTTTTTCTACTTCTTCTTGCAAATGGGAGAGTCAATTCTTACCCAATCACAATCTACTCAGACGTGCATTAAAATAACGTTTCTTTTCATCCCACTTTCAGTTAACTGAGGTTTCAAAGATAGAATCCGTTAAATCACGTTATCATTCTATACCAAATAAAAATCTTCCACCAGAAATGTTCTTCTTATATAATATAAACAAGCATGCATTTTTTTTTTTTTTTTTGTGTGTGGCTTGATTAGATTATCTTACTCAACAGTCCGTGTCAATGCCGTGTGCTAAAAGGAGAGCCCAACTCTGAAGTTAATTTATTTGGCAAAGTGAAAAAATAAAAAAGAGGCAAATTCCCTTCGTTTTCAAATGTGATTATATTTGGAGATTATGGAGGAGATATCATCTTGCTTTGATCAGCTTCTGGAACTTGCTGGCATGGATCAACTTAGTGGGTTGGTTGGAAATTGTATATATATATCATCAAGAATATTTTACTTCTCAACCATGGTCGGTCTTGTGGTAAGAAAGCTGATTTTCTCGACTATAAGTTTACATACGCAATATTCACATTCACTTAAACATTATTCTAAAGTTTAAATCAAAATAAGCAGAGTTTAACTATATTACAATATCTTTTTATCAAGAAGAATGGAATAGATACTCGTTACTTATATTCGGAAATGAATGTCAAATTTTTTACTTAGTATAAAAATTAAGAAGAGCTTTGAATTTTAATAAAGTTACTATCAACGATATCCTTACTAATTAATAATATGGTCAGTGGTGAGACTATATGGGTTAGTAAATGTAAATCCGTTAAATTAAAAGGATATTAATAAACTTTTAAATAAAAATTAAAATATGAACATTTAAATCCGAATCAATGGAGTATTTAATTAATTTTAGTTACAATTGAAATGTACAACTAAATTACTATGAATAGTGTACAAATTGGTAGCATAAAGGAACTCTCCCTCAAACACGGAATCTTTGCTTTGCCAGAAAGGATCAGATGAAGATAGTTAATGGTCATGCACCGACATTCTTCAGAAGAAATGTGTTAGAATTTGAGGATCTTTAAAGAATAAAATCAGATTATGAGGGAATCTTTTTATTTGACTATTTTAAGTTGAATGATCCAGAGCCCTTTTCCCCCATATAAAACCGGACATTTTTTTTTCTTCTCCCCTGATGATGCTTAGGAATGCCATTTGCATTTGGGCCATTTGTTTTCAAAAGCTTTAACCACAGAAATTCAACCCTATTAAATCAAGTTTTGCATATACTTATAAAGGAATCTTGATATTTGATGTTCACATTTTTTGGAATGTACATAAGTTTTATTATTATTATTATTATTTTGCCCAACAATCTAAGAAATTTGAAGTTAAAGATAGAAGCCCAAGAATCAAATAGGGAGATTAGGAAGGTGAGGATATGGTGTCAAGTCCTTTGTGCAGCAGCTGCCGTTACTTGGGTTGCAGTATGTCATGTCCCTTTATTTGAGGTAAGGGAGAAAGTTACATTGACGATTGGGCATTACGGAGGAAAGGTGGAAAGTCCTAATAGGGTAAACACAAAGTTGAACTTGATTTGCTGGCTTACGGGGCTCGACCGGTGGGGGGGTGTAAAAGGTATTGGACAAAATGTGTCCTAAGATGACATTCGAGTGTTTATGTTGTTGAATATGAACTTAGTAACATGTGAAATAATTTGTCTAAGAGAAGACAATCTTGTCATAACACCAATATAATATTGGATAAGAAAAATCTTAAACCCTAAAGACATTAATATAATATGATCTCGAACACATGTGAATTGGATAAGAATAAACATAAATCCTAAAAGCATTGTCATCAACTTTGATGATATGATGTACTCTTTATGACATGGACAGCGAAACATTAGAGATACTCTTAATACTCACTTGTTTTTCCAAATTTTCTCTCCTCTATTTTCCCTCAATCCAAAGATTGATACAGCAGATACTTAAAAATTGAAGGAAACTCCTTATCCTGCTATGTTATTATACAGCATATCATTTTTTTTCCCCTTGTATACAAGGGGTGGGGAATATGGAATTGTGAATCCAAACCCAAGACCCTTTAAAGTCTTGATATAAACCTACTACTATAGAAATAAGACCTACTAAGCCATATTCTCAACCATTTACATTTACTACTTTGTTAGAAAGGATATCAAAAAATAGAAAACTTAGAAATTCTACTAGCTCGAGCATCCAATCTCAATTGGGAGGAAGAATTGAGGCAGCCTAAAACATTATTCCCTAATTGACAGACTTGGCAAACGGCAAGAATACCCAAAAAGCAAGCTAGCAAAAGAGAATGACACAGAAGAATATGAAACATAATATCTTGAAACATTCAAAGCTTAAAATCCTTAAAGTATGAAAGAAAATAGTAACAGCAACACCAAATGGATAAATATAATCTTTTAGGACATGCAAGTCCATACCCACAGTAACTAAAATTTTAAATTCTTAGGACGTCCTAACTTCCACATGATTCAACAAGCTTATGTTTTCATAAGCACCAATTCAGCTCCAGCAGGTAGTGCTTCTGCAAATTTCTTCCGAACATTCCTGAAGGCTGCCTGACTAGCACTCCGATGCCGGAACTTCAACACCATCGTCTTCAAGGACACTGCCATGTTAATTAAGTTCAAAGCAAGGCGAACATCAGCAGGATCATTATAGAATCCTATCAACTCCACCTTCTGAAGGTGTTCATGAGGAACTATCCTAGCTTCATGCCTTTTATCACAAATTTCAAGCTCTGCACGGTCTACCTGACAACCCCGCAAAAGAAAAATGTTAAAAGCCTTAGTATACTTGCATGAAACAATATCACAATGGTTAAAGAAGGCATGAAAGTTTCTTACCTCAGTCTCAGTGAAGGACCTGCGCAAGCGGTACTGCAAAAGGTTATACCATAGAATACATGTTACTAATGTGCATAAACAAAAGGCAGAAAATATCATGATTACCACAAAATAATAGAAAATTCAATTCAGAAAAGGAGAAAACTGAATAAGGATACAGTAGCTACCAGGGAAAAACATATTGTATTGATGCGTCATTCTTAATCCCTTATTACTATAGCATCACCAATCATATTAACTTTACAATCACAACAACATTTTGGTAACACATTTACTATACCACCCTCGTATTATCAACGAGCAAACTTATGATCAGTAACTTACAAGAAAATCTAAAATAATTAGCAAGAAAGACGACTCACTTCTATCTTAAATGTAGACAAGAAAGGAGATGCTGTGAAGAACATCATATACCCCAGAAGACTTTTACTAATTGGAACTTGCAGCTCCAAATGTCTAAGATTGATCATTTCTGGGAATTCACGAGGCTCACGGCAGAAAAATGTATGGGCCTGTACAATGTAGGAAGAGAAACAATAATGATCAACTGCATGGATGAGTAGTTAATAGAGAGCCCATAAATAGAGACAAAAAAAAAAATGAATTGACTTTACTCTTACCTTATAAGGAACCTGAAATTTGAGTCTCTTTAACTGGGAAAGATAGAAGCTATGCTTATCAAGTTCCGAAGCAAATGATTCACCAAATTTGAAGCCAATTGTTAGCTGCAAGCAGTTCAGAGGAGCTTTTTGGAATGGCACGTCTATGTTAGGTCCAATGTATACAAGTGACTCAAGATTTCTTGTATAAATCTTCAAACTTTTAAATTTGAAGCAGTAGACAATTTCCAGACACTTCAACCGGAGACCATCAGCAACCTCAAGGTTCAACAGAGATTCTGAGAGTTCCACACGTAAATGCTCAAGAAACATACAGCTCGAAAAGAAATAATAGATAATCTCTTCACTGACATTAAGATGCCCAAGGGAAAGGGATTTCAGACAACAAAAGCTCCTAAACTGATGCTTCTCAGGGTGCACTCTGCATGAATGATGCAGCTCTTTTTCAGATATCTGATGATCAAGAAATTTGGCAAGGTAGTCAACCCTTGGGAAATTGTATAGAGACATGGGACCAAAACCAGCAGGATCTATCTTCAACTCAAATATTTTAACCCCTTTGAGAATAGCAAAGTTGATACATCCAAAAACTTGATCAGGTAGAGATGGACTCCCGTATGCACCAATTCTAAGTTCTTCTAGATATGGACCAGAATGAGATTTTAAGGCCCTATTAACTATCTCTGTATGTCTTGCGGCATTCTCACCCTTATAGTACCTCACTCTCTCTTTCTCAGGAACCTCAAGGTTCCAACGCCAAATGTTTTCCATCCACAGATTTTTCCATCTAGTAGAGACCATGCAAGCAACAACTGCATCTTTGACTGTTAAAAAGGAAAAAATAAAAAGAAGCAAGTGATCTGGCAACTGGCTTATCCGATCATTATACGCATGGCGTGATTTCTTCTGGGGAACAGCTCTGGGCATGTTCTTATCCATTTGTTCTGTTGAAATACTCCTTGATTATCCAAACAGCGAAGACACTGAAGAAGGTCGAGAATTAATCAATACTGAATAGACAGACACAAGAAAGAAGTCATATTCAACTATCGAAGAAAGCGCAGACACAAGAAAGAAGTCATATTCAACTATCGAAGAAAGCATACTGAGAATGACAATACATTCTTCATTTAAATACCAATCTGCCAAAGTAATCACACAAAGGCAATGAATTCCAGATGAGCCTAGATATAAATGAAATCATTCACTAATAGAAAAATAAAACAAAATAATTGGCACAAGTATCTATAACACGTAGTATAATATAAGTCTGCAATCCTTTGGTGCCTTCTACAACACAAGCTTAATCCGGTAATATTTCTAATATCAACAAAATGTACAGCAAGGGATCCTGCATCAGGTGCAAAAAGGGAGCCAGCGGAATATTATGAAATAGTTGAGTAGTGATTCTTATAAAATCAATTGAAGAATGAGAAGTAAAAAGAAGCTACTTAAGTTATAGATTGCAATCCATTAAATTTGGTGAATCAGCCTTTTCTGTTATTCTAACATTTATACTGTATGTTCACAACATGGAAGAGCCATCACACACAGGAAAAGGCATTGTACCTGGAGAAACATATAAAAAGTCGATCTGTATATAAATAGAGGAATTAGATGAGTGAACCTCTCATGTGATTGTAATTGGTATATTGTCAGCTTAAAGCATAGAAGAGCCCTTATGCAAAGCAAAAGGCTTTGCAAAACTGTAAAAACATATAAAAAGCCCACAAATGCTTCTAAGAATCTATACAGGAATTAAATTTCTATCCTAAGAACATCCAGGGAAAAAATATGTGGTTTGATATTACGGTGGATGTCTCTAATTTCACCTAAGACAATACCATTAAAATTCTGTTTATACCATATTGCAAAAATAACTTGATTTGATAGGATTAGTCTTGATGGAAGGCATGTCTTTCTTCTAGATCCTTATTTGAAGCTCAAAATCATTCTAGTAAGACACTATTCTATCACAAGGAATACAACTCCAAAATGACAGAAGCCAAGTTAAACTTATAAATTCCCTAATCTGTATGCAGTCAAGAACAATATAGATGTGACTTAACACTGCTCATGCAATTGCTAAAAACTCCCTCCATTTCGAATTGAATATCCACATTTATCTTAGTCTAAAAATTAAGAATGGTCTTTGATCTTAAGACATTTAGCTCCTTGTCCTTGTTATTAAGTTAGTGGTGGAATCATTAGTTAATAGGATGTAAATTCTTAAATTAAGGAGGTTCTTAATGGAATTTAGATGCAAAATATATTTATTTTAGAAAAGTGGACATTCAATTCTGCACATCCCAAAATGGAAATGTGGATTTTCAATTCCGGACGAATGGGAGTATCTTATTGTGCATAGAAACTGGTTAAGAGGGAACTGTATCCATCAGTAATCTTATTTTACCATCCTCTCCACGAAACATTAAACACTAATGGAATCAAAGAACTACACACTTTGCATACAGCAACACATGGAATAGTCAACGTTAAAACATAAGAATAAACCAATTACAGCAATTAAAAAATAAAGTAAATAAAATAAAATAACAATAACAAAAATACAGCCAAGAAGTAATTACACTATTCAATGGAAGATAGCAAGAGAGAACAAAATGCACATGATAGAATGACAAAAAATTCAACCAAATGCAGGGGTGTTGATGCAGAAAACAAAAGGGTTCAAGAATCGAAAAGTTCTAAAACAAAGAGTGTTTTTACTAACTGACCAAGTCTTGTAAATTCTAGTTTAATAGGGAATACTTGGTTTAGTTCAGTTTGGTTGATTTGAGAGTCATTGTTATTACAGTTTTAGGGTACTACAACCTAAAAGTATTGTAAGTTTAGGATGTGTCAGGGGCTAATGAGCAGCACATCCATAACCTGGGGGATCGGTGTGTATTTATTCAGTCTAACACTTGGACTCTGTTGGGTAGTCCTCATGTGGCCATGGATATGGAAGGAATTGCTGGTGACAAAGGTGGTGAGGTTATTGCTAATACTAGTGTATGATCTTCCATGGTGAACTTGCTAGTTTTAATAGGTCACTTTTGGTTGAGGTGCACTCTTCCCACCCATAGATCAAACATTGAGGTAAACAGAGCAATAGAGGTGGCAAGGGAAGAGGGGGGGGGGGGTAAAGGATCTTGGTTAACCATGAACATAGTTATTAGAATATCAGGAGTTTTCTGGAATCTTCTCATTCTCATGCTCTTACTTTATTAGTTGATAAGCCAAGGCAGCAACTCATTTTAACCATTGTCTATGCAGCGAATTCTAGAGAACAAAAACATGGTTATTAGTTGAGGGACTTCAGTGTAGTTAAATTTCTACAGAAAAACAGTGTGGGGAAGCTGTTTTTGGAGCTTACATTGACAACGTTTAATCCTGTTTGGAATATTTGGATGTGGAGTATGACCTTCACTGGTTTATGTTCCAATGTGTGATAAAAGGCAGGGATCAGCTAGGATATTCTCCAATTGGATACAATTCTTAGTAATGAATCCTGAGGGAGATTAATTGACAAGTTTCAAGCTGAAGTTCTAAAACCTATGGTGTCTCATCATTGTCCTATACTTTTCCCCATCAAATCATCCTCTAATGTTGTAGGCAAAAATCTTTTATCCTTGAAACTTTGGGATGAAACATCATGCCTGCATTTGAAGTTAAAGGAATGGGGAAAACAGTTTTGAGCTTCTCCTTTGCAACCATTTTGCCTCAAGTTGAAACATCTGACTAATGATCCATATAATCCTGATCTGCAAAAGCAGGAGCAGGCTTGCATGGATGAGTTTGCACAGGTTCTATTGCTGAAGAGGAATTTTACAAAGCTAAATCTAGGATCAAGTTGCCAGCATTATCTTTTTTTTTTGAGGGGGGTGGCGATAAGAATGCTCACTTCTTCCATGGATAGGTCTGATCTAATCAGGATAGAAATAAGATTCTTTCTCTGTATGATGAATCTGGTCATACGATGGAGGACTCTTCTCAGGTCAAGGAATTAGTAGTTGGTAGAGGATTTTTATCAATCCTCATCTGACTCCAGTATTCATCAGTTACTTGCTGATCGCCAATTGCAGGATATCATTTCTACTTATTTGACTGAGAACGAACACTTTGTTACAAAAATTCTGTCACTGGTGACAAGGTAAATTATGCTAATTTCAGTACAGGGTTCGAACTGCCCTAGTCTTTTGCTGATTCAGAGTGGAATTTTACAAGTATCAGTGGCCTCTATCCATATGGAGCTTACAAACGCTTTGGTATTCATACTGGTACTTTCTATACTCCAGTTAATAGCACTATCCCTAGATTGATTGCCACATGGATCAGCCTTTGCCAGTTAAGGACCTTAGATCAAAGTATCACCAGGACTAAATGAGGATACTCAATCCAGAAGTCCTGCAGGGTGTGTAATCAAAATAGATATAATGAAATCCTATGACACAATGGATTCATAGTTCTTGGTTGAAGTACTGTAAGATTTAATATTTCCTCAGATGCACATATTAAATGAATTCTTGTGTTTATCCACTGCTAATTTCTCTATCAATCTAATCAGTTGGCTATTTTGCAAGCAAAAGGGGACCAAGACAGCATAATACCCTGTCTCTTTATCTTTTGTCCTTATCATGCAAGAATTTTCTGCTTTGTTATTTAATATATGGGCTTTAACTATTGTACTCACGATAAGGCACTTGGCTTATCTCACATTATGTTTGATTGTTTGATGATGACATTATTAATTTCAGCAGCTATGTTTAGACAAGATTTTTGGCGATTTCAGGTGATTCTCTGGATTGAGGCTTAATATGTAAATGAGTGCTGCATATTTCATTGGGATTAAAGATGAAGTGAAACAGAAACTGCTGTAATGTTTAGGTGCACCTTTAATTTCTCCACATTGACAAAATCCAATATGTCAACTAATTGTAGACGAACCCTTTCTTTTATCTGTTTTATTCAGTATGCAAGTTCACTGGTGTCCCTTTTTATTCAACCACTGCAGTCATCAGGGAAATTGGAATCATTCTCATGAAACATATGTGGTCTGACATTCAGCTTAAATTCACCAAGGTCTGTTTACCTAAGAAGGATGGTGGATTGAAATGTCAAGACTGAAATTGGAAGAGAGTTGTTTGTGAGAACAAGGAGAGCCTCTGGATAAAATGGATGCTCACAGCTCCATTAAAGAGGACAGCTTTCTGGTCTGTGTCTACTCCTATCAATGACTCATCAAATTGAAGACATTCCTTGCAATGAACAGATGTAGCCATACAGCATATGAGAGTGGTGCAGATGGGAAAGGTGAAACCAGTTCACTCTCGTTTGATTATTGGCATGTTGATGGGCCTTATGTCATCTAATGCACTTTTAGGGATAAATTGCAAAATGGTTTATCTCTACAGGCAGGAGCGTCAGATATAGTGGATGGAAGGGTTTGGCATAGACCTACTGGCAGAAAAATGACACCTATGTATGCAACAGCTTATGCAGCATCAAAATGAATTCCTAATAGCAGCAGAGCAGATAAAAGTGTATTGGGGCAGAATGGGAGGAGCACTTTTTACTGCTTAAAGAGGCATGAAATGCTTCGTACCAGCTCGTCTGGATGTGCTATGGTATAAGTCATCTGGTTTGAGTAGGTTTATTTTTGTTATGTGGCTGGCTTGTAAAAGAAGGCTATATACTCTTGATACGTTGTTGTCCTGGCATCTGGTTCAACAAATGTGCATGCCAAGTCGAGGAAGAATCTACTAAACATCTTTTTTCTTGAAGGTTTAAATTTTCACAAAATGTGTGAAGTAATTTGTTGCAGAAATTGAGGTTTACTCAGATTCCAGGAGGTTGAGATGATGTGTTGCAGCAGTTTGTCATTATTTTTCAACCTTATTCTTTCGATTCCTCTGCATCTAATTTCACTTTTATCCTTAGTTGTGTATTATAATTGGAGGGATAGGAACTTGAGGATGAATCCTCATGTGTGTACAACCATTGCTGCCGTCACTGACATGTGTTTAACATGAAGGGAAGAGGGAAGAACATGGAGGAGGATTCCGGCTTCAGAATCCGAATTAGTTATTGTTGCTTAGACTGGATTTTCACAAAGTATATTCATGACAGCATATTTGTAATACACTGCTTGCTTCTTCGCTGTATGTATGCTGCTTTTTTTAAGCAGTTTCATAGTTAGGAGAAGGCGTATAAGAGGTTTCTGAGACTTAGGAGCAGATTGTCTGTAATCTGAATATACAATAATTGCTTTGAATGAACAACACAATTTTACTTAAGAAGGAAAAAAATAAAAAATAGAATAAATGAGTTCAGGATTAAATCTTGGGTCTACAAAGAGAGGAATTCTGTAGTTTGTAAGTTGCATTGTTTTTCAATCAATAAAGTGTATCCAGATTGCTCACTGTTATGTATGGTTATGTAATACAATAAAACCTAAGGTGGGATGCATAAGGTCCTAGGTGGGACATCTAAGGTTTCTTCTCTCACTGAGAGGCCAAGGGGTTTCCTTTCTCTTTCCCTTTACTGCAATTTCCTGATTTTCTGCATCATTTACAATCTGTTTTCTAGTTTAGAGCTATAAGATCCAGAACAGCAGTGGAACAGCTTATTCATATTTGTCTGAATCAATTTGGTATCAAGGCAAGGAAATCCTTTTCTTCCTTTCTTAATAGTAGAAGTTTTACCTTATATAGTTTTCCTCAAAAAGAGGAAAAAAAGAATTCTTTCGAAGAGATGGGTAAAGATTTTGACTTGTGTTTGTAGTTAGAAAAAGAAAGACAATGGCTTCTAATCCCCAAATTAAGAGCGTTGAAAACTGAATATCTGATGGAAACAATGGTGAAAAATCCAACAGAGAAGGAAGAGGATGATGATTATATAAGAGTGAGATGGAAAAACTTGATGATGACAATGTGGAAGACACATCATTACTTTTTGTGTTCGGGTGAATTCTTAGTGCCCCAATATGGTAAGGCAAAAATTGGAGGTGAACTTGTATATTTGGATTGGGTTTTAAGAGTGTTTTTTTTTGTTTTGAAACGAATTTATGTTTGGATAAGAATTTTTTTATTAGGAATTGAAAGTTTAATTATATATTTTGGGTCTCACATGATTGATAATATTATAAAATGTATAAAATATAATTAATAATTTGTTTGATATTGTAATTTTAATTAAAAAATAATAAAAAATATTGTTTATTTGATTAAGTGGGACTCATGTGTAAGATTAGAAAAAAGTGTTTTGAGATATATTTTTATGGAAAATTGGTTTTAAAAATCAGTCCAAATATAGCCTAGTATCTAGACAGTCGTTTTTTTGTGGAAAGGTCAATTGAAAGCTCATTATTTTTGGAAGTAGTTGTATGAATGTCATATCTGAAGCAATGATTGAGAATCTTAATCTAACTACAGATTCACATCCAGAACCAAATAAGGCACCATGGTCAATGGTGCTTCTATTTCAATGACTCGATGACGAAATATTAACTCATGCCACCTACACAGATGTTATTTGATATGATGTCATTAGAGTGACTGTTAGACACATTCTAATGGGTCTTCATGGGCTTCTCAATGGAGAGATAATGCATGGGAGGGGGAGGGGAACACTTACTCCCTGAACTTCAATGAGAAAGACATTCTAAAGCCGTTATCTGAAGAAACTATGATGCAGCATTCAGCCAAAAAGAGTGAGAAACTTGAGCTGAATGCCAAACTAGAAGATTTGCAAGCAAACCAGAAGAAGAAAAGGATAGTAAGATTACTAATCTAACTTCTTTAGTTTTATTGGTAATTCAGAAGTGTACAGTGAAAATCCTATGATTGAGGCCCAGACAGGTGAACTTGTGTGAAAGGAACTTGGGAACGATAACAAAGAATCTTCTGATAAGCATCTTAAAGTAAAATTCCATAGGCAAAGAGTCTGATCTCCGACAAGGCACAAAATTGCACATAGAGGATTCATACATGACTAAGAAGTATGTTACTGAGAAGATTACTCTTGAAGAAATGGGGGAAGTTTTGCTGGAAAAAGCTGTAGGAACTGATATTGAAGAAGGTCCTACAAAGGATAATGAGGCTGAAAACCTGGTACTGGAATTTGTTAATACAAATTACTCTACACTAACAGATGGTCTGCAATAGGGGATGGCGGCATTTATCAGAAACTTGTGTCAAAGAAAAATTAGTTGCTGATTCTGACTTGACAAAAAGTATAATGTCCAAAGGTTCTTTCCACACAAGAAGGTGAATAATGCATTGCATTGCTGCTTCGAATGTTGTTATCCGTGGGTTGCTGAGGAAGCTAAGGAAGATGGAAGAAGAAAAGAAAATTCAGAATTGAAGGATAAAGCACTTTGGCTGACCTTGTTGGTGCTTTCTATCTTGGTTATTGTTGTATCAGTGAAGGTCTTTTGGTTTGGGGGTCTTTTTTTGTCTTTTCTAACCTGTTGGAATGAGGGTTTCTAAAAGTACCACGCATAAGATGTCGTGTGTGACTCATGTGCCTTATTTTGCCAGACTCCGAGTACTTATTGGTGAAAAGGACATTATAGGTCAATTTAAAAAAGATTGGGGGACCTTGTGAGTTAAAAATAAATCATCAGGGACCTTAGTGGCAGAAAGCTCAAAGATCAAGGGCTAAATAGGCTAATTTTCCTTAAGGGCTAAATTAGCAAACCCTTGGTATTTAAAGAAGAACAAATAGCCAACAGTTACTTCACATAAATGTCAAAAATACAAAACAACTCCTATGAAGCCTGAAATATACAATTATATAGAGTCTAAACCTAGAATACTAAGCTAATATGGATTCTTGTCCTCCAAGAAAATAATTAATAAAGAAACTAGATAACCTAGGATTCTAAATTAGAGGAAACATAATACAACTAAACTATAATAATGATTTCGTCCTACACCAGAAAGGTAAATGGAGAAGTAACTGATGGTGTATTGCTGAAAAAAGTAATTTGCAGCAACCTTGGTGGTAGCTACAGATCAGGATAAAGGATTCTTTCTTCTTCTTTTTTTGTCATAAAAGCAGTAAGATACTATGGCAAAAAAAAATTTCCAATTTTAGATATTTGTGCAGGATAGTGGAAGACACGAGGTCACAAAGTATTCCTACAATCATTACTGTTCTGGAATTTATTTTATTCTACCCATTGAATCCTACAGCATCAGCAAGCAGCTTGTTTTATTTGATCTTATTTCCTACTGATCACAAAAGGAAATTTTTGTTTTTATGTTGAAGATTCTAAGATTGCTGATCTTGAATTTCATCCTACCTTTCTTCAGAGCTCAAGGGTCCAAGAACTGGAAAGTTCTAAATCAAATGATGATTCTACAATATAGTTTTAGTCTTTAAATTCTATTTTATGAGTCAATGGCTGGGAATATTTAGTTTAGTTCAGTTTATGAGTACATGTTAAGGGTATTTAAGTAACCTTCATATTCATAGTTATTTCCCAAAGTCTTCAAGGAATTACATGATGTGTCGGTTGATTTGAGCGCCTTTGTTTTCACAGATTTCTGGTATTATGTCCTTGTAAAAGTATAGTCACAGTAATCTAGGACTCAGTCTTTGGGTCTACAAATTGAGGAATTTTCCATTCAATTAGGTATGCTGTTTTATTCAATCAGTTAAGTGTAGCCAGTTTTTTCTCTAGAAATCTGGCTATATGTTGCAATCAAACCGAAGGTGTGGCACCTTACAGTACCAAGTGTAACCCTTAGAGTGTGCTCTGATGAAGCATTTCAAATTCTTAAGGTATTTGGAAATTAAGCAATTCAAAAAGACACATTTAAAAATTCTAGAATTTAAAATTTGCTTGTTGGAAAATTTAGAAATAGTAAAAGACATAGATTTGTGATAAAGTGAAATTCTTATAATTACAAATTTGTAAAACAGTAAATTTCTCATAAATATAATAATACAATAAAATAAAACCAGAAAAGATAGAGCTCTATCTAAGTGGTTTTTAAAATCATGGATTTGAGGGGTCTGAAATTCCCTGTTAAAAAGCAAAGAATTTTGGAAAACCTATCCATTGGAATAGCCAAACAATAGTAATTATGGCTATATTTGGACTTGTTCTCAAAACCAATTTCTCAATTCCCCATAAAAAAATTTCTCAAAACATTTTTTTCTAACCCTACACATGAGTCCCACTTAATCACATAAACAACATTTTTTATTACTTTTTAATTAAAATAACAATATCAAACAATTTATTAATTATATTTTATACAATTTATAATATTATCAATGGGACTCAAAACATATCAATCAATTTTTAATTTTCAATAAAAAAAATTATTATCCAAACATAAATTCATTTCAAAACAAAACAAAAAACACTTTCAAAACTCAATCCAAATATGTCATATTTTTCAAAAGTTGGATTGAAATAAAACCCTCCTTAAAAACCTCCATCCAAACACACAATTGGAGTTCTTTTTTATTTGTGCAACACTGAAGGGCTTTCTTTCGGCATCTTATACAATTTGCTCTCTAGTTTAAAGCCTAACAGAATCTAGAGCAGTTTCCAGAGGAAAGCTAATTCAGATTTGTCCGGCATCAATGGTGAGAAGGGCAAACAAAAGGAATAAACCTGTAAAGCTATCAACAAAACAATCCATAATTTATGCCTAGAATTAGAAAAGTAAAGTCAAAAGCTACAAAACCAACAAGCCATAGAAAATGAATTGCTTTCAAATTTACATGATAGAAACAAACATCCAACAACATGAAATCATGAGATTTGCCTTTTCCAATTGATTCCAGAACCAAACAAACAAAGAAATTATTTTTAGCATGAAACAACAATAAAATCCAAGAGAAATCTAACCTATTAGTCAACTGGAGATTGGTCGAACAGCCGATCAGGAGAATTTTCAAAATCACCCAATTTCAAAGTTCAGATATGAATAACCCTAGTGTCTGTCCCTTCTGTTCCTATTTATTCTGAGAAGCGGCAGCACAATAAAAGATAAGGACTGTCCTAGTTTGGTGGTCTAACGCGTTTAAAAAAAGTCAAATATTAAATAACCAAAAAAAACAAAATAAAAAAAAGGAAAAAGAAAAAAAATATATATATACACACACATATTACATATATAGAAAAGACAGACAAGGAAATTACAAAGGAATCTTACGAAATGGCAGAAGGGTAGTAGTAGTATGGGAAGAATAGATATAATGGAATATTTCGGTTCGTTCCTGTGCGGCGACGTAGGCTTAAGAGAAAATGAGGGAGAGAGGAGTTTTAGACTACATGAATGTTTAGCAAAACCTAACAGTGGAGCGGGAAAAGATGTTTGAGCAGACAAAAGGAGGATACTCGAACCAAAAAATTAGATATTTCCAACATAACATTAAAAGTGCGACAACTGGCAAAAAGGAAACCAAGAAATGGGTGCAAAAAGGTCGAGAGCTCCACAAAGTCCAGTCTGCATTGCATGAACTGTCATAAATATCCCAAATGATGAAAAACATTGCACAGTTGCTACTATCTCTTGTATGTATTGTAGGATGGTTTAAGTAAGAGAAAATTGGAAATGTATGAAACTTCAACAACCTACACCCTCTCTCATCATAGAAAACATAAAATTAGCAATGCTCATAAGTAATCTTTTTCACATTATATTTGAATCCCATAGAACGTTAAAAGGAATCATCCCCATCTCCTTGTCCTTAAAGAAACTGAGGGAGATTCTATTAACATGTACAACTACATGAGGAAAAGAGCAAAAAGAAAACTTGCATATCAAATACACATATAACCTCACTTATCAAACTCAACAATACAAGAAGTGCAATTAACCAAAGTATGCATAGGTTTCAACGACAAGAGGCATAAATCTGCTGAAACCATATAGCCAACAAGCAAAGAGCCCAGACTACAATGGAATACCTAACTTCTGTCCACGCATTTACTGCTTTCCTCAAAATAAACAAGCTATCCTTCCTATCTAAAATTTCCCCTCCTCTATCTCCCTTTATTTTATTCACCAGTAACATTCTTATAGTGCATGTACCATTTATCTTTCCCTATCCATCATATTTTAAGTATTTGAGATGTCAAATTCCTTTTATGTTTCCACAGAAACTTTCAGCGTTTGAGTGCACAATTAAATGAAGATCAATCCCTATATGTTTAGTCATCAAGACAAAAAAGATAATCATTACTTGCAATGTGTTATTACCATTGGAGCAACATCATAAACACAAAACTATGATGAAACCAAGAAGTTTGAATAGCATGAGTTTATTGGAGAAAACAGGATATGTCATCAAAGGTTTATATTTAATTTTTTATTCAATTCATAATAAAATAAAAATTGATCATTAATTGAATTAGCTTATAAAGCCTATGTCATTAACTCAGCTTCAGCTTAATAAAAATAAGGATCATTACGTTTATAGATTATTTAAAATAAACCATGGATAAAATATGGGAAAATAGGGTATCAAAGCAAAAGATGGCAACCCGTCTTTGACCATATTCTAGTTTTCCTAACATTCAGATGTGGACCTATTGGCATCTCCAGTCTTGATAATTAAGGCATGAATCATGATTTTGGAATGTAAATTCTAGGATCTTGAAATGCTCTTTCAATAGCTGGCCTAAACTTCTATTCACATGTATGCAGCACATGTAAGTGAGGAGAAACTCGAATTTGCATTGCACTTTCAGTTCCATTATTTGACAGCATGACACAAAAAGCGTTAACAAAGGCAACAAGAAATCGTATTATATCTAAAACATAAATATACTCTAAATTAGGAAGTAAGCGCGGAAATCTTAAAAAAGAGCAACCAAATAAATCAAATAACGGATTGAGAAATCTTAATGCCACTAATGAGTACTAGCTGCCAGATCAGTTAGGTGTATATGATGCAAGCAGCAGCAGAGAGTTTGAATGCAGACAAATTTACTGTAACTCAGTAGGGAACTTTAAAGGTAGAGGGTCTAGATGAGATAAGAAGTAACAGTTAGAACTAAAGGATAGGATTGGGAGTCGATAACTAAAGGATCCAGAATCTGTTTCATACCAAACCTGACCTATGACACCACAGATGGCTAGTCATCTTATTATCAATGAAAACTAGATTTTAGCCTATGCTAAAATATTATGTCCAAGTCGAAGATATACACCAACAAAAAAGAGTTCATACCTCAAATCATGTAAATATAAACTACAATATACCTTCCTATTGAACATCAGTGCATCTTACTCTGGATTCCTCTTTCTTTAAGAAATGGCATATAAGCAAGTCAATCTCATGTCACACATGTTAAAAAATCTAAGAGGGGAGTTAATTAAGTTTTTATCCGATTTTTCAACCTAATTCAATAAGGCACCTCTTTAACAACAAATATCAAACACTTGGTGTGCTAGTTGTATGAGTTATAATGTGTTCAAATAAAATGCAGAAAGTAGAACAATGAACACAATAATTTATAGTAATTCGATTTATCCAACAAAACATAATTCATTACCTTGAATTACCTATTTAAAGATTTACCAAATCCCTTCACTAATCAAATAAATAAGATTACAAAAAGGCTCACACAATTCACTTTAGGGTTTTACAAATAAACTCTTAACCAATCAAAGTTCACTCACCATGAATTTTACAACACAACATTAATTATACAATAATCTCACCACTCTCCTTAGCGAAATTCTCACAATACAATTCAATTCAAAATTCACTCAAAAGGTTTTACAATCCAAATTTGAATGCAAAACAACTTACACAAGACTCACCCTAATACTTAAGGTTTTATACTACTTGCAATCTTGATACAATTACAATCATGATAAAATATAGAAAATTTGATAGAGATCACCTTAATGTGAAGATATATCAATTTGAAACACAATAACCTGTTTGAATAATGACTTGATAAGATTGCTCAAAATTCACCTTTGAATGTACAAACCCTTATTGAATGATTTTAACAATATTGATGTTTAGAAAGTGTTTTGGAATGTTTCTAAGATATTATAGGATCAAGATATGTAATGTTTTTGCTCAAAAATTGTTCCCTTAAAGAATTTCAAATGTTTTGGATATTTATAGATTTGTTCCCGACGATTAAAAATAAAGTTGTTAGAAATGCACTAATAATTTGTAATCGACCGATGCATCGTCCGCAACATCATCCGCAAGCATAATGGTCAACTATCGAATGGCGATTTTCATCTTGCAGTGGACTTAAAGTTGACTTGCGATCAACCTCACCTCACTTACGGTCAACCACAGAGTCGTCCACAAGTTGGTAAATGAACAAATTTGACATCACATGTATCCACAAGATAAACGAATTTGTGGACAATACCTGGACCACTTTAGCTCGACCGAAACATGTTCATTAGTGCATTCATAATATTCTAACACATAAATTATGATTTCAATTAACCATATAAGCTATGGAATCAATCCAATAAGAGTGTATAAAATATTTAAATTTTGAAATCACGACACATGATTTTCAAAATACCCAATACATATTTTAACATATTAAAACCATTTTGAAAGAACGTTTTAAGTTCAAAGAGCAACCTTTAGAAATCATTACTCAATTAGAAGTAAAACTAGAGATATTAAAAGATATTAAACTCTAAAACTATATATTTAGTTCCTACCTAATCCAACAAATGTTTGTGTTCAAATCTTGATAGTCTTCACTTGTATGCTTCCTTGAAAACTTGAAATATTGTCATTACATGGATTAAATCATGAATCTAAAAACTCTATCATTTGTACAATCAAAACATTAGTCATCTTTAATGTTTACCATTAATCAAAATTAAGACATTAAAAACTTTAAGGCTTTCACAATTGTTAATAGTTAATATTCATTATGTTACAACCATTTTATACTTAACCAATCTTTTGCCAAATGCATTTCAATTATAACATCTTTAAGCCTCTACACCAATGTTTCTCTCTTTGTAGACTTTCACCAAATCAATTTGTTCAAGATAATTTCCAAATTTCTAAGCTACTTCATAAGGAGCATCAAGTACTGCAGCAAAGTGTTCCATATTCTAACACATTCTATATAATAATATGCAACCAACAATTTAGAACTTCAGCAATAATACGAACAACTATAACATCTTTTCTTTTCCTTTCGACTAAGAACAAAAACATATATACAAGTAAATCATTCAACTAAGAAAACAAGTCCAGTATAAATCATTTCTTTGTTTTGCAATGAACTAATCCAGACTCAAGATTGATGCCTCATTTATAAATGTTTGAGGATATAGAAATTTCAACCAGTCTTCGCATCGGATGTTTTTACTACACAACTTCATCCTCACATGGAAGAATAATCAAAATATTATGCAAACTAAGCAACAGATTATATATCCATGTAGCACAAAAGTTACTTTGATATCACAAAAATTGTTTTTAAACTCAAGAAGACACAGAAATCAAAACTTCCCAGCAGAAGTTTTGGCAAATTTCCTGTCCTCACAACATTTTTCAGGAATCATCCCAAAGACCTTCATCAATTACTTCAATGAAAAAAGTAGAAAATATAAACAAATTTACTTGTGTGGCTTGCAGAAAAAGGAAAGTAATGAAGGGTGAAGTATAAAGTAGTTGATAGAAGATTTGACTAACAACATAATTGCTAAGCAGTTCAACCAAGACTGCTAAATACCTTGCAGCCAAAAATTAAAGCATATTTGGATGCAAGGAAAGTCACATTCTTCTCTTCTCTTGCAGCCTCCAGAATCTTGTCGTTTTCATTCCAACATTGCAAATCTTCTTCATACACAGCCAGTCACAATCCTTCAGACAAAAACCTTTATTGCCCACTTCCCATACAGGCAAAACTATGAGCACAATATCATTGTTTTTTCCAAGACTAAACCATGCACCTACCTCTTTCTTTTCTCTCTTTTCATTATAATGATTGAATATTCTTTTATTTGAACATGAGAAGAGAATGGGAAACGGATTTTTCATGATAGCATTTTTTGTTTATTCAAAGAACCTTTCATATGCAAGAAAAATAAGCAACATGCCAATAAGTACAACAACACCTACAATCTAATAAATTTCGAACATGTATTACTACTCCAGGAACATATTGCCCTTTTAGTATGCAAATAATTGTAAAAGATTTGAACTTTCCATTAACACAAACTAAATCCATTACTTCAATATGATTGATCAAAATAAAGCATACCGACATAATGCAAGCACCCCCATGTAAAATAATGTGAATCTTACTTTCAGTCTCAGCGTTAAAATCGCTGGAGTGTATACCAGAGCCCTGGTAAAGCTTGTTATTTTCTTCAAAAACATTTTTCTGGGCTCCAGATTCAAATTCAGAAAATTTCCCCCACCATACAGCTTCCCTGGCATCAGAAAGATAGACTACTTCAATTCATAAAAATAACAGTTTCGAGATTCTGTAAAGTGAGAATTTTTAACCGAATCAGACATAAAAAACATACATATTTCAAGAATCCATGAAAAATATGCCATTTTGAGCTCCGTTCAATGAAGGTAAGAAGAAGACGATGCAGCTATCCCACCAAAGAACCTATATCTGAACCGGGTTTGGAAGAGCCCGAGTTAAACGAGGAAAGTTTGATCTCAAAATCAATCCCTTCAAAAAAATCAATCCGAATAAAAATCTCTGTCATTTGACTTTAAGCACAATAAAAACTCTATAAATTAATAATATTGAATCATAAAATTGATAGATATATTTTATTTTTCACACTAATTTAAAATATATAATTAATATTGTTAAGATTGTGTAGTATTTTTTATAGAGTATTCTTAAAACACATTTGTATGTCAATCATTCTTGAAAGACTAATTTCATTTATTTACTCAAGAGAGTTAATGAATTTATTGATATATTTTTATTTTTTTATTTATTTGAAAGCTTGAGCATTGTTGAAAAAGTGTTTTTCATTAATTAAATGCATTTTCTCAATCATTTACTCACAATTTATTATTCCTATGTAAACTTAAATTTCTCTTTTAAATAAGGATATTTTAGTCAACTAACAAATGTATTATATATTGAATAAGGGAAGTGACTTATAATTTGGGACAAACAAAAATTTAAAAAAAAATCCTATCAATTTAAGATGGATGGAATATTAATTTAGAAAAGTATTGATTAATAAATTATTCATTAAATAGTATTTTCTCGATTCAACAATTTTTTCTATTTTATCTATTAAAATAAGTATAGTCTATATACCTAAAATATTTAAGAAGTTAATAAATTGATTACCGAAAATATTTTTAGTAATTGTTTGAAGATACAAATTGCCTAAAATATTTTTTGTATTTCTCTAAAGACACAAATTACCTAAAAATACTTTTGTCAACCAATTTCAATATAGCAAACAATTTTTTAAGATATATAAATGGAAAAATAACAAATTACACTGAAAAAACAAAAGAAAGGAAAAAAGAAAATCATTTTATTGAAATTATATACATGAGAGAAGTGTAATGAGAATGATGCATAAAAATGTTAGGGAAAGCTTCTTATCTAAAAAGTGTTTTGAAATCAACTATGATTTTACTTGCAGCTCTCATAGCGACAACAATTCTTTACCTTTTTTTTTTTTGAAATTCGAGAATAGGACACTAAAGTTTTTGGATGCAATGGAAATGGAAAAAGTTTAGATAAAATTAACACATATTTAATTTCATGAAAAAAAATAGAAATAAAATCATATTTTACTAAATTGTCCTAGTTATGTTTGTAATTTTAAAAAATTATTAAATTTATAATATTGATGGAACTATATATTTAAATAAGGGTTTTCTTAAAATTACTAATTTTGTTAATTGGCCCAAGTTTAGAACAAAAAAGATTTATTTTAAATATATTATTAATTTATCAAGTATTAATTTATAGAGATTTTACTGTAATTTTTTTCTCCAACTAAAATTTGGCTTTTAGACCAAGCTCAAGTTGATTCAAATAGTAATAAGTTTAGTTTCTCAACGAAATTTTTATAATTAACCTTGAAAAAATAAAAAATAATACTCCATGTTAAAAATAAATATGAAAATGAAATAAAATATAAAGAAACTACGAAAAAAATGAAAACTATAAAAAGGTCAAATAAAATATTTAGAATATAAAATAATAAAATAAAAGATAAAGTTTAGATTTGCATATATGAAAATGGTTAAATGGTGTAAAGATAAATTTATCCCTTTCAAAAATATACACTTCTAAATATTATATCTATTAGTTTTTCATTATTTTTAGTTTCATAATTATATGCTAAATGTATACTCCTTTTGTTTGAAAATAAGTGTCTTTTTAGATTTATGTACACTTATTAAAAATGTTGGAAACAATATAAATTTTAATATTAAGTTTCAATATACCTTTAATAAATATTTTAAATCAATCTCTCATTATCTCTCTACTTAAACATGAATAAATTTGGACGATCATAATAATTTATACTAGAAATATACTTATTTTAAAATAAAATAAAACATTTACATTAACACCTATTTTAAAACAAAAGGGATTTGTTGGAGTTTAAGTAAGTACATGCTCAACTTAGATTGTTTAAACTTTATCTTAAGCCTTAAACTAATTATCTGAGCTTGGGCCAAGTCAGCCCAATTAGCAAATTTACTTGCTAAGTATGAAAATAAATATTATATTTATGTTGATTCAATCTTTTTTAACTATGCATAAAGTTTATTCTCTTTGAGATTATACAAAATACAATGAATGTTATGCAAATTGTTAACAAAATGATTTCTTTTTAATTAAATAAATAAAGTATATTAACAAGAAATATGTTTTTTCTTGGGCTAAAATTGAGTTCGAGGGATAGGGTAGTTGTATAGAAATAGTTGGGCCTTTTGAGAGATGCAACAAATTTCCAACAATCCCTTTTCGCTTTGGATCAAGAATAAAATTGTGACCATGCAATTAAGGTCGCTAAGGTTTTGTGAATCTTTTTACTCTCAATTGCTAATAGGAATACTCCTATCCTACTTCTGTAATTGGATATTATAATGATTACCGCTCAACTCTTTTCTGTGTAGCCGTGAAGCATAATGAACATCAATGAAGATGAGATGTTGGAATCTTCGAGTTTTATGTTTAAAGGGCTTGACATGTATAATCTATCTACAATCAATTTACATGGTGGATGAATTATGGAGATGATCATTCAATTCCAAGATTAGCTTGGCCTAAACTTAGGCGCATGACATGTATAATCTATCTACACTCAATTTACAAGGTGAATGAATCGTGAAGATGATCACTCAATCCCAAGATTAGCTTGGCATAATCATCTTGGACACCTGGTTAACAAGGTTAAAATTTTTAAAAAAAAAGAACCGATCTTTCACGTTTACACACAGGTTTCAGTCTCACAAGAACAAACCCTCGATAGCTAGCTGAAATTGGAGAGAATGTGAAGCTTGGCCTGCAAACTTTGATGCTATGAGCCTTGCTCAAGAAGATCTCTGTTTTGGAGACTATTTCCTAGATGTGGTAAAGAATTTTATTACCTCATTTGATTGGGGTTGCAATGCTTGACTATAAGCAGTAAATATCGCTTTTACTCAGTCAAATTCCAACTCCCAGAAAGCACTTTGTTGAGCTGGTTGAGTATGGACGATGACAAAGCTTTTGTGCATCACATGAGAGCCAGGTCAGCTTGTTCCCTTTTTTAGGGAAATCCACTGACCATAACGTTCTTTTTCTCCTTCTGGGTACAATTTTAGTAGTATAGTTAACTGATCTGCATTCTGCATTTCTTTCTTCACTACCTATAACCTAAAGGGTTTTCTTTGGCCTTTCGAACTAGTTCATTAAGGGAAGCCAAAACCTATCCCTTCTCAAAATTAAGATCAGTTTAATTAGTACAAACAGTCTCACTGTAATGTTACTAGTTAAGTCATGTTCGCAACAATTATCATCTTGTATAAATACAGTTGAAAGAGGGAATATGAAGATTCCAAGCTCATCTAGAAGAGGCTAAAGCATCCAGAGAAAACGCATCACCAATGCCTGTAAAGTGAAATGACAAAATAGGGTTCCAACTTTCTTGACTTTTATATACGGTGCAACTGTAACACATATGACACTCCTTTTGGCTTCAAATGCAAAACTTTCCATTGGACAAAAATAGCGGTTGGTCATATATAATCTTTTCAAGCAAAGGATTTGTTAAAAAGAAAAATAATTGCAAACAGAATCATCAAGGAGTATAAATGAAGTAAAAGATAAATCTTAGGCTAGTCTTTGAAGGATTCTTGATGGCCCTAGAAGGGCTTTTCAGAGTCACTTTCTTCTTAATATCTTTTGGCAGTTTGATAACTTTTCTTTGCAAGCTACAAGAAAGAAGGAATATTGGTATTGATTGAACTTTTGGGGTTGTGGTAGTGGTAGTGACTTTCAAATTCCCTTATCTCTCAATTGCTTTTCAAGAGATAAAGATAATAATCTTCTTTTTTTGCATGGCATACTTACCTTAGGCTAAAAACAGCCAGAACTTTTCTTTATTCCTCATTCGTTATTCAAGTCTTCCACAGATATTGTGAATTTGGAATTCTGTCTTTAATGCTACTTCTTCTTCTTTTTTATCTGCACCTAGGGCCAATTTATTCTCTCTTCTTAAAATCTTTTCTTTCTTGAAAGATAAGAATAAATTTAAAAGAAATCCCACGTCTAGGCCCTAGGGAGAAGCACAAATAAAACCTTTATAAAAAAAATTATTATTAGGAACCCAAAAGTGTTTAGAATATTTATCAATGATCAAAATAATTTTTTAAAAAAATCACGGACCAGACGAGTTTAGAATAATCATGGAAAACTAAAATTATCTTTAAAAAAATTACTCCTATTAGGAAATTAAACAGGGAATTAAGCCTATTTCTAATCACAATTCTTATCAAACAGCCGTTAGATATATACTTGGAGTGACCATATCTAGAAAAGTGAAACTAGCCCTTTGTGTGGCCCATATTGATATAATCTTGTGAAATTGCATTGCAAGTTGCCAAGATTAAATCAATGCCACAGTTTCTTTATGACGTCAATACGACCATCGTTTAAGCATTAAATTAAGGCATCAGATGCTTTTCAATTGTGGGAAAATGCAAATAGAGCCAAAACACAATGTGAGGGATTAGTAAACTGATTCAAAGTGGTTGAAATTCAAGAAGGCATATGCTTAGTTGTTATGCTTTTGTGTAGTAAAAGCTTTTTATTTGCTTAAGCTTTAAACAATTGATTCTTGAAGAAGAAATTTCCCCCTCTAAAATAACAGTGTAAAATCGCCATTAACACGTTAGATTCCAAATGTGTCTTTTTAAAAGCAAAAGGGATGAGTCACAATTTGAACTCAAGATGCTAATTATGAAATAGCAATCCAGTTTTCATTTTAAGATAAATTCAAATAACGTCTATATCTATTTTATAATTCACGAGTAATTCGATCTAACTCTTTTGATCGGACTTTCATGTGATGGGGGCAGAGCTTATGATAGAATGTTATAGAAGGCAACTCCTCAGATTTTGAATTGTTTAATTGTTGTTTTCATCTGAGCCAACTCATATTATTAGCCTTTATAATTATAATACAAGAGCTATGCTTCTATGCAAAAATTTCTCAACCTTTTTCTTTAAGAGTAATTTGAATACAATCAAGTTGATGTTAGGCAAACAATAATGAAAAGAGTAGCCTATAATAGCGAAAGGAAGAGGAGTGAAAAACCATGTTATTGTGAAATTAAAAGGGAAATTTCTCTGTTATGTATGATACCATTATATATTGTCTCCTTGCTTCAGAATGAGCTTTATCATAATCTTCTATAAAAAGTCTACAATTCGAAATATATTTGTGTGTGTGTGCAATAAATATCGAGATCAGAACTTCTCAAATTTAATAAGAACTATTTGTTTACTAAATTTTTATCTTAGCTCAAGTTCATCGCAAATTTGAATTATCAAAAAAAAAGCTTGATGCGTGTTTTATCAAATAACCAAGGTCTTAATTTTTGGCAAAGATCCTTTTCTCCAGTTTACTAGTGTGGATTAGATTCCCTTAGATAATGATAATAATGAGAAGTATTGGTTATTGAAATATTAGCCCCATATATAGAATTTATAGCACTCACAAACTGATATCACTGTTGCAGTTTATTTGTGAACATGGGGGGAGATGATAAAAGAAAATGGAAAATAAAAGGGAGTATAAGAAGCACACCATAATTTACACTAAGCAAGGGCTAATACATTATACATATTGCTGGTTACACATAGCTACAGAACCAACCAACAGACCCTAGAATCTCCTTTTGGTCATGCATAGAAAAAAACACCAGCTGACCAAAAATGGAGATTCTGACCTCTGCAGATGTCAAAAACACCATCCCAGAAGTCATTTCTGGCACTACTATGGTAAACCTAGTAACAGAAATTACATAATAAGATAAAGACTTTCTAAGACAACCCAACTAGGAAAGGAGCTATACTACATAGCTGTTATTATTACATAAGTTGATGATGGAATTTATAAAGCTGCCCAATCAATCTCCACTGATGGAAACTTCGCTAACATGAAATTCTCTGAATCCTCAAATGTGGGCTCAGCAAATCCAGATTCAGGTGAAGACATCTCCAGGGATGATATTTCATCAGATCTTGAAGGTGATGATGATGAGGTGGAGTATGCTGATGCCTCTACTACCTTAACTTCTTGATCAGTTCCTGGATGAACAATTTCATCAATTGATGAATCATCATAGGTGTTCTCTAGTTTTGGAACCCCTTTTCGCATTGGACTGATTTCTGTTGCTGCTGATGATGATGAATTCTCAATCTTTGCATCAGAAACAAACTTATTCCGCCCTGAATTCCCCTGTTTCTGTGAATTTGCTAAGCTTTGGCATATGGCTTGAAGTTTTGCATCAACAGAAGAATGGAGAGGCTTAAAATCACTGGAATCTTGGCTTAATTGATGCCTAAGGCTGGGAAAATTAAGCCTTGCAAATTCTCCTCTCAACTTATAAGCAGCTTTGTCATAAGCCAAGGCTGCTTCTTCTGCTGTGTCAAAGGTTCCAAGCCAAAGCCTGGTTCTGTTCTTGGGGAGTCTGATCTCAGCAACCCATTTGCCCCAATGCCGCTGTCTTACCCCCCTGTAAAGCTTTGTGGGCTTTGGTGGAGTTCCAACTTGCTTCATTGGGACAGGTTTAGGGGCAAGAAAGCTCAGAGGAGATTGATTTTGATGCTGCAATTGCCTGTAGTTGTGGAGTGATGGAGCTGAGGTAGATAATGAAGCTAAATACAGCTGTTGTTGGTTTTGGAGTTGGATTTGAGCTTGGATTTGTAGGATCTGAGATGGGGTGAGGAGGTTGAGCCCAATTGGACCTGTTTGCTCAATTCCCATTTGACCAAAACTCGACAACCCTTGAGAATAAAACATTTGGGCTGTTGATGGAGTTGAGCTAAAATCATGATACAAGTTGGGCTCTGAATCAGAAGGAAAGAAAGAAGAAGAAGAAGAAGAAGAGGTTGAAGGAGGAGCAAGAGAAGCAAGTGCAGAAGAAGAGGTTAAGGAAACACCTTTCATAAAAGGCTCAAGTGCTCTCATGAGCTCTTCACTCAAGGGATCTGATGAGAAAACTGTGTTGCTTCTAGTATACAAATCTATCGCTGCTGCCATGGCTTCTCAAACCAAAGAAGATTTGAAGATTACTGTAAAAACAAGAGTAACAAAAAAAAAACCAAAAAGCAACCTGATTCTTATAACAAAACTTAAAAACAGGTAGAGAAGAAGAGCAGTTTGCGACCCAAAACGAAGGATCAAAGAGCTTTCAAAATAAATAACCCTTTTACTATCCTTAAGATAATTATATTTACCTGTTTAAAGATCAAGAACCAAAACTAACCTGAGGGATTGAAAAATAGACCCTCCTAGTTGTTTTGATCAAAGCAAGACAAAAGAACTATACCTAAAAGAAGATCTCTATTCTGAATCACCTGGCTTTCAAAAACTGCAGTTTGTAGCTCTTCAGTTCAAAATCAAGAAAAACAAGCCCTTTGAATTTGCACAAATTTTCTTGAAAGACAGACGATGACAGAAAGGGATCTCAGTAGCGGGATGTTACAGAAAGGGGGGATTGAAGAAGAAGAAAAATCAAAATTACAAAATGCAAAACTCACAATTTTTTGTTGAAGCTCGCTTTAGATTTCGCTCTTGCATTGCAAACGCCTGACACACTCTCCCTATATACAGGCTAGGCCGTGGATTTCTCTCTCTTAATTATTATTATTTTTTTACCACTCTCTTGATTAATCTCTTTTTTTTTTTTAACAGACTCTCTTGATTAATCTAATCTTTGAACTTTTCTCTCTCCATTTTTGTGTGTGTTTTTTAGTAGCTCCAATCTACAGTATCAGTTCTCATTTAAAAAAATTAAAAAATAATATCAAATGTTTTTCTAATTGTTCCTTTTCTAATATTATTCTTTATTTCACAAACAAATTACATTGATTGATTCATTTTTACTGTCTTTACATTTACTTTAATATATAGCAAAATTATATTTTTAAAAATTCTTAATTTGCATAAAAACATAAAAAGGCATTATATATAAAACAAAATAATAGTATTTAACTATTTATTTATAATAATCATACTTTTGCCTTAAAATATAAGTTAATTTAATATTTTACACATATATTAAATGTATTTAAATGTAAGAATTTTATACTTATAATATCTTCAATTTTAATTATTTTTCTATATTTATTATCAAATTTTTAATTGACATTAAATAAAATATAAGATTAAAAATAATATCATAATATATATTAATAATTATAAAATAATTAATATTTTGAAATAAGTAGTTCTGATTGGAGGCTAAATGACTATATTTTGCAAAGAAATTACTTTTTCTTTCATCCCTTGTAGTTGAATTTCTAAAAAGATTCCTTCAATCAAACAAGTATCATCCAATAAGGAAGCAACACGTGTTTTAGCAACAGTGAATCGCACACTGGCAGGTGTCAGCAGGGTCAAGACGAAACCTAACGTGGCTAGGTCTTATTGGATAAATGATGAGGCTTGGCTGGTAATAGACGGTCACCTTCGACGTTTCACAAGGCCTTTTTTTTGTCGTTTGTGTTGTTATGGCACGCCGGTAGCTGACTTGACACCTAGTCGATGTGATGAAATAATATTATGAGGAGGTGTGACTTTGTAAATTTGGCACAGCAGGTTCTTTACCTAACTTCAAGCAATCTGGACCGTCCGATTTCTCAAGGGCCACGACATGTGATATCAACCATACCTTTCTTTTTCATCACAATTTGGGACCATATTATGATTTGATGGTCCAAAATGTTCCTTCCTTACAAGGAATTCAAGAATTGAAATGACAGTTTTTACTTTGAGAATTATGTTTTCTGAACTAAGTTTAGGCAAATCCTATAGCCTAGAATGAGCTATTATGAACAAATAAATTTATTATGGCTATTTTTATTTTTAAAAATTATATTAAATTTTCATTTTAAACGGATAGAGAGAGACCTTCCGCTCTAATAATATATTAAATTTTCATATGCTCTAAAATTTTAAAGTAATAAAGAGTAATTGAATTTAAACATTTAACAAATTACAATATTTATACAAACCTGATAATTTTCTTTTTCTTTTTGAGGAATAAAAGAAATTTATTGAATCCGAGACTCAATTAAAACAATCTGAGTGTACATTTGGAGAAGGCATATCATACCATTCCTGTAGAAAAATAGAATATAAACTTAATACGAACCTAATCTTTGCCAACAAACAAATTTGTCTCTTATTAGTGTCCAATTAGTTCATAGTGTATTTCAAACTTTTCTAAACTTCATTTTTGTAACATCAATAGACTATACAATAATTCTCAAAAAATTAAAAAATATATATATATATATAGAATAGACCAATAAGTGCATGCACATTCAATAGCTCAAAAGATCATGGAAATCACGGAACCAAATAGACATAGATGAGAACAAATTGGAGAGCTAATAAAACAATCCACCGCAAGAATAGAATCAAAATCTTTAAGAAAATACCATGATTTGATTCAAGATCAATTGAAAAGCAATAATTGAGAGAAAATAGACATTCACCAATCAAATCAAGTCTTGTGAGGGGGAAAAGAGAAAATCTGACAATCCTTTAAAGTCATAGTAGTTATAATTATATATAGATTCGTTCCATGGAAATGAATAATGTAAGATGTAGGATAACTTCCCCCAAATTAATATCCTTTGGTGTACAAGCCACACTCCTTGAGCCTTCTTTATTTTTCCGAAAGGGCAGATGGTGTCCACATACACCTAAATTCAAGTCCAATTTCTCCTTAGTTATATAACTATAGCTTATTTTTCAATAATATATATATGTGTGTAATATAACTATTTTCAGTAGACCTTACTCCTTTCGCTCTACATCATAATTCTAATCCCTAAACCAACCACCCACGCACCCCAGCATCTAATATGTATACTTACCCTTATCTAATTTTGTCATTAACTTCATAAACTAATTCTTTACCATTTTCACTTTGGGAGCATTTTGTGTTCATGAACATAACAGATGTAGGCATGTAGCTATAGAGACACACAGGAGACACACACATATATATTAACTGGGGCCCACTTAAAATTCGTGGCTCCCATTGATTGATTGCTCTTAAATCATTACCATGGTTAGTTCGATATCCTTATCGAGATCAAGAAGATCAGCTTCAAGGTTTGTCATGCACATATTAATAATTTAATACTAAAAAAACAAATTCAAATTGTATACTAGGAGAAGGAAAAAATACTGCTTTGTTTTGGCATTGATTAGCATATTCATCCTTACTTCTTTTAAATCTATAAGAAGAGATAGATGAATAACTTATTTAATTGTTTTTTAACTTAACAATTAACTTTCTTTTTTTTCTTTTGTAAAGGAAGTCTCTCGAAAGGGAAGCACTCACATGTGTTAGAGCCTCAATGACAAGAAGGGATGTGAAGGGACATAAAGGAAGTAGTCAACAAAGTACGATTTTTATATTTTAGTAAAAATATGATCCATTCAAATTTGTGTTGTCAAAAAATTTATCTTCCCACCATCTTAGATCTTACTAAGTTATCTATATCCATGGATATGCAATAAATGTATTCATATTCATCATTGAAATTGAATTAAATTTAAAATTTTAAAAAAGTTATGAATCCAACTTAGCCATATTGTCCTTTTTTTTGAAAAAATATATATATTGTCCAAAATTATTGAAAGCCATAATTAATTTCTCATTCATAAAAAAAATATTATTTTTCATTAACCATTGGAAAGCAAGAGTTGGAAGGTTAGCTAACCATGGTTAAAATAAGAATGGGAGAAATGATCCCTAAGGGACATAATTGAAATAACAAACATGTTAGGTGCAAACATATTTCCTCTTCATTTTTGTGAGTTCAATTCTTAATGAAAATAAAAATTTACTTTCTTTCAAGATTGGAAATCGGTGAAAATTAGTAAAAGAGGATCACTAATTAAATCTGATTAGTTTAAATACATTTCACAATTTACATTATTAGAATAGGGAGGGGATGATGGCTGATATCCCAGTCTATGACTGTAACTAATATGAAAACTGAGTTATAAAACAAATGGAAGAAATGAATGGGCACTGAAGTCAAAGTCCCAGCGGCGAAGGGAAGTAAACTTTAAAAAAGGAGTGAGAACGTAATCATGTGAGGATACTGGTGGTGGTGACTGGGTGACGGCGGGTTCTGGTCGAGACAAGGAATCGTCAATTGTTGTGGCGCCACATGACTCATTCAGAAAGCGAAAGCTAAAAATGACCCCCGCAACAATTCAATCTGGTTTCTCCAGACTTGCGAAGGGGCACTTTTCATATTCCTAACTCAACCAAATAATAAGCTCAAAAATCGAAATTAAACTTGTTTTTTACTTATTTTTAAAATACATTATATTTTATCAAGAATATAATTCGAATTGTATAATAATATAATTTTTTATATAAATAAATTAAATCACTTATCAATTAAATTACACTTTACTTATCATATTTATTTATTTATTTATGTTAAATTAATACTATTTTTTTATATGTAAAACCGATCTTTAAAAAGAAAAGGGATATAAGGTGCGAGATAATTTTCTTTTAGTAAAAGGTACCTTGATTCTTTTTTTCCCTATTTTTATCCTTTTTTCAAAGGTAAATTATTGAAATTTATATTTCATAGACAATCACGAATTACTTGCAAAGAAGCATACTGCAAACATAACAGTGCCATTTGCATTTGAGTTACATATTTATTACATTTTTTTATCTCATGATGTGATAAAAAATAGTAAATAAAAAGTTTAAGTCTCAATTCGTTTCTTTTTTCTTTTTGAAAAAAAAAAGTTTAATTCAAATGAGAAGTAATATGAATTAATTATATACCTTTCTGTTTAAAAAAGAATTCTCTATCATTAATTAATTCATTCATTCAAAATTAAATAACTACTTTTGATTTCATATAAAAAAAATTTAAAATTTGACTTTATCCTATAATATTTTTGTTATTAATATAATTATCAGTGAAAATCGAGTTAGTGTAAATATTTAAAATATTTAAATATTTTATTTTAAATAAGTGAATAAGTAATCATTGACGTCTAAAATAAAATATGAATATTTAATTTATTTATAATAAACCAATATTTTTCAAAAAATGAAAATTAGAGTGGTCTTTTTAGAAAACTAAAATTATATACATTCCTCCCCCTTTCATTCCTTTTTCCAGAAGGACGATGAAAGTAGCTGAGCTAGCCTTATTAGTTTCCAAAGTCTTTGAAAGGAACTTTTTGTGAAACGGACGATAAGCATGCGTTGTCCAGAAGTTGCGTGAGAATGAAGCGAGGCCATCGGATTTGCACGGGACCCATTTGACGGAGATCTAGTACTGGGACCCATTTTCACGCGTTCCACGTCATTTCCTACGTGGTCCTCACTGACAAGCCACGCAAAGTATCCCCGCCGTTATTCTATCCAAAATTCTCCTTTCTTGAAAGGCTTTTAATCAAACGATTTAGAAATTTAAAAAGTCATTTTGTTTCTTAAAAATACAAATTTTAATTTCAACTTTTTTTTCAAAATATTAATTATTTTATAACTATAATATTTTTTTCCTAATCTTATCTTCTCTATTTAATGTTCTAAAAAAAAGTACAAATTATAGTCATAAATAAGAGAAAAAAATGAATTCAATGATTTTTTATACATATCATATAATTCAAATTTAAATATCTTTAATAACTTAGGAATGAGAGAGTATTATTAATAATAATACTTCTTATAATTGATTAATTTTTGCTTATAATAAACATTAACAATAACTAATGGTTTAATTTATGTATTAAGTAACAGATCTTTGGATTCTACTCCTAATCCATATGATAAAAAAAGGTTAAAGTCTTAAAAATTAGTCATATGAATATACAGCAAAATAGTTATCTCAATACAAGTAAACCTATTGAAAAAATGACATAAAAAGTTAAAAGTGAAAACAAAGAATGTACAAATTTTTAAAATCAGTGGTGAAAAAGCACAAAATGCCGAATTGAAATTAGATATTATATTCAAATATAATTAAATTTATTGGTTTAAAAAATTAAAAAAATGCTAAAATGGAAAAAAAGAAGAAGATGATATGCATGTGTATATATACATATATGTTTATGTGTGTGTTCTCTTTCTACACATAGAGATTGTTATTTGGCAAAAAACTCTTATTCTTCTTACTTTATTTACAAAATGGATAACTCAATATGTACACTTCAAAATTGTTAACACTTATTTTTCATTAATGCATTGCCAAAAATATATCACATGAAAATGGAGAAATTGTGATTTCTAATGTCAAAAGGAATCCCCGATGACATTAGATGGTTAATTGAAACCAATGTCTAACAAAGTTGGGAGAATCTATCTATTTTTTCAAAACGTCTATCTGGTTTGAAAAAAATGTAGTTTTTTCAATAAAAGAAGAAGTAAGATATTATATATTTATCTATAAAGCGAGGAGATAAAATTACTTTCATAAAAAAAGTGATTGAGTAAAGAATCATTAATTGACATTTAAGACACATAATTACATAATTGTACAATGAGAACTTCTAAAATTATAGAATAAATTCAAATATGAAGAGTTTAGAAAATTTTACTTTAAATGATTTAGAATGCACTATACAAAAACTTGATGAGAAAAAAAATAAATATGTAATATGTTTAGTTTTTCTTGAAATATGTTAACCAGAGGTAAGTCTTGAACATTTTAAGTTTATGTCTAGACTCCAATTTTCCCTCATTGTAGTAAATATTGAAACATTAAGAAAAAAACCTAATAATATTTGGACCTAAAAGAAATTAACTAAGGATTATATATATATAAGCAAATGTATAATGAGACCAGTTACAAGGAAACATCCAAGTCGACATCTAATTAAAACTGCACAAATCAGCCACCAACTAAAGAAAAAAAATACTTACAAAAATAAAAATCTTATGAAGGGTGAGGTGATTTCCAATAAGAAAGGTCGGGATTAGAAGAATTGGGCCCAAAATTTTCCAAAAATTCTAAGGGCCTGAGTCGGGTGCCTCGTGGCAAGACTGGCATGCTGGGAGGTTTAGTCATATAAACCATATTTTAATTGTTGGAAGGAGTATTTCATTTGACTAATCCATGCTTGCATTAAATGTTCGTTTGATGATGACCTCTAAATGTAATCTGTTTATCCCTCATTTATAACTATTAATTTTCACTATAAAATCTTTTTAAAGAGAGAGCACATTAAATAATAGATAATATTTGAAAACTATTACTCTTTTCATCTTATTTTAATTGTTAACTTTGAATTTGTATTAAGATTAAGAAAAGTATAAGAAATAATAATTGTACAACTACACTTTCTAAATTATACTTATTTAATTGTTAATGTGTAATTATAATAATTTAAAATTTTGATGTGAAATAATACTTCAAAAAATGCATTCATTAATACTTGCATTCCTCATTTAAAAATATTAGTGAATATTCATATTTTTGTGTTCTGCTTAATTTAAAATATATCAAATTTAATATTTCACATATTTCTAAGAAGTTAAATGTATATCTTGAAGATTATATAGAGATAAAATAGTAAATATATGTACTAAAATTAAAAATTGGACTATTTAAATAAGATAATTAAAAAAGGGATAATTAACAATTAAAATGAGACAAAAGAAGTATAAAAATATTTATAAATGATTGTAAAGCAAATTATATTTATGAATGAAAGGAGAAACTTTTAACAAATAAGGGTGACAAATTATGATAAAAAGACTATAATAATAATGTTTTCCTCTGTTTGGTAACACTGTCTTCATGCGAAATATAATGGTAAATGTTTTATGGTTAATTTATTTTATTATTATTTTAATATTAAATAAAAATGAACGTTGAATTCCAGATAATTGTTTGTGATTATTAATAAAAATAGGGACAATTTCATTTGATTTGATGCGTAGAGTACTACTATTGTTTACTCTCTCTATCTTATTTATTATAAATTATTTGACAAAAATATATACAAATAAAAAAATTCCTTATTTATTATATTTTTATTAAAATCTGTTTAATAGTTTTTTCTTTTTTCAACTATTACTCTATCTATTTCTTATCTATAAAAATAATATTTTAAAAGACGTTATAAATAGGACAATAAAAAAAAATCGAAACAGTTGAAAATGACGTTGATTTTATCTATCAACATATAATATTAATAGATTCTTGAGGCCTTATCTAGTACCGGCTTTATGTTGACCAACTGTATCGCCTCACCCAAGAAAAAGGACTAACACCGTGTGCCGCGGGTATAGGATTATGTGTAGTATAATACTGAATGTCCGCTTAACGAGTCGGGTCAAGTTCAATTATATTATATTATAGTGATTTAAAAGTTAAAGTTTAAAGTTAAGTTTACTAAATTTTTAATGAATTCTGATTATTTTTTTTAGTAAATATTAAATTAATTTTTAAAATATTTTTAATTAAATTTTTTTAAAAAAATTATATATATATATATATATATATATATATAGATAACTCATGAACTTGATGAATAACAAATCAAATATTTTCGAACTCAAACTTTACTCAAATGTTTAACAAATCAAATATTTTCAAACTCAAGCTCTTCTACTCAAATGCCTAACAAATTAGGTTGATATCAAATTTTAATCTTTTTTTTTACTATTATTATCTTTCAACATTATTAGTTCCTATTTAAAGTTTAGATAAGAATTAAATAAATAATTTTAATATAAAAAAACTAAACTAATTCTATACATATTTAAGTTCAAGAAGCAAAAAATACAGTAGAGAGCATATGAAGGGGACAAAATAGCATGGTCCGGTTACATGACATTTAATGTCATGCCCTGCAGATCTAAAATTGTAATTTATGAATATGATGTTATTTACTTGTATTATCTTATGAAAATGAACATTTTAAGTTGTTCACTAGTGTTGAAATTCATATTTTCAATTTTTTTTTTAAAGTTCTTTATAGAATACGGATAGTGTGACTCTATGAGATAATACTCACCCATATTAAGGACTCATTTATATGTTTCTTTGAACTAAAATAATTTAATATGAGAGATAAAATAATTTAAAAAATATTTTTTAAAATATAAAAATTAACTCTAAAAATCACAAAACATTTCATATTTTGAAACAATAGAGTGTACTTCAATATTTTTTATTTTGGAACGAGAGTAATAAAATATGAATATAATTTGAAAATATTAATCCTCCACATATGGTCCTTTTTCTTGAAAGTTTGTATAAGATATCAATAGTTGAGATAATGTTCAACTCAAACATATATTTGGACTGGTTTTTAAAATCAATTTTTCAATTTCACATAAAAACATATCTTAAAACACTTTCTTCTAACTCTACACGTAAGTTCTATTTAATCACATAAACAATATTTTTTTATTTTTTAATTAAAATTATAATATCAAATAATTTATTAATTATATTTTATACATTTTATAATATTATCAATAACGTGGGATCCAAAACATATCAATCAACTTTCAATTCACAATAATTTTTTTTTATCCAAACATAACTTCATTTCAAAACAAAACAAAAAACAGTTTTAAAACTCAATCCAAATATTATGCTAATTTATCATAAAGTTACAAAGGTAATTTGACAACATTAATTATCCATAAATAGTTGTGTGAGGTCATATATTAATTAGAACTTTTTTTTTATCTTTGTAGTCTTCGTCATTGAAGCATAGCATTTTTTTCCCCAAGTGTGTGTTTGGATTAAATATTTTTAAATTTTTTTTTTCATTTTAATCTAGTTTTTCAAATATCTAGATAATAAAATTTTTGTTTGGATAATCGAATGAGTAAATTTTTAAAATTCTTGACTTTTAACAAGGATTTTAGAGTATCTCCAATGTACTAGTATAAATGTAAAAAATAGTATATCACATAGAAATTGATAATTGGAGTGTTAATACACATAAGATATATGTCATGTAACTTGATATTCAATATATAATGTCAACAACCAATTACATTGTCTACGAGTCATTTTTAATTTGTGAATCTATTAAAAAATATTATTATTTATTTGTATATGATGAGTTTGCATGTCAAAGAGGATGTCAATAGATGAAATTCTAATTAACATTGTCAAGAATATGCCAGCATGGCATTAACTCATTACATTTACATTACAAAAAAAAATTTGATAACACCATTAACTTTGATAATACGATATACATTTTTTTTTACTTTGAGATTGTACATTGAAAATAATTTTAGAGTCAATCACATTCCTCATTTAAAAACCACATAAATAGATTTTGTTTCTAAATTCTACCATTGAAACTAGATAAAACACATTTATTTCCTTTTTCTCATTTTTATTTTTTGATATTATGATATTTATAAGAGTTTCATAAATCTATAATTATTCACTTTCTTTCACAAATCTACAACTTATACTATTTTTAAAAATTCAAAACAAGTGATTTTAAAATTCCAGACTTTTAAAATCTATCATTTTAAATTACTTTATTTTCAAATGTCTTACAAATTTTAAAATACCTCAATCTATGCACGTTCTAAAGTTTGATACATATATTATTCTTTCTTCCCCCATGAAATTGCAGGCTTATGACATTTCCCAACCAAATTCTTTCAATTGCTTCTCATCATATGGAATGGCATAATACCATCGTGGTTCACCAATCAATTGAGATTAACATGGCCTATCCATAATGTCAACTCCTCAATATCCAACAATTATGTGCTTTGTTTTGTGGGATTCACATAATTCAGGTGACCAACTCATTATGGTGACCTTTAGCACCCCATCAAAAGCCCTGAAAAACAAGATAAAATAATTAATTATTTTTGACCTTTGATAATGTCAATGCCATATATTGCTGTCCACTGACTTTTCCAGAATGTTCGAGTGCTTTGAAAACCAATTATCATTCAAAACGTAATTCAAAATTTTAATTAAAGAATTGGATAAGTATGTGATGCAGCTTAGGACCTCATTCATAATTAATCATTATTAAGAAGCAACATTATTGTTAGGTAACATTACTAAACTGATCATCATATATGTTTTTTATCATTATCATGTGGTCAACACTTTGTGGACAATCACTCCTAGAAAGACCACTTATCTAGGAGCTATTCTAATGACTTTAGAATCGAAGTCAAACCTAGGAATGCTGTTTTTTTATTGCACATCCTAATCTCTTTTGAGTATGTGAGCTGCGTGGACTTATCTGCAAATTTAAAGCAGCCTTTTGTTTTCCTTTATAATAAGTAAGCTTTTTTTTTTATACAATCTCAAATTAATAAATTATTTTACTTCATACTTTTATTTTTTAATTTTTTTTTAAAAATAGAGTATTTATTATTTTCTTACCTATCTCAATAAAGTATATGTAAATTAGCAAAACATTTTATAATTAAAAATAAAAAAAATTGTTTAATACATCTTATAAAAAAAAGGATGAAAGAAATATCTAATCTTTTTGTGATGAATGTAGATGGGGTGCTATATTCCCATCCTAGTGCCCTTAATCTTACACCATCTTTGGATCGAAGAAATCTAGAGGAAAGGGCAGGCGGAGAGAGGGATTTGGATTTTTATGAACAGAAAATAAATGAAGAAAAGATAAAGGTGGAATAGAGAGCTATTTAGAAAGTCCAATTTGGTTTTTCATTCTGAGGTCCGATTGAAGCAAGGGAAAAAAAAATATAAGTTCAAATGAATTTTTTTTATGACATGCAAAAATCAACCCTGAACTTTGCCCTTATTGATACACATTAACACCAAGCAAGAAAATAAGGTTCTTTGGCCTGCAAGTCCATGAAATTCCTGTCCCTCCACTGATCTCATCCATGATTTCAAGGTTTATAGTGCTCCTAAGTCCCAACTCTGGAGATGTCTGTGACAGAATATTCATAGCATATATCAAAACAATTGACTACTTGAGAGGGTTTTACCTTTCACCTGGTCAATTTTATGAACTCATACATGAATATGCATTCTGTATAAGTTTAATAATTTGATAAGAACATGGTTTCTCATAATAAAGGATAAACAAAGACTGGATTTCTAACTCATGTTCAGCTATACATCATCCTAATTGTTCCAGCAAACACAAGCTGCTCCAACTTTGTACTAACATAATATAATCTAGCATATCTATAGAGCCTCCATTTGCATATAACTTTTTACCGTAGTTTAAAAGCAATACCTTATGTGTCCTTTTTAGGTGGCCAGTCATGCTGACACCAATTGGAAACGGAAAGTTGAAAGAGCTCGGCCCTCTTCATAGTAGTGACAGTTTACCTGAGTATCACACATGGATTGCTAGACTAGAAATAGTAAATTGTCACTCCAACATTGAGAAAGTAACAAGAGATGAATTTAATCTATGACATAATCCCAGGAACAATCTTGATTGCAACAATGAACTGAGCTGACTTTTCATTGTAATTTCAATCTAGGAGACAAGCAATCATGAATATGAAATATTCAAGATCAAGAACTCTAATGAATCCAACTGGATGGTGAAATTGGGCTCATATTACCCCATCAATGTGTAAACTGGTGGCTAAGAGGCAGAAATTGCAATATCTATGAAGCCTCAGATACAATAAGGATATTCGATGGTACATATGAAATTGATTTTTGACATGCTCAACAGTGATATAGCCCAATCGAATGTGAGGGATGCATACAATAGCCTTACAACAACAGAAGTCTGGAGCTGAACTATTGATCCTCTGCAGGGGTGCCATTAATTACCTCCAATTCTGTCTTGCATTTCTCTCTCAAATTCCTTAGGGAAAGTAAACTGCTTTCCTGTGATGTGTTAAATATGAACATTACTTCTCATTTGCAGAAAAAGAAGATGCTAAATTACCTCTCATAATTGAAAGTGCTGAAAAAGTGAAGGAGACAACTAACATTCATGTAACAGATAGCCACAAACTATACCATATAGGATTAAAAACAAGAGTGCATATAAGACTTAACCATAAATTGTACGTATATTGGTTAGAAGATAAAGCACCAATGACACCCTAAGCATAGACAATTCCAATATGTTAAGTGGCAAAATTACTTGCCAAGTATAACCAGACTACTTAATGTGGACTACCATGAAGATTTGCACAGAACATGCATCTTCATTAGCTGGGAATGTGAACTCGATCATACATTGACCGAAACCAAATGAAAAATGTCAAGAGGGGCATAATCAGGGACAGAATGAGAAATATTCACTAGGGGTTGAACTATGAGAAGATATATTCTATAGACATTAGAAATTTTGAAATTATTTTGGGAGGCAAAAGGTATTTACCAGGTATTTTTAAAAAAATTAATTTTTTCCTTACAGGTTAAGGAAAAGAGTAGCACCCTTTCCCTTAGTTCCATTCCTTGGGCACAATCAATGCACTGCAAAGGTCTATTATGGTGTAATACCAGAAGTCTTACCCCTGGAAAGAGAAAGCTTTATTCAATTATTAACCCATGAGCTTCCAGCCACAATGTTTGATCTGAGATTTTATATAGATAAGCTGCTGAGAATAGAACTGAATTCAAATATGCTGCGCAGTACAGACTACTGATAAATCCCACTGCCTGGAATGTCCTCATAGTGTAGACAATCTGCCAAACAGAAAATTGAAGCCCTGTTTGGAGAAACTCTTAAGATGTCACGTTTCCTTGAATGCTAGGTGCAAGAGTTCCAAAAGCATGCCTAAGAGCTCAGACTCTATGTGGTGAAGTACTTCAAACTGATGGAGCATTTCCAAATCTAATACATAGTTAAGACAACGAGGAGCATTTTTTTTGTTGTTGTGGAGAGAACATCCTTAATGGGAAACCAACTCTATTGCTGGCTTTGTTTTTATCTCACAAATCATTTTCAAAGTTGTCTACACAAGTTGGTTTTCTTCTCAAGTATAACTTGAAAAATTTCCAGTAAAAGACTAATTGGAAAAAGAATGAGAACGTCCAGCCAGAACATGAATGTAGTTGATGCATAACATAAGATGTACAAAAGAGAAAACAATAAAATTTTGAATGCTGGGGTTGCAACATTTAATGCAAAAGACAAAAAAGTATTTTTAGAAATTGAATAAACTTGGGAAATTCGAGATAAGCACATGACACAAGGCAACTAGTTTTGGGAAACCAAAAAAAAAAAAAATGGTTCCATCGCACTTATTTCATGTTTAGTCAACACTAATTCTTTGCTCATCTTGATATAAGGAGGTCAGCACTATGCATTTTGTAGCCCATCTTTCTTTCTTCCTTCCTCTCAACCCCATATTCCCTTGCTTTTAATGAGCTGGTTTCCTACTGCATATTATGATGCATAACATGCAGTGCACAAACTAAACTGACTAAAGTGGTCCAAATTTCCATGTAGAAAGAGGAAACAATAACACAAAAAAGGGTACAGACAAAAGTAAAGGAAGAGGAAAGGAAAGCAAAGAAAATGGACAGTGGCTTGCGGTCGACAAGGAATTGGAGAAAATAAAATCCCAGGGAACAAAAAGCTACATATAGTACAGTGTTGTGTTTGCTCATTATATTCAGAGCTATTTTTTTGTGTTTGGGCTGAGCTCACATAGTAAGTAAATGAACATTATTCCAACATAGACGAGCATGAATGAATTTGTTCAAGATTTTATTTTTCCTTCTTTTACAGCTATCTATATACAAAATGCATAAAGAAAAAACAGCAGTAAGGAAAAGTTAAACTTACAAGCTGGTTGCCCTCATGTTCAAATTTCTCCTCCATGTGTAGAAAGAGGGACCTCCATTGAGACCTTAGATCATATTCTAACTTTGATTCAGCACTTGTGCTTGCCATAACATGCTTTTCTGTAGCCTTGCTCCTGCAACTTCTTTCAACCAAAATGCCTGCATCTTTCTGACTCTTTCTTATTGCTATAGGAATGAAACATAATAGTTTGGTAAAAAAGAAGGGAACGAGAACAATGTGAAAACCATTCATTATTGAATACTGGTAATAGCTATAGGTATTTTTACTTACCAGTTATTCTACCCTTCATATCCTGGTACTGGAGGTCCAACCATACATATGCAGCTGATAGTCACACCAAATACAACCACAGGATTCACTAAACCATGTCAATGAAAATAAAAAAACAGAAATACTAGAGAATCCTAATGCAGATCTTCATGGCCATGAAACTTTGGCATGCAATTTATGAATAAGGAACAGAATCTTGAGACTACCTTTTGTGCAAAAAGAACACGAGCAAGATTTGATCAAGTCCATAGCGCTCAAGTTAGAGTTTCCATCAGTCTTTGGTCCAGTGCACATTGACTCCTGCGACTCTGGTAATCTTGCGCCATCAACAGACCCAGTCTGACTCATAACCAAATTATCGGTACCATGATCATTCTCATCATTCTGAGATGCGTGAGCATCGTCAGCTTGAAAACATCCAAAACTTACTCTAGTTTCATCACTATCACAAGTTATCTCAGTATCAGCACAGTCTGTACCAGTTACACTTGTGGCCCTCGATACATTTGCTTCGGAACTTGATACATCAAAAGCTTGTGCAGTACTTTGGATAACAGCATTACCTACACCAGGATCTACTGAATTTGGGTCCTTATTTTCACCATGTATCTTTGAAATACTTGATATAACATTTCCCTTCAAAGAATTAATCTCAATACATGGTCGAAGTTTTTTTGTGTTTTCTTTGTCATTCAAAACAACGCCATTTGCTCCTACTTTCTCCCTTTCTTTCCTGTCGGCATTTTCACAGCCATCACCAGAATTCTTATCCAAATTCCCCAAAACTGAAGAAAACCCCCTTTTCCCAGGCAGATTTGTGACATCCCCCAAAACTGACCGGGTCTTTTGAAACCCTTCAGAAAAATTTGCTTCACCCATTATCGAATTTACAAGTTAATAACACAACCCATCAACAAAAACACACTATTTCAAACCCCCATTTCACATATTCCCTGAAATTAAAAATGATCAATTATCAAACACATATCCACGAAAACGTAAAAATCGGAACTTTACAACTAAAAAGAAGAAAGAACAGAAAGCATAAACGATATCTAACAAAATTGAAATTTTACTTCCACAACAGATATGAATAAAATCTTCCGAAGAAAAAGACCGACAAAGATTACCAGTACAAGGATTAACAAAGTTCTTGAACTTGAATACTCACCAAGAATTCAGAGATTTGGGTAACCTACGGAGAGGTATGTAAAGTAAAGATTAGGGAAAACAGATCCGGGTATAAAATCATCATCACGATTCACTAGTGGATTTTCAACAAATCAACAGAAAGGGGAAGTGCAATTGACTAGAACTTGCAAGTTACAAGACGAAAAGGTTGAAATATCAGTGATTCAATGCAGGAGAGGGAAAATAAATGATGTTTTGATTAATTAGGCGGGAGCATTTGGCCGCGTTTTAATGTTTTGAATATCTTTCTGGCTTTTTTATTTGTTTGGGACTTTGGGGGAGGGGGAGATGGTAAAATTACTCTGCACTGTGTTTGGACAGTGGTTTTTAAGGATAGGTTTTTTTTTATATTGTAATTCACGATTTTATTCTGGTCAACTTTATTGTTGTTTATTGCATTACATTTTTAACTTCAATTTTTTAAAATTTTTAAAAATATGATTTATAATATCAAAAGTAATAAAACATAAAATTTAAAACTTAATTAAGACAATAAAGAAAATTAAAAGTTTAGGGATTTTAAATTTGGTGGATTTAGTCATTTGAGAATAGGATAAATTTGATTGGATTATGAGTTAGGGCAGAAAAAAAAATAAATATTCAATAAATTTAGGGTAATTTTTATTTTTTATTAAAAAAAAAAAAGGACAAGCTCACGTGGGTCATAGGTAAAAACGGGCTAAGCCCATATGAGTCAAAATAGGCCTGTTCAAATCAATTCAATTTTATTTATGCCATTATTTTATAGTCCAAACTCAGAGTATATTTTTTCGAACTAAAGTGGATCGGCCTGTCAAAATACTGGACCTTGTTTTACCACCAGGCCTAGAAACTCACGCCTAGAGATTATATAATTACATTTTTTTAAAGAAAAAATTTCAAATCACATCACCTACCTCCATATTTAATATTTTATTCATCTTATTTTAATTATTCACATTTTTTAAAATATCTTTTTTAAATTTTTTAAATTTTAATATATACTTTTACAATTATACCCTTATTATTAATTAATAATTTTGATAAATTGTCAACTATTTATTGTAAAATGCATTTTTTTAAATGATTAATATATATATATATATATTAACTATTATATGACAACAACTTATGAAATTAATTACATAATTATCATTTTTAATAATTTTTTTAATTCTTATACAAGTTCAAAGTATACAAGGAATTGAGTACTCATTTATAAATAATCACTCGCTTCAATTGTTCTTTATTTTATAATAAATGTTATGTTAAACAATTCTTCAATTTTGTTTCCAATTAAACAAGTTAATAGAATGCAGACAAGAAAAAATGACAATTCAAATTGACCATCAAAATGAGAAGATTGATTTGTTTTCCTTGTAAGCAAAGATATCCAAAAATATATACACATACGCAGAATGACTCCAATATAGAAGCTGCATCACTTCTTTGGGAAAATGAAAAGAATTATCCAACCTACTCAAAAGTCTCGATTATAAATATAAAAAAAGAATATATTTCAAAACATCTGACCAAATCTTATCCCTATATCCAAATGAAAAAAATGAAAGAAAGATAAGTATAGTAGTAAAATATATATAAAAAAGAAAAGAAAAGAAAAACTCCAGAATGAAAAAACATTAAAATCATTTATGACTATTAACACCATTTAATATATGTATTTATTTTTAATACATATGAATATTTTTTAATTGTATGTCTCTTTTAAATTGTAATAATACTTTTTACCTAGATAAAAGCATCAATAATAATAAATATATTTTACAAAAAATATAAAATTTTAATAATTATTTTATGATCACTTGAATATTTATCTTCGACTTAATATTCATAATTCTTATATCATTATAATCAATGGCAGATTATATAAATTTAAACTAAATAGATCATTATTACTTAATATTTAATTTTAAAGAAATGATGTAATAATAAAAATATATTGCTCCTCAGGCCTCAATCCAATGTGTTCAGTGAGAATAAATAAATAAAAGATATTTATTATCATTAATAAAAAATATATTTTATATAAAATTATAAAATATTAACAATTCTTTTACGATAGCTTGAATATCTACTTAATATAGTAATTAAAAATAATTTTTAATCTTAATTATATTATTATAATCAATGATGAATTATACAAATTAAGAAAAAAATCTTTAAATTAAGTAAATAGTTAATTAAACTTTATCGTAAAAGGGTCTAATAATAAAATATGTCATCCCTTAACTCCCAGCGTTCAGCATCTCGGCGACATTGAAAGGCGCGCCAAAATAATAACTACCACCTTCCGTAGCCAATCATCGTTTCACACGTGTTAACTCCCAAATGAATGAGACGTCAGTAAGGCTTCCGTATAAACTACCCTTTTTCTCCATCATTTCTTAATCTTAATATTTAATCTTTAGAGAAGAAAAAGGCAAAAAACCTTCGAACTCCCATTCTGATCTTCTTCACCGTCTGCTAATCTCTGTAAAAAAAACGCAGTTGAAACGGCCATGGCGTCAGAGAATTCTGTTCCAAGGCTCGGAAATGATCGAGAAACGCAACAAAAAGAGCAAGAATCCATTTTCAATAGGCGTATTGAGCGGTTGTCATTGCACCTCTGTCCTTCAGTTGAGTTGGGTCACCAGATGGAAGTGGAAATTCTAAGTTGTGCTGGGAGATTGAGGAAGATTAACGTGAGTGTGGGGGAATTGTCGAAATATATGAGCGGGAAGTATAGGGATATTCAAGAGAAAGTTTTTGACTACTTTAATTCAAGACCGGAACTTCAGACCCCAATTGAAATTTCTAAAGAAGATCATAGAGAGTTGTGTATGAGGCAGCTTCTGGGACTTGTTAGAGAGGCTAAAATTAGGCCTTTTAGGTATGTGGCTGAAGATCCTGCTAAGTATTTCGCTATTGCTGAGGCTGTTGGTAGTGTTGACATGTCTCTTGGTATCAAGATGGGAGTGCAGTACAGGTGATCAAATTCTTCTCCTCCCTACCCCTTTATTTCTTTCGTGATTTATGCACTAAATTCTACAATTTTTGTATGATTTGTTTAAAATGTAGCTAATTTGGCCCCCCCTCCCCCCTCTCTAAGGAATATCTGTCATTAGTTTTGGATGGAAGGTCTTGGTGGAGGGTTGTGTCCCTCAATTTTATATTTATATGTGTCAATGTGAAGTGTATGGATGTGAATACTGTTGAATTTGAGAAATGGTCAAGACCAGGCCTTTCAGATGTGGCTTGGTTAGATTATTATTTGGCTTTCTGTTTATAAAAGCGTAGCATGTGTATGTAGATTTTAGGAGAAATATTTCTATGGTTGTGGTAATAGGCAAATGATTATGATTACTGTTAGATTTGTAATTTGGTTAAGCTGTATTTTCTACTATTTTGGTGATGGATTGTACTCCTATTTTTACAAGTTTGGTGTGGTATCTTGGAGTTTCAAAACATGTTTAGACTCCAAACCTGGAGCAAAACTTACAAGTCCATCCATCAAGGTTAGTCTCTGATCTGATATATCTCTTTATTTTACAGATTGCAATCACACAATCATTTTTTTTTTTTGAGTAGGTTTGCAAAGTTATGTTCATGCTTTGTTTTACTTTGCCCTCCTTTTTTGTTTCTTTCCAAAGGGTGCTAGCTTAAAGATTGGTGTATTTGTGCAATATACTGTATTTGACTGTCAATTTGGTGTTGGAATGATAACATTGATGTATGTATAATTTCAGTTCTGAAATTTAGCTTTTTGTTGTATCTAATTTTTGCTCTTTTCTTTGTACTCTACATTTCATATTTCTTACGTTGTTGGCAAGATTGGACAAGTTCTGCAGAAAAAAAAGTAAGAAGAAAAAATCAAAAGTAATTTGGCTCAAGTTTGGCTTTCTCTTCAGTAATAAATTTAATGTATTAGAAACTATTAAACTCTCATTGACTTTGCTTTCAGTTGCTTGGTTCCTTTGCTACATTTTTTTGTGTTTTTTATATTTACGTCAAAAGTTTGATTTTATAATTGCCTGTGAGAACTATTTCCTGATGTTGCCAAAATTTTAATCCTGCACTATTTGTGCAGCCTATGGGGAGGTTCTGTTCTCAACTTGGGAACTAAAAAGCATCGAGATAAGTACTTTGATGGAATAGACAATATGGAATATCCAGGTTGTTTTGCGATGACTGAGCTTCATCATGGTATGTTTAACATCTGCTTAATGACTGTTTTCCAGAACATAAAATTGCAATTTTCCATGACTGAAAGTCAATTTGTAGCGTGTAAAGAACTTGAAACTTCTTTCTTTATTTTTTTTCCCTTCATCGTATTTCAAGCATTCATGGAACAGAAAAATGTTGCTTTATGTCCAGCATACTACGGGCATTTTCAAATTCTCAAAAGTTTGTTACAAAATGCACTTCGATGAGTATCCTCTAGGTATAGTGAGGCTATGAAAATATCTTCCTTGGCAAGAAAGCATATAGTTTCAAAATTATACTTAAGATTCCTCTTTGGAAGTCAGTATTTTTCCCTTACTGTTCTCAACAGAATATCTAGTTTCAGTCGGTATTTGAACTTTTTAACTGATTCAGTATTGATATGTTCCCTTCACTGATTCAGTCGGTATTAATTTTCTATGCTTGAAGGCTCAAATGTTCAAGGCCTTCAGACAGTTGCAACATTTGATCCACTGACAGATGAGTTTGTTATTGACACACCAAATGATGGAGCCATCAAGTGGTGGATTGGAAATGCAGCAGTTCATGGAAAATTTGCTACAGTTTTTGCAAAGTTGATGTTACCTACTCATGACACAAAAGGTGTCTCTGATATGGGTGTTCACGCATTCATTATTCCAATAAGGGATATGAAGACCCATAATACACTGCCTGGAGTTGAAATACATGATTGTGGCCATAAAATCGGCCTAAATGGAGTGGATAATGGAGCACTGCGATTCCGTTCGGTAAGAATTCCTAGAGATAATCTTCTTAATCGATTTGGAGATGTCTCAAGAGATGGAAAATACACAAGCAACCTGCCTTCAGTTGGTAAAAGATTTGCGGCAACATTAGGAGAACTTGTTGGAGGAAGGGTGGGCCTGGCATATTCTTCAAATGGAGTCCTCAAGATTGCCACCACTATTGCTATAAGATATTCTTTACTGCGTCAGCAGTTTGGCCCTCCAAAGCAGGCTGAGATAAGCATACTTGATTACCAGTCTCACCAGCACAAGCTTATGCCAATGTTGGCTTCAACTTATGCATTCCATATTGCCACAAAATATTTGGTGGAAAACTATTGTGAGATGAAGAAATCACATGATGAGGAGTTGATGGGGGATGTCCATGCACTCTCAGCGGGACTCAAGGCATATGTCACTGCTTATACTGCAAAATCATTGAGCACATGTAGAGAAGCTTGTGGAGGCCATGGTTATGCTGCTGTTAACCGGTTTGGTAGTTTGAGAAATGATCATGACATATTTCAGACATTTGAAGGGGACAACACAGTACTATTACAGCAGGTGTTAAATAAATCTGAATCTAATTACAGAATGCTCTCTAAGATAGTTTTCTGTTTTTAATTTCTCGCTGAAAGATTATATTTATAGAATGAGAACCTTATGCTTGAAATTGTGAACTTGATAGAAATACTACAATGAACCATCTTGATCTAAGCACGGGTGGTGGGGACTTGTTTTCAGTCACTGACTTTTTGAACCTTAGTCAATAATGGCAGATGAGAGACTTGAGGCTGAAATGGCCTGATGACTGATCTTGTTCTTTATTCAAACTTCTCTTGTTTATTCAGGTTGCAATGGATCTCTTGAAAAATTATAAACGGAAGTTCCAAGGTGGTCCAATCACTGTCACATGGAATTACCTCAGAGAATCAATGAACAGTTATCTTTCTCAGCCTAATCCAGTGACATCTCGGTGGGAAGGTGAAAACCATCTGCGAGATCCCAATTTCCAGTTGGATGCCTTTCGGGTGAGTTATTTTATCTGATGCAAGAAGCTCAGTCTCATGATGCATAATAAAGTGCCTATTGTTGAATTTTTCACGAAACATTCTTGTTGCAGTATCGTACATCACGATTGCTTCAAAGTGCTGTTGCTCGCCTTCAGAAGCACTCAAAAACTCTTGGGGGTTTTGGTGCTTGGAATAGATGTTTGAATCACCTTTTGACACTTGCTGAATCCCATATTGAATCTGTCATCCTTGAAAAATTCATTGAGGCTGTTAAGGGGTATGCACAATGTCTAAGTTTTCATTCTAGCTTTCCTTGAATAATTGAGACTGACTTAGGCTTCTTTTTGCTACAGCTGTCCTGATGAAGGTGCTCGAGCTGCTCTAAAACTTGTCTGTGATCTTTATGCCTTGGATCGAATCTGGAATGACATTGGAACTTACCGCAATGTGGATTATGTGGCCCCAAACAAAGCTAAGGTATTAAGGCACCATCACATGATAAAAGTTAATACAAAAATTAATTTTGTTCAATGATCAGCATATGTATACTTTCATCCGTACAAAATTTCCAACTCTAGCCATGTTTAGAATAATTTGTTCTTCTTTTTCCTATTTTCTGATTTGACCTTTGCCATCTTCTCGTTTCAGGCCATTCACAAGTTGACAGAATACCTTTGTTTCCAAGTTAAGAATATTGCTAGAGAGCTGGTTGATGCATTCGATCTTCCTGATTATGTAATTAGGGCTCCTATTGGATTGCAGACTCCAGAAGAAGCTTATTCGCTATATACTCAACATGTTGGCTTCTAGGCAACTTCAAAGTAGTCTCTTTTTTGCTTCCACCAACCCCCTTCTGGTGTTCAAGTTCTTCATTGCTGGAGAGAAAGGACTGAGAAGATATTGTTCAAAATGATGATTACCAATGTTTGTCTTGTCATATGTTTCAGAATTCCATTGAGAATGCAGATCAAAATTTAAGCTATAATCTGCTTATTCTTGCAAGGCAAACCTGGAATAGAATAAATTCCTAAAAAAAATTATAGTTGCAGGACCAGGGATGTATTATTGCTGTAAATGATTTTACAGGAACTGCAATTTCTCTCGGTTATTTTAGTTATCCAAAATGAAAAATATCAAATACATTATCATGGTACACATTTCTGATCCATACTACTATATTAATGGGACAATGCGCAATCTTGTCTGTGGTACTGTGAAGAAGGATTGGGGGAATTTAAAAGAAGTAAAAATATAAAATGTGAATGTGAATTAAAAATTTAGTAAGGAATTAATATCAGAGTTATGTTTTTATATGATGAATCATAAATAAGAAAATTACTCAATTATTGAGTAATTAATTTTAAAAGTATGAAGCTCGTCCGATTCTTATCCTTACAATGGAGTACTTGGAACCTAGGACAAAATGTTCTTGCTGAAATCATTAAGCCCCAGGGCGTGCATGCTAACTAGTTGCTAGTGGAACCCCACTTATCTTGCCAAAATACCATTCCAATTCTAGGAAATAAATCTGCTGTAAAAAAAAACCTACATGTATAAGGGCCTCAAAGAATATCTTGCTCCCTTCACTTAACCAGTTATTAAATCTAAAAATAAAGAATTTAGAATCTCCAACAGCTTCAACTACAAAAGGATAATAATTCTTGCAAAAGCTTTGAATTTACAGTTTCTATTTCCATCAAATCTAAGTTCCGGACAAGATTACATACATAAATACTTCATATGCTATATGATCTTGGTGGAGGCTTGAAATTTAGATATGCATTTCGAGCTGTTTCACATTTCTGTCTAACATCTTCACACATTTTCAGAGAAGCCTCAGAAAACTTGGTTAATCTGTCAAAAACCTTAGTCAAACTTGTTTGTAAACAACTCAAATTTGAAGTCCTATCATCATCATTCTTCTCATCTTTGTTGCACTCTAATTCTCCATCGTTGTTGGGATCAGCTGTAGTTTCTTTCTTCCATGGTTCTTCTGCTTCTCTAACTGAGTGGCGAAGATCAGATAAAAATCCTCTGATGGCATCACTAAGTTCTTCAGATGGCAAAGATTTGATCCCAGCAGACCAATCACGAAGGAGGACGAATATGGGTGGTGCTAAAACTCGACGAGGAGAAAATGCTCTTCTGTTCTTTGATCGCTCTTGAGGTTGCAATATGCAGTTCTGAAGCCAACTGTTTAGAGCTTCCACATATGATGTATGACTATTGATCCAATCAGCAAAACTCAAGCCAAAATATTCTATCTCATCCTGCAGTTGCAATATAATCTGCTTCTGTGCATCTTCTGAAACAGTTCCGGTTGAGCTTTTTGAATGGTATGCTAATGAGATAGTTATATACTGTGAGTGATGGCATTCCAGCATAACTTTCCACATCCTGGTTAATCTGCATAAAGTGCATCAGCCAGAGAATTGGTATTATTATGAGAGGGTATATAGTACTAGTATGAAAGCTTACAGACTCCAAATACACGAAGGACTCAGTTTATGCACTTGGGTGCAAATATCTTTTACTTCTGAAATTAAGGAAAAGTTGATGAATCTTACCCCTGAATAAGCTCCAGAAGTTGTGGCAGCAATTCATCGTCCCTCATCTTCTCAATTCTCTTTGAGATTGAATCAACGGCATGAAGGGCAACCCTGATCCTTGAATGCAGATCTTTCACAACTGCCCGTGTTTTGTCAATTACTTGCACACTAAGATCCTTTGCAAATTGGTGCCTAAGCTGGATGCATTTCCTGTCATATTCCTTTCTGATAGCTTCACTAGCCTATAAAGCACAAAAAGAACAAATTATGACAATGTACCCTTTAAATGAGATCAAATGTTTTCCAATTTATGCTCAATATACAAACATGCACAGATCAAATTGTCCGTGTATAAAGGAGAGTTTAAACCAGTAAAATAATCAGTAAACAGAGGTAGTGGTCCATAGAATGTCTGTAATCGACTGGATAAAATGAAAAATCATCTTTGCTTGAAAAGTGCATCTAATTTTCTTTATCATTGAACTTCTGATTATTAGGGTGAATAAATGTTGACATAGATATTTAATGAAATTATTAGTGATATTTTTGCATAAATGAACTAAAAAATTATCACTGTACTCCAATCAAACGATGGAAAATATCAACACTGTATTTTCCTTTTGGCCATACCAGAAAGAAGAGGTTTGTCATATACTTCTTTTAAGCAATGCATTCTCCCCATCTCCCTACACCTTTCCTCCATGACCCAACATATTGTAAGCAAAACCTTAAGCAACATTTTATCATTTGTTTCAGCAAATTCTAACTGTTAAACATAAAACCTAGATAAAACTGACCTTATAACCAACCAGCTGATAGATCACTTATTCTCATTGTATAGACCAAATATTAGCAAATGAACTTAAAAAATATGAGAGTTACGTTTTTAGAAAAAATTAGGCTTATGCTTTGGATAGATCTCATATCCATCATAGACAATGCTGACAAGGTGAACTAGAGTATAAAAAATTGGACCACATGGAACTTTGAAACTACTTTATAAAGGGATCTCAAACCATGCGGCTGACATTATAGGCTAATATGTTATGTTCTCTATGATGCTTTTGGACATGAAGTATTGTGTCACAGTTTATGCTGCCTTTCAAATTCAATCATCAGAAGCAATGTGCAATGGTCAACATAGCAAAATAAGTTAAAACGAGCTTGTACACTTGCAATGAGTCCACTTAAATCGCATGGGAAGATAATCATTCTAACTAGGAATCGCTTAAGGAACTCATACACTAGTAAAAAAACCCTTTTAATTCCATGGGAAGAGTATCATGGTAAGTGAAACAATGTATCACAAGCAGCTTGAAACTCCAAGACATACTTCTTTGGAGCATGGTCATTGGAGATGAGATAATTTACCTTCACTTCGTCATATAGTTTCCTCTCCCATGCATATAGTCTATCCAAGGTAGAAGAATGGCTTCCAGCAATCATACAGAACTCCTCTATAAAATCACTTCCACTATCATCATCATCCTTTGATGCTGTATTAAGTGGATTTCTTGAAGAAGATGACCTTGAAGATGTTGTCCGCTTCCAAGTAATAACCTTTGTCACATGTTCTGTACCTGTAAAAGTGTTAAGAATGAAACTTAGATCTTGAGATTGATAAAATATGCATAGACCGTTAGGCTATGAGGGGTTACATCAACTCTGATTTATAAAAGGCCTTCCACCAGTGAAATATCTTACCCAAAAAGAAGCCATTGCATGTAACATAAATAGAACACAAACTAATGTATATAGCATAAATATCTTACTCCAAAAAGAAGCCATTGTCATAATAAATCAAATGGATATAAGCTTTCAATATACCAATAAGAAATTCATTTCGCCAAGTGCAAAAGTAAAATTTTAGTTAATATATGTGAGGTCAAGCCAATAGAGCTGCTGGGAATGAGGTATATTTGGGTTGACACCTTGTACCTTACACACATTCACATGTATGTTTCTTCAATCTTTCTAGAAATGGAAAAACATACCTACAATGCAAACTGAAAATAGAGTCCCTTAAATTTCGTTTCTTTTTGTTGTGCTGATTGTTTATTTTTGTTTCAAATCTTTGGAGTAATCAATGTTAATAACCATTGTCAACAGAAAAATTAGAACTCACCACCAGTTATATTTGCATTTTTCCCTTGGCAGCACGCTGCTCTGAAAGAATCCAAATAAACTGAAACTGTTGATTTACCTACGTGAAATACACAGTTCATATTAAACTCCATAAGGAACAGAGCACGGGGTTAAATACAAGTATCTGCTATGTTTATAATTATCCAATTTTGAAATGTAAAAGTGAATGATATCTATAGAATGCTACCAAGAACTAGTTACCTTTAGCTTCACCATACCCAACCCGGATTTTGTTGGCCTCAAGCATCCTGGAAACTTCCCTTCCTGATTCAGATGCTCGAAAGAACCTGTGCTCGATATCCTTTATGCTGGAAAGAAAATCTTTAGCCCTGTGAGTTATGAACTCTGAGGGATCCTCTCTTTCAGCAGACATATCTTTCTCCACCAGAGCCTTGGTACTCTTGGAGATCGACGGTTGCGAGCCAAACCTCCCAACAGAGCCATTCCCCTTTTGTTCACTCTTATCTTTAACTTCACTGTCCTCTGCTCTCTTACTACTGTTTCCAGTTTTTTGTGGGATAGTTGAATTCCCATCATGGACTACCAATTTACCATTGCTTCGTGGCTCTGATTTTGGCGTAATGAATACTTCATCAATTTCATTATTGCCATCAAAATCAACAATATTTTTACCATTCTTCAGATGCACTCTCTCATCATCAAAGTGCATCTCAGATATGTTATGCCCCACAAACCTAAAGCTCTCACTATCATCAACAGGATCAAAGAAATCCCAAGAAGATCCCGATCCACGAGGTGGTTCAGGTGGTGGGGGAGCTAAGAATTCACAATCATCCATGTGCATATGCCTATGTGGTGTTGGTATCACCCTCACAGTCACAGCACTTGTCCCACCTGCCATCATGTAACTCATCCGGGCAGTGGATGGAGAAAGGGGGCTCCCATTGAGGATTGGAGAGTCCAAAACAGCGCCAATGTGAGATGGTGAGGGGGATGGATATGAAGAATGTGATGGAGTTTTATCAAGTTCTGTAGCTGAGGTTGATATGGAGGACTCTATCAAAATTTCAGCCTCAGCATATCTCCTAAGAGCAACACCAATATTTCTCAAGGATTCAACATAAGCAACATGAGCCGCTGCTAAAGCATACCTTGAATCTATCGCTTGCTTGATAAATCTTTTCCTTTCTTTGCACAGCTTTAAAGCTTCAGTTCTTTCTCCCCCTTTCGAGTTTGCTGCCCCCATTTTGCTTCGCAAATCAAGCAATTCACTTCATAAAACTAACCTCTCATTTCTTCAGCATTCAAGCAGAAATTTCTTTTCTCAGTAAATCGAAGAATAAAAAGGCAAATTTCTCGCTAAAATAAAGCAACACAGAAAAATTAATCAACTCTCCTTCCAAACAAAAATTTCCAAGATCACTTTCAACCCAAAAGAAAATTAGCGCAGACTAAATAAAGAAACAGAAGCAACCATGAAACCGACCTCTGAGCTTCTGTTTTCTTACTGAAATTTCAACCGCTACAATAAAAAACAGAGCAAATTCTGCATGAACAGAATGACCCTCCAAAGTTCCCTCAAAGAGGAGTGAACAAAACCCCACTCGAGTATTCCCTTGGTCAGATAAATGAGACAAGACCGGAATGAGAATACCAATAAAGTTTGTGACTTTTGCCTTCTAGTATGTACTCTTGTTTCAGTTTCACACTCAACTGAGAATGGGAAAACAGAGAAGGACCCAAAACCCAGTTCTTTTCATGAAAGAAGAAAAAGGCTAGAAAATGCAGGATGGGAGGATGGAGTAGTTGAGGGTCATAACATCCACCAAAACCCCCTAAAGAAGAAAGCTGAATAAATGATAGCTAATCAATGAGAGTATTGTGATTGAATCAAATCAATCCCACGCACTTCAGCTAACCTTTATGGGTTCTAACATTTGAGGTTTCTTTACTCTATCAACAGAAAAACGGTGTGGGCAAAAACTGCAGAAATGTTGAAAAATGATAACCTAAGAAAAGCGAGGAAGAAACAGAGGAGGAATCTAGTACAGTTGATAGCTGATACACAAAGGAAGCAATTGCATTGGAATGTGTGAGAGTGATGCTCAACATACATTCCATTTTTATTACTCCCTACTAGTTAAAATAATCAAATTTAAAAGAAGAAATGACAAATAGAGATCCAGCTATTCAGAGGTAAAGCACTTTTTGCTTTTTCCCTCTTCTTTTTGCACCATGGTTTGGATGGATGGAGGGGACGCGAAAAGAGAGAAGAAAATTTTGAGGACTTAGGAAAAAAGAGAAAGAGAAAGGATTTTTTATCGTCTATATAGGATGTTGTAATTGTAATGGAGAAAAGAGGGAAAAATAAAGGAGAGATGGAAAATATAATTCGTAAAAAAATATAAGTTATTGAATTTATAAATCAATAAAAAAATATTAATTATTATATTTTTAAAATAAAAATAAATAAAACAAAGTTTATTTTTAAAATAATAAAATATAAAATCTTTGTCTAGAAAATAAGAAAGATGTTGAAATGAGAGATAAAAATAAATAAATGTAATTTTGGAATTCAATAATGATATATTTATAAAATTTTGTAAAACGAATTATATTTTGAAACAAAAAAAAAAATATAGCGAATTATATTTCTAGACAAAAGGAGCATCATTTTACTTAATATAAAATTTTAAAATATATTTTAACTTTAATAAAAAAATTTTAAAATTATCATGATTTAATTGCTAGTGCACAAATATAACAAAATTTGATGTGAAATAACATTTTCCAATAAATTCATTCATCAATATTTGCATTCTCATTAAAAAATACAAGTCGAGATTCATCTTTTTTTTTTTTTGTGATTTGTTGAAAACATATCAATATTAATGTATTACATATTTATAAGAAATTAAATTTATATCTTCAAGATGAAACAATAGTAAAATTGTCGAAGTTCATACTAATTAGAAAATGAATAATTAAAATGAGACATTTAAAAAATAAATGTGAAAAGTGAACAATTTAAATGGAAAAGATAGAAGTAATTAATACGAAAACATATCACTTAGTGTAATATAAATATTTTAAATTAATAAAGTTGTTAATATAATTTTAAATAAAAAATATTTTATTTTAGAAAAAGTAACATTAAATTCTAAATATGTCAAACTAAAAATATAGATATTTCATTTCGGAAAAAAGGAGTATAATGTTGCTTTACCTATTGTTTTTCTCAATTTTGAAGTAAATGTTTTGGAAATGTTTAGCTATTTTTATTTGTAAATATAATTCTTATTCTTTAATTTCATCGTGTTATATCCCTAATCATTTTATATTTTAATACCTTTGTTTACGTCAATTTGATGCTAGGATTTACTTGAAATGTTTTTGTCAAAAACTATATTAGAAACAACAGTGGGAACAGATAAAGAAAGTAAAAATATTTAGTATATAAAAACATGAAATAAAAGATAAAGAGTTAGTTTTGCACAAACAAAAGCAGTTGAATGGTATAAAATCCAAATTTCCCTTAATATTTTTTTACTAAAAGAGAGAGAAAGAAGAAGTAAAGGTTTTTAATTTTTCTATAAGCTCTCAAACTACAAAATTTCATTCTTCTTTTCATTCCACTTTTGATAAAAGGACTCATTCCCTCTCTCTCTCTCATTTTTCTTTGTAACAAGCATCCAAAGTATTGAACTACTTTCTAATTTTTATGTTTTCAAAATTCTTATATAAAATTTACCTTTTCTCTCCTTCAAAATTTTATTATCTTAATATTTTTTTTCTAAAGTAATTTTAATACATCACTCTCCTCCATTATTTACAAAAGTGAAAAATATATTGGTATAATAATCACAACAAAGTACTCACTGCTAAAATGTATTTATTTACAAACTTCCCAAAGTAAAAACTACTATGAGAATGTACTTCATTGACATCCAATCTTTTTACACAAACTTTTCCTCATTAGATTCATAGTATCCTTTTGGTTTTGCAAAATTGCAATCTAGAGGAGGAGACAATGTGATGTGAGTGACAACTTAGGCAGACATTGGAGTGAATCTAACAAAAGTTCAATCCAAAAAACAAAAGAAAAAAAGGAAAAAAAGAAGAAGTGAAATATGTACAAAAACAGTAGTATATCTGTCAGACAGAGCACCATATGAACTTTGTATTATTGTTAGTACTTTGGAACCTTTTTCATGGGAAAATGTGCAGATGACGATTCTACCCCTGGGTTATACACAAGGGATCCTCTCTATTCTCTAACGGCTCCTTTTGAATCCCACTCTCTTTTCCTCTACTACTTTTTCCTTTTTGCAATTTTCTTCTGTTTGTTTGTGGGGTTGTGAGTTTTTAGAATTCTTTTTGCTTTCACTTCCAAGCTGCTAAAATATCATTACCAGTTAAGTTTGTCCATTCTTTACAAGATAATAAGATTACAATTTTAATTAGGGAGTGAATAATCAAGCAAAAGTTTAATGTCAAAAACTCAATAGTTGAATGTTCAAGGTTAAATTAAATTTCACAAAAGGTTCATAGTAATATACACTGTTTGCCCTCTCTCCAAGAAAGTATAACCATACTAATTTTCCTCCTGTTTCATCTAATGTTTTTCTACAATCTTTCAAAAGAAAGAAAACAACAATAAAATAAAATAAAATGCAACACAATGATTAGGATTAATAGGGAATATATCAAGCACTATTTATCCTAGTAATACAAGTGGAATGAATAATTCTCTTATTACACACTTTCAAGAAACATAAAGAAGATCTCCCTATAAGATGAGTACTTGATCACCATGTTTCATTTTGGAATTGGTGCCTTAATATATCCCACATGAGTTGAATTTCTCACTTTAGTTAAGGTCTTCAAATCATAGGCAATCCAACATCTTGAAGTGTCTTGATGGTAGAAATATCCCAAGCACTTGCAATCACTGGAACATTTCATTAAGCACTTTTCCTCCTTTATCACACATCCCTTAGTAAAGGTACTGAGAAAATGATCAACTCCTTCTACCTTATAGTACTTAAAATCCTTACAAGAATATAGTTTTGATGATTGGCAATCCTTGCTCCACCCCATTAGCCCGCTTGGCAAAGGGCATGCAACACATTGGCTATCTTCACAAAGACCAAAATTTCCACACCTTTCTGGCAATTGGCATTCTTCACCATGTTCTCTTTTGAATAATGTATATGTCTCCTCCCATACATCATAATAAAACTCTCTGTCATTGTAAGTGTAGGCCTTGAGAGATCCATCAATTCCCAATCTTAGGAATGTTAATGTGCTATTGTAATTGGGATAGACCAAGATAGTACTCACGATGTTAGAATGATTCCCCATTTCGAATTTAAGTAGCAAGTAATTGGGAGTTTCATTTTTCTTGGGCACATAATGAAACTTCACGGATTCTAGGGTTTTCCCATCGGTCTCAATGAAGCCATTAAAATAGATCATGGGTTTTGGGGAATTCTTACTTGTGTAATACATACCTAAACCGTTGGGCTCCAATACTATACTATAAGTCCCATCCATGTTTTCTTGATCTGAAGCCCGGCTCACAAGCTTAGTTGGGCCTTCTTTTCTTAAAGATTGACCCACAAGAAGGGTATCAGTTGGATAGTCAAAACTCTGCCATATGAAGCTTCCATTGGAGTCATGAAGGACCATGTTACCATTAGGGAGCAACTTGAAGCCAACAACACCTTTGTTGGCTGTGCCGGTTTGCCATGCAATCCGGCCACCGGCTTCCGCTAGCACGAGGTTGCCGTCGGGTGCAAACGTAAGGGTAGCATTTTCTCCGACCGGGTTGGCTCGGTTGGCTTCCCAAACCCAACGAAGCTGTGACAATTGATCCCTCAAACCCAAACCCATAGCCAAAGCCAGAGTATAGGCACCTGGGGTGGTGTTATAGAAACAAAGTTGAAATGGGGCGGTAAACACTCCAAGGGGACGATAGTTTCCCTCATACTCGACATAATAGGTTCCAAATTGACCTTCATTGATAAATTGGAAAGTTTTATTCGCAGGGACAGTAGCTTGAGTAATGCAAGAAAACACTTGGATAGAAATTAGAAAGAAAAATAGGAGAAGGATATTGCTCAAGTATGTCATCTTTGGATGGTAGAATGCAGTGATCCAAAGCTACTTAAAGGTTCGAATATATAGAAGATTGAAAGAGTAATTTAATCCTAAGAAAAATTATTTGAAAAATGTTTCTTGTTTTTGTTTTTTGAAATTAGAGTAGTTTTTTTTTTTGTATTTGGATAAAAATTTTTGTTTGAAAATTGAAAGTTTGATATTATATTTTTTGGGCATCACATTATTGATAATATGTAGTCACTTTGTTCAGAATTAAATGTGCGCATTTCCATTTCGGAATGTTTGAAATTAAATATTTATTTTTCTAAAGTAAATATATATATTTTAAAATTTCACTAATAAATTCATAAATTTAAGAAATTTACATACATGTCAGTAAATAATAGTCTTCATCACTAACCTAAATAAATAAAAGATAATAAGGTAAATTATTTAAGATCAAATGTTAATCTTAATTTTTGAATTAAATCAAATATGAGTACTCAATTTTGAACGAAAAGAATAACATAAAATATTAAAAATATAGTTAATAATTTATTTGAGATGATGTATTTAAATAAAAAGTAATGAAAAGAATTTGTTTATATATGAGTATATGGAGTCATATGTGAGGTTAATAAAGAATTTGAAATTTGGAGGTAAAAATGTTTTTATGGGGATTATGAATTTGTTTTCAAGTTCTTGTCCAAATTTAGATGTTTTTGGTGTTTGCCAAATGCAACTTGTACTCATCAATTAATGTGTCACATGGGTAAAATGGTCGAGAAAAATGAGTCATAACTGCTGCTGGCTTTAGGTAAGTCTTGCTTTAAAGAGAATATATATATATATATAAAATACAGCAAGATTAAATTTGTTTTTAGTTTAAATTCAATAAAAAATTCATTTTCTTCAATCATTATCTTTTCCTTTTTAATTATATTAATATCTCAAGGAAGAAATTAAGGTTTATCATTTTGGTAATGAGCTAATTAGACTATAATCTCCTCACTGGATTAATTTAGACTTTTTTTTAAAAAACATTTCTCGGACACACCACATGAAGATCATTGGTGGCATGGAGCAGTAAAGGAAAGATACATCAAACATGACGGATTTAGAAGATGCACAAATGTCATTGAGATTTTTGGGTGGCTGAGATTTTCCTTAGAAGAAAATTATATATTACTTTCATTTTCTAAAATTAAATGTTGAATTTTTATCTTTAAATATTTAAATGGAATATTATCACTATATATATCTTAAAGTATACATATCTTCATTCCTTTACATGATTAGCTACCACTAGTGCTTATCAAAAGAAAAGAAAAAAAAGATTAGCTATCACTAGCACACATAGTTTCACCATTAATAATATAATAATTTATTTATATTCAAAATTTATTTTTTAAATTCTTGTATAAAGTGGAATGAATTGGAATACGAGGTTTCAGTAGTATATCATTAATACACAGTATTATTATTATTATTATTATTTTTGTTGGAGGGTAATTCACACTAGTACCTATTATATTTAAAATAAATTATTGAATATTATTCCTTTTGAAGTATTATTATTTAAACTTTATAAACAGATTTTTAAAATTTATAAATTTCATCTCTCTATTCATATAAAAATATGCTGTTTTATTTATATGTGATTCATTAATTATATTTGGATGCATACCCTTTAAATGGTTTTAATTTTTAAGCTAATTAGCCCTTGAGTAACTAAACAATTTGAATTCTAGTATTGAAATTGTGCGGCAAATTTATCGAGAAAGAATTATCCTTTTTTCAGAGAATTAATGACCTTTGATTTGAAAAAGGAAAATAAACAAAAAAAAAAAAGAGACAAAAATGACCGCCGCCATTGTAGGAGTTTCCTTCCCAGTATTTGCCCACTGTAAATAGTAAATACAAAGGAAAAAATAAAATTTTTAATCAATATGTATAAAAAAGAGTTGAAACTTTTTCTTTTCAATATGTGAAAAATTTAAAGATTTTGTATTGGATACTCCGTTTCATGTAATAAAAAAAAAAAGTGAAAACTTCTTGTAATATATTTAAGATCTAGCTAAGGAATAACGATAAATTAGTCATGACTTGTATTGGTTCTTTTAGTAAACAAACAAATTTTAATGTTTGACCTCAATTCGTTTAATATATAACGAGTCTTAATCGAATACGAACGAATTCGAATGAGCTTTATTCACAAATGTTCGATTCATTAACAGCCCTAGACTTGAGTCATAGATTAGGGAGTAGTACATTAACCCTATTTTTTTTTATTGAAAAACAAAAATATTACACTAGATTATACTTAGAAAGGAAATGTAATTATAAAAAAATTATCATACTCCATACGTCTCTTTGTATAATATTTTAAAGTAAAATTACGCAGAGAAAAAAATTATTTTAGTTTTAATTATATTCTTATTTATTTTAGTCTTTCTTAAAAAAATTAGTATTTATTCTATCTTTCTTTCTTTAAATCAAGTAAGGGTGAATTTGAAAATAAGATACATAATAACTCTAAAAAGTATCAAAACATCTTATAATTAGGGATATGATAATTTGATAAAAAAAGACGAACAATTTCATTAAATAATGGAAAAGTTTTAAAATAAAAAAAATAGAAGATCATGCTTAATACTATTAGTGTAAAAATAATATTTTTTACTCACTATTTCATTAAAAAAAAGGAAAAGTTTCAAAAAAAAATCTAAAGACTTTTATTTATTTTCTTAAATTTACTGCCTATATTAAAAAAAAGAAAAGTTAAAAAAAAAGCTTAAGAATCACGTCTTCCAATGGACGTTATTTTGGTTAAATTCTCTAATTTTTACACTAATATTAAAAATATTATGTTTACACTATTTTTACAGTTATTAAACATGATCTTCTATTTTTTTTTATTTTAAAACTTTTCTTTTATTTAATGAAATAGTTAGTCAATTTGTCTAAAAAAAACGTTAGACACCTAAAAACAAATTAATAATATTTATTTATTATATAAATTTTGGAATACAAATTTTAAAAAATATTTTTACACTAATATTGAAATTTATTTTGACACTAAATTTTTACACTAATATTTAAAATATTATTTTTACACTAATAGTAGTAAAACTGATATTCTATTTTTTTAAAAAAACTTTGCCTTTATTTAATGAAATAGTTAGTGAAAACCCTAAAGCTTTTAATTTCTTAATTTTGATTAATGACAAACATTGATGAGGATTAATGTCTTATTTGTACAAGTGATAGAATTTTTAGATTCATGATTTAATCCATTCAAGAACAAGATTTCAAGTCTTCAAGGAAGTATACAAGTCAAGACTATCAAGATTTGAAGACAAGCTTTTATTGGATTAGATAGGAACTAGAGGTATAGTTTTTGAGTTATATATTTTGATATCTCTAGTTCTAACTCTAATTGAGTAATGGTTTCTAAAGGTTGCTCTATGAACTTAAAACGTTATTTCAAAATGTTTTTAATATGTTAAAATATGTTTTGGTATTTCGAAAACCATGCATCGTGATTTCAAAACTTAAATGGTTCATAAACTCTTGTTGGATTGATACCATAACTTATATGGTTGATTGAAATCATCATTTGTGTGTTACAGTATTGTTGATACACAAATGAACATGTTTCAGTCGACCTAAAATGGTCAAGGTATCATCCATAAGTTAGTTTATCTTGTGGATGCATGTGCTGTCAAATTTGTACATCTACTAACCTGTGGACGACCATGAGGTCGACCGCAGTGAAGTGAGGTCGACCGCAGGTGAAGTCCGGTCGACCGAAAGATGAAAAATCATCATTCGGTGGTTGTCCAGTGAGGTGCGGACGACCAGTCTGATATGCGGTCGACCGCACTTCCTGAGTGGGTTTCCAATAGTTTCATTTTTTACCGTTGGGAACAAACCTTTAAATACCAAAACCTTTGGAATTTTTTCTAAGAAGATTTTTTGAGCAAAAACATTGTATATCTTGATCCTATAACATCTTAGAAACATTCCAAAACCCTTTCTAAACATCAATCTTGTTAAAATCAATCAAGAAGGGTTTTTACATTTAAAGGTGAATTTTGAGCAATCTTGACAAGCCATTACTCAAAGAGGTGATTGTGATTCAAATTGATATATCTTCACATTAAGGTGATATCTATCAAACTCTCTATCTATTATTATTGATTGTAATTGTATCAAGGTTGCAAGTAGCATAAAACCCTAAGTGTTAGGGTGAGCCTTGTGTAGGTTGTTTTGTATTCAAGGTTTGTTTGTAAAACCTTTGGGTGAACCTTGAATTGAATTGTATTGTTAGGATTCACTAAGGAGAGTGGTGTGATTATTGTATAATCAAGGTTGTGTTGTAAAACTCAAGGGTTGAGTGAGCCTTGATTGGTATGAGAGGTTATTTGTAAAACCCTAAGGTGAATTGAGTGACCCTCTTTTGTAATCTCATTTATTTGATTAGTGAAGGGATTTGATAAATCCTTGAATAGGTAACTCAAGGTAGTGGATTAGATTTTGTTGGATAAACCGAACCACTATAAATCATTGTGTTCATTACTCTAATTTTTGCATTTTACTTGAACACATTATTTCTCACACAACTAGCACACCAAGTGTTTGATATTTGTTATTTGTTGTCAAATAGGTGTTTTATTGAATTATGTTGAAAAATTGGATAAAAACCTAATTCACCCCCCTCTTAGGTTTCTCAGTTAGTAAATTTGTCTAAAAAAAAAATTAGACATCTAAAACTAATGTGGCAAAAATTTTATTTGTTTTTTAGGTGGCTAACTTTTTTTTTTAAAGAAATTTACTCACTATTTCATTAAAAAAAAGGAAAAGTTTCTAAATTTTTTTAAAATTTTTTTCTTTACCCTCTATTTCATTACAAAAATAAAAATCACGTCTAAGGTTTTTTTTATATTTTTTATTTTTTATTTTTTTTACTCACTATTTCCAAATAAAAAAAAGTCTTAAGTTTTTTTTTAAAAAAATTACTCACTTTAAAAAAAATCACGTCCATTGGAAGACGTGATTCACAATCACGTCTACCATTTGCAAAAAATGTCGATATTTTTACCAAACACGTCTTTTTTCTAAAAAATGTCGACGTTTTTACCATACACGTCTTTTTTAACAAAATTGTTTAGACGTTCTTTCTAAATACGTTTTGGGTTATTTTGGTACACCCCCACCAAACCAGGTTATTTTGGATCAAAAGCTTAAAAATGGGGTTATTTTGGTTAAATTCTCTCATTTTTGAGATATCCAATATCCAATTCCTAAATAAGTATACTTTTCATATAAAGTTTCACTAAAAATCTATTAAGAGATTTACATATAACTAACTAATAGTCTTCACTATAATTAACCTAATTATAACAAGAATAAATTTTAAAATAATTTTCCATTTTAATCCTTATTTTTTGAAATTTTATCCGTTTTCGTCTTTATATAACCTCATAAAATTAAAAAAATGACCCCGTCAAATTTTAGACAGAATGATCACATTGAAAAAAATATGATAAAGAATAGGGACAAAAAAATGTGATAAAAAAAATAGAGATAACATCAGGTATTCGCTCATAGGTTATGGGAAAATTGGGGTAAAATTGGGGTAATCCCCAATTTTCCTTATCCTAAATACTATATGTTTTTTTTTGGAGAGGAGCACACATACACATATGGAATTTTAATGAAAATAATTTAATTTAACATGGTTTTCCTAAGAAATTTACAATCATAGATAAAACCACTTAACAATTAAGCTACATCTTCTCTTCATTCATTAATTTTACAACCTTATCAAGTATTTATGTCTTATTTTTAGAACACGTTTTCTTTTTTTTCTTAAAAAAAATCAATATATTGATCAAACTTCCACATATTGTTCATTAGAAATTGACATTTTATCATGTAATTTAAAATCAAATGCCTTGAATTAACATTTAGATTAAAAGTTTGACTTTGAAATGAAATAATACAAACTAATCACAAAATTGAAAATAAAAACTAAGAAAAACTTTTCTAATTTCGTAAAATATAATGATTCATTTTGAATGTTTATATTTTTATTTTGAGATGTTCAGAATTTAATGTTTATTTTTTAAAATAAACATAATTTTCATTTAAAATTTCATTAATAATTTTCTTAATTTTAAATAATTTATATTACACTATCTTATTATGTAGTCTTATTATTATCCACATTAGTAAAAAAAATATATGGTAATTTTGTGAAGGTTAAAGAATCTCTTTAGTTTTGTATTAGGTCAATTGAATTCTATACTTACAAAGTAATAATTATAACACATATATGTATACATATATACACACACATGTATATACATATACATATACATATATAGGAGTGTGTGACTAAGCAGCAAAACCACGTGTCTGTTGTGCATGTCACCAGAAATGTACAATATCGTGACTCACTATGCCACTCCTCAGCATTTGCATCACATTCCTCAAATTCTTGAACACTGCCCATATCAATACCCTTGTGAAAGAAGCAATCTAAACTTGACCTTCAAATCTCCACAAGCCGAAGCTTGTCTGCTCAAATCTTTCTACACAACACATTAAATAGTACTTGCATTATTAATTAATCTCACCGTCATAGTTCGCCCCATTATATATATACATCCAGGAAGGCAAAAATTTCACACATAAACAACATTGTTTGTAATCCCATATATTTTGGTTCAAAGTAAGTGAATTGAAGATGGCGAAGATTGATGACGTGATGGAGCCTCTAAGCCCTGGCTCAGATATTGAAGATCAAGAATTTGAAGCTGAAGAAGACATTAGCTATGATGATCTCAAGAGACGTATGTGGAAGGATCGAATGCGCATGCAAAAGCTTAAAGCAAAGAAAGCCATTGATCAAGAAGAGCTAGAAGTTAAAGAAGAAATGTCTCGGAGGAAGAAAATGTCAAGAGCTCAAGATTCCATTCTCAAATACATGGTGAAGATCGTGGAGGTTTGCAATGCACAAGGTTTTGTTTATGGGATTGTGGCAGAGAAGGGAAAGACCGTGACTGGCTCATCGGATAGTTTAAGGGAATGGTGGAAAGAAAAGGTTCGGTTTGATCAAAGTGCTCCTTCTGCCATAGCTGAATGCTTGCCTAAAATTCTTGACCAAGGGAATAATAAGATTATGGATCCACATTCACTTGTGAATCTTCTACAAGATATTCAGGGTACTACTTTGGGTTCACTTCTTTCAGCACTCATTCAACATTGTGTACCACCACAAAGGCAGTTTCCGTTGGAGAGGGGTTTGCCACCACCGTGGTGGCCGTCCGGGAACGAGACATGGTGGGGTGATCAAGGATCATCTCATGAACATGGTGTACCTGCATATAAAAAGCCTCATGATCTTAAAAAGGCATGGAAGGTGTCTGTTTTGGCTTCGGTTCTTAAGCATATGGCACCAGATCTTAGCCGCGTGAGGAGATTGGTAAAGCAGTCCAAGTGCTTACAAGACAAACTGACAGCCAAAGATAACGCTACTTGGTCTAAAGTTCTTAACCAAGAAGAAGCCCTTTTAAAGCTCGTGAATAAATCTCTCAAAATTTCATCACTGGAGGAAGATGAAGAAGAAGAAGAAGAAGAAGAAGAAGCAGAAGAGGGCGCTCTTGCTTTGACAAAAGTTATAAAATCAGGGCGTGAGAAGAGGAAATGCATGGAAGATAGTCTTTTTGTGGGCAAGAATTCAAGACCCGATGGTCAACAAGTTGACGCAATTTATTCGGCCATGGATCTTCCAATATATGACCAAGGGTTTACAGAAATGCAGTGGAAGCCAGATCCAGAAAGCATAATTGTTAGTAGAAGTGAAGCAAATATTTCTGAAGTTGTTCATGAGGTTAATAGAAATATGGAAAACTATGGAAGCTACTGGGGAGAAAATGTACTTGACCAGCAGCTTAGGATGGTTGCCACATATGGAAACAAGGACCTGAATCTAAATGCGGGTTCATTAAAAGAGGCATTAGCTGATGAAAATGCAACTTCAATTTGGGATTTGATCTATGTTGAGGAGGAGGACCCATAAAACAAGAATTGAGAGGAGATTATAGCATGGTTAATAATTTCTTATCATACTTCGTGCGTTTTCCTTTTCTTTTTTCTTTTTTTCATCTCACCTGTGTCTGGAAAATCCCGACTAATGCAGCATTGGAAGCCTGGGAGGAGATATCCGCAATAAAAGAGATTATAGTCTTTCCAAGTTCTTCCCATATATTTTTCGTTGCGTCTGATATGGAATCGTCTGTAACTAATTAAGATATAAATAGGCTATAATTATATTTTATCAGCTTTCTTTTTTTTTATTATTATATATAATGGTTTTCCATTTAAAGAAACAATTAACGGAGGGCTGTTCTCTGCTGATAAAGGGAAGCTACACAAGATGTATAAATGCCAGATTCTTAAAACCAAACTAAAGTTCATTAAATCTGTGCCTTTGATGAGGCTTGGTTGCAGCTATGCATGAAAAACCCTTCCTAAATCTTGGATTCTTGTTTTTTATCTCCACCTCTACAGCAAAGACAGCACAAACTGGTCTGTGATCGGAGAATCTTGATTCCCCACGTATGTACGATAACTGGTCAATGCCCTTACCTCGCCACAATATCCTATCACACCTGAAATAGTATATATTTATCACAATCAATGATCACAAGGAATACAGGCCTGGCCCTTAAACATATTTATATTTGTAATGGTTATATAATACTTTTTCAATACAAAATTAATTAAATGTCAACATTTTAATTTTAAAATATTTAAAATTTAAATGTTCACTGAGGAACCTTTTTAATTTTAAAAATTTACATCAACTAAATAATGCGATTTCACGGCTAATTGCATTAATAAGACATATATTATTCTAATTTTCTTAAAATCAAATACTAGTAGTGAATGTTCAATTCGATGCAGAGACGCTATATATTGAAAGACAGTGACAAAGTAATGATCTATGTGATAAGGAAGAGAGACACACAAACCATGCAGGAGTTCGTCGCTTTTTCTTAGATTTCTCAGTTTCTCCAGCATAGGAATCTGAGTTATGAGAGTACTTATATGTTGGAGCGAAAAAGATCTTTCCCTCATTAAACCCGCTGAATACTCTGCCTCCTGCTCTCTCCAAATTCAACTGTACATGTTCAACAAAATATCAACTGTTTAGAATTAATTATCATCAATAAATGTCTATAAAACACAACAACTACTTACCTACTAAAACCTCTTTCGCCTAATCATATTGATGAAATCACTACAAATCTTGATATGCATAATTGAATTTCTATTACTTTTGAGGTTTTGACATTTACTAAAAGACAAGTGCAAATATTACATGTTCAAAATAATCGCACAAACGTAAACAATATCAAATTTAGTAAGCGATAAGATTATATTGGTTTGTAAAATATCTCACCTATATATTTAAATGTTATGGATTTGAGCCACATGCTCCTGTATTTTTTTTTCTCAAAAACTAATGGCTAATAAGGCCTATCAATGTCATGTTAAGATCTCGAGGGTTCGTTTACCTTGAAAAACCAATATTATAGCTGCCTCGTTGACTAAATGTGATTATGAAGGTATCTATCTATAATATCATTTTCAAAACAAGTGATTTCCAAAGTTACCAACCTGATCCTTCTCTAGAAGAGAGTCCCAGTTGTTATCCTCCAAAAGAAGCCTCGTTTCTTCATAGCTTAGTGACACTCGATAATTCAAGTCTCCAAGCCAAATTATACGGCTGAAAGTTGAATTGTTTTTTTTCAAAATTGAAATTAATTCAAAATAAAGTTAAGAAAATGTACATTTTGAGATAAACATTTGACTTACTCGTGGTCAATGATTTTTTCAGGTAATTTACGATTTGGATTCTTGCAAACGTGGGAAAATTGTGTGTTCTTTAAAATTTCAGTAACATCAGCATTTCTTCTCAGCTCATCTCCCTCCTTCTCCCCAGAAGCTAAGTGACTGCAGACGAAGCAAAAACTCGTTTGGTGCAATGACAAGCTTATCGATATACAACCCTGCATAAAAAAAGGAAATATTCTTACATGCACCATTTAAACCTGTCATTTTATTAAAGAAAATATAGCCCATTTCAAAAGTTGTATCTTCTGAAAATGTGTGCAAACTTTCAATTTACACCATAAAACAAATTAAATAGATCAGGATGAGCCAAGAAAGATTCACATCAAAATTATATACCCACCTTATTTCCGAGATAGCCCATGATTCCTCTTCCCATAGAGGAGATTCGAAGGTGACCAATATGTTGCACCAACTCTTTTCGTGCCCAAATCGAAAGGAAAATGCCCACCATTTGCTTGCTCGCTATAAGACGATATTTCAAAATGTTTCTACAAGGAAATTTTGCAAGTTCAAGGATATCATTTATGCTTGGATTGTGATGGTCATAGGGAGTAGCACAAGGGTCACTAAGCTTTCTTGGCCTTCCATTTGACATTGATGAATTGAATTGGCAATTACAAGATTTGAGTAGGCTACTATCAGCCTTGAGAGTTTTCCTAAGCATTTTGAGAGAAGGTTTTTGGAAGATATTGTTATTGGACTTTGGATCTTTGGAATTCTTTAATTGCTTTGAATTGGAACCTGATTCTGAAGAAGATGAATATAGAGAATCATGATATGATTTGTTTAATGCTTGGCTTATCAAGGCTAGCCATTTTGCTGCAGGCTCATTGTCTTCTGTCACTAAAACATTTCCAGCATTCAAAGGAACAATTTCTTGAAACCTGAAATTCACATCCAAACAAATTAAATGATTCTTTCAAAAAGATGTCACACTTATTAATTTGTCTTATTAAAGAATCAAGAGTTGCACAAGAAGCACACCCCAAAACATACAGATCGGAAGAGCCCTCCACCTGCAAGAAATCCTCAAGATTGAGGCCCTGGTTGGGAGATTTTCCTCCCACATTCCATGTTGCCACGAAAATCCTACAATTCACCATATTTTTCTAAACCTATGGCACAAAATCCAGAAGAAATTGAACTTAAACTAATTAGGGACTTTCATACCTGGTGTCTTGAACAGTGGTTGCAGGTGCCATAGGCTGATCAAAATTTGAGAGGTTTAGGCTTTCGATTCGTACGCTACTATGCCTTTCTGGGATTTGGATGAGAATTTAATACCATTGCTCCAATATTTTTCTAAATAAAAATTATGTACTAAGATAAAAGTCTTATAATTTTAAAGTTCCTCAAGGTCAATATCAAACACTAGAAAAAAAGTTCAAGACTATTATTTTACTTCCCATATTAATATACACTGAAAATCTTTGCCATGAAATCAATATACACTTTAGTCTTCAGTTAGGTAAGCTACCATAGATTCATGTAATTTGAGTCACCTAGTGGAAAATTTAAAAAAATTTCACCCCAGAATAAAACAATATATTCAAGTTTGCAGATAAAATTAAAAACTATTCTGCACATGAAGAATGCCAAAAAACTACCAGCGCAGGCACAATAAAAATAGAAAGAAAGAAAGAAGAAAAATGTTATTGTTATGATCTCAATTACCTACGAAACTCTTCCTCTTAGGAGGCGACGCATCGAGAAAAGCTTTCACTCTTGATGTCATTTTGATATCCAAATCTGTCACCAAACAGCCCAACAATACAATAAAAATTAATCATCAAATGAAGAATTGGCATTTGTTAATTTCTTTTTTTGCCCAATAAATTTTTTAAAAGGAATAACATTGTGGGTCAGATATGGATAGAGAGATGATACACACCATGATCATTTCCATCTGATAAGCCTGCATCTTCTTCTGAGCTCTCTTTACCAATTTTCTTGGAACTAAAGATTTTTGGAATGATTGACTTTCAATATCCCATATAAAAAACACCATGAAATTACATATAGACAAAATTTTAGGTACAGTAATATGGGATTGGAAATTTTTCTCAAAAAAAAAAAATAATAATAAGGGAAATTAAGGGGAAGAAAAAATACCTTCTTTTTCTTTTCACCCTTGATAGAATTTTCAGAAGTTGTGGGGTTGGGGGGGCTGGAAGAGGATCCCTGTGACAACATTCATTCATCTGACGAATTTTTCACCAGTTCTTGAAGATATATATATATATATATATATATGTATGTATCATCAGCCTCTCGTATAAAGGGATTTAAATTCTTGAAGGATTCCAAGAACTTGAATCTCTGTGCGTCAAATCCACAGAAAATTCTTGATTTGCCGTTTGCATGAATCTTTGTGCTTTCGTGTTTTGTGTGTTGACTAAATTGTTTTACTATTTAATTTCTAGAAAATTGTTTTTTATTGTTGGTTTATCTGTAAATATTTTGTTCTTGGATCGAATTTCTATTTTCTGTAAATTGGGATGAGAATTTGCTGCCAACTTTTCAGGAGATTTAGGGAGATTGATGGAATAAACGGTAAAAGAGTTCACTTTTTTTTTTGGTGAATGTTAAAAGAGTTCACTTATCGACATCGCTTGTCCTCCGCCTCCTCCATTTGTAGCTTCCAAGAGATTTGGGCTATGCTTGGGTATCTTTTCTTGTTTTTTAAAATATAATGTTTTTCTATTTCATAATATCATGTTAAAATAAATACCCATAAAATCATTGATTAAGAAGTTAATATTTTCTCCCATGCTCTATAATTAAATATTCATATTTGATTTAGTTTAAAAATAATAAGAGTCTTTTATCATTTATACTTTTTATTAATTTGATTAATAGTAATGAATTTTTAGATGAAAAATATATTTATTTAAAGAAATTATTGAATATTAAAATTTTAAAATAAAAATATAGACATTTAATTCTAAACGAAAAGAGTATACTTTATTAAAAATTATAGTTTAAATAATAAAATAACAATAAACAATCAAAACAATGGACGAGACAAGAAAATTTGGCAAAGTAATTCAACATACATCCCTACATCAGCAAGGCCTACAAATGGATTAACAAACAAAACAATTATCTTCTGAAACCACTTAGTATATATACTCGAACTATCTTGGCAATTTCACAGCTTAAGGATGATGCTGTCCATTGCCTCATGAAAGCTCACGAAAACAATTGATAATTGTAATGAAACACTCCTGAGTTTCCATGCTACAATTCGGTAATCTTAAAGAGATTAGATATACGCCAAAATCACATCACATCCTTGAAAGATTTATCTTCTAAGAATATCTCCAAGATCTTGATTTATCTCCATGCCATATATACTTATGGCTAATGGTCAACCCAATCAATTATATATTCTGCAAATTACGAACATATATCAATCAAAATAAACTGTCACAATTTCCCAAAGTAGATTTAACAATTTTTTCACAACAAATACTTACCACCTTAGAAATTCAATAAAATGTTTATTATTTCCGCTGTCTCAAAATCTAAAATGTTTAAGCAAATTCTTTCTCTCAAAATATAAGATAAGATATTTTGTTACTTTTAAAAGTTATTTTGTATGATTTACAATATTGTTCCTATTCTTAAATGATAAAATAGAAAATAAATAGTTTAGTTTCAAATTTTCAAATAAGAGTACGACAAAATAAATTGAGGTATTTTAGAGAATTAAAATTTATTATTAATATGTATGAAATGTTCAAAGTTGTCTTATATTTTGGGACCGAGGGAGTATGCTTTTATTATTTTACCTGCATCACCTCTTTATAGTTTGATATCATACAAAATAATAAATAAATAAAAACTCAATTAAAAGGAAAACAATGACATATGCTCCCTTTGGGCATATTCTTCAAAGGCTGGCGGCACTTTCTTGAAGATATTATTCATCCATTGCATATGCTCTACATCTAGCAAATATGGTAGCAGATAAATTGGCAAAGCATGCCTAACATAATAAATCCTCTCATATTTGGATGGATTAACACTTTCAAACTTTTGTGTCTTCATTATTGAATTAATTAAATCTTTTTTTTTTTTTTTTAAAAATTTGGATCATTGAAATGAGAAAATCTCCCCCTCCACTGTTTGAATCTTCATAATAACTGTTTTAACTCTCCATTTGCATTGTAATCATCCCATTCATTCTCATCTTCTTCATTATTATGAAGGTTTTTCTTCCTTTTTCTTTTTGCTTGCCTGCCTGCTGAATGTTTCTCCCCCTCTGCTCACTGTTTTCTTGGTCACTTACATCATCGACGTTCACATCAAGCATCTGACCATCCATACAATGCTCATAATCTAAGTCATTACCTGTTGGCCCCTCTGTTTCTATCATTTCTTCACCAAACCTTTCCTGTGTATCATCTTAATTAAGAACACCTAATTGTGTCCCTTCTTGTGCCTCTTCATCAACTGCATTATTTTTCATCAATTGCACCAGCTTCCTCCTCCTCATAAGCTACATCATCGCCTGATTCATACTATCCAAGAAATCATTTAACTTCTAATACAAATTTCTTTAACTCTTTTTTTTTATTTAATTAGACTAATTTATTTACCTTGATGACTGCATTTTTTTTTCTTGCCTTGTTTAACTACAGATTTTTTTTTTTAAAAAAAAAAACTAATAGAAGATATGTGAGTTATTTTGCTAAAAATGGACAGCCAAAACATCACTAAAGAATCTGCAATTTATGTGGTTTATTAAAAAGTTGAGATCCATAGATAGCTACAAGAATCTGGTGGCTAAATGATGACTTCAAGAAATCAAGTTCTGTTCTATCCCCAGCTTGAAAAACAGCATTCAAACTCATGTCCATCTTCAACCTGTAGATTGATGCTCCCACTGTAGAATACTCCATTTCATCAGAGATCCAGCTAGCTACAAAGATTGATAAATATTAGTTAGACATTCAACCTCTCATTCCTTATTTTACTAGGGATGAATATTATTGATTGGAAAATCAAAATAAGATTAGGTGTTCGAAGGTGAAACAAAGAGATTGATTGTACCTCTTTCAGAACATCTAATCAGTATGATCCTTCAGCTATTTGTTGTCTATACAAAGCCAGGCTCTGCAAAATAAGTAGTTAAAGGTTTTGAGTGTCATTCACTTTCTGTACTAAATGCAAAATAGTACAGATAATAGATGCTAAAAGAGTTTTTCTGAAGATATCAACTATGATGATCTTAAGTAAATTATGGAATAAAATGACAACCAAGGAGTTTTCTGTCACAGAATTATTATTAAAACCAGATATGGCTTTTGGAATAGACAAAAGCATGCAGCAAACAAAATGTCTCAAGATAAAATATTTGGAATTCCAATTACAAGAAAGAAAGTTCAAACCTCTGTATAAGCATAAACACCAGCCTCTCTAGATCCAAAGGGACTTCCTCTTCTGATATATTTTCCTCCTTCACATATGTATAGCATCGGTACCCCAGTTGACAATTCTAAGTCAATAACCTGTCATGCTAAAGCAAATGAATAAATTGATATGTATATAGAAGAATTTAGTTTGGAACTTTGTGTATCTAGTTCTTTACCTCCTCTGATGTTAGCTTATCCAGATACATAATTATGGAGCGCAAAGAATTTGCATGTGCTACAACCATTACATGTTTTCCAGTCAAAAGTTGAGGTTCAATCTGCAAATCAATTCTTCTCAGCTTTCAGATGTTTGACAGTGCAAGCCTCAAATACTAAAACTACATCTTACATAATTTTCTAAACATTTATATTGGCATACCTGCTCTTTGAAGAAAGAAACAGCTCGCCGCAGGCACATCTCCAAGCTCTCACCATTAGGAGGCCGCACATCATAACTTCTACGCCATTTATGAACTTGATCCTTACCATATTTTTCAGCTGTTTTTTGCTTATTAAAACCCTGCAGATCCCCATACCTGCAAACAGATTGTATCAGTATCAAATTGTGCTGGACATTATTAGAGAATACAATGAGCAATACAACGATCTTGTTACATTCTCTCATTCAGCTGCCAAGCTTTAACAACTGGAACGGACTGATTCTTGGTATCTTCACTATAAATTTGACTCCAGATTTTGGCTTGGTCATTCTCATTATGTATAATTATAGGAACCTGAAAATTATATAGGCAGATTAACTTCCAAAAGCACACAGGATTCTTCTCAAGAAAGTAAATATCAGGAAACAAGTTTTTCCTTTGAAATTAACATTTTTTTAATAGTTTAGAAGTAGTACTATACCATTGGGCATGAAGTGGTAACTTATAGGACAAGTGACTCCTTCTAGAAGTTCCAGACAACAAGTCTAGAAGCATTTTGTCAACTGCAGAGAATTCACGACATCGAGGCCTAAAATTTTAAGGTCACACTTTCCCCCATAACAAAAAACAAAAACATAGCATCAAAACCAAATGTGCCAGTTCCTAATCAAGATTCTGTTGTTACCTTTTAATTTCTCAAATGCATCTCAATATCCCTCCCGCTCCCAAGCATGCTGCACATGCTGATATCCAAACTGGAATTAACTCTTTATGACTGTAAATTTAATGAGTCTAAGAAGAGAAAAGAACTACTAGGATAATTCAACTTATGCTAATTAAGCTATTAACGTGGCCTATGGTCTTTCTGTGCCAAGTCTTTCATCTGCCTTGATGCTGGGACAATAACTATTACCTAAGTATAGTAGGCCGATGAAATTTCTTACAATAGCAAATCCATAAATTGACCACGGTAATTTTCAAAACTCTCAAACTAAAACCTCAGAAAGTTCTTGGTTCTTAACCTCACAAAATAGAGCTTACACATATTCAATACAATATGCATATAGCAAGCACACGAACACTTACTAAGGGGTAAATGCAACCAATGATAATCAATAATCATCCTATTAAAGGGGTTTAGAAGGATCTGCTGAGCTCCAGAAGAAGACAAGAGAAGAAAGTTTTAGGTCTAAGAAGGATAGCTAATAGGAGTTACCAGAAATATTCCCTCTAAATATCATAAGAAAAGATCGTCACCAGCATTTGAGTCATAAAAATCAGGAAATTGGAAATTCAGATCAAATAAGAGAACAAACAAACAGAAAACAATGATAATAGAAACCAGCTCTCCAGTTTTGTTGGTCTTGCTTTAAGTTAAAGACAGTGTTCTATCCCCTTTGTTTTCAGTCAATTGCTGATTGCACTGCTGAAATTACTTAACTGAGAATGTATTTCCAATCTATAACACCTTCTACACTAATTATTATAGTAGACTCAGATTTCGAAGAAGCAGAGGAAGAAACCATACAAGAACATTCACTGATTTCATGAGAAGCCCAAGGAGGAGCCCTTTAAATCAAAAGTTGAGAGGCCATTTCTACTTTTTTGCATTGAAAATACCAGGGATTGCTAAACGTGCTCCTCTTACAAAAGAATATTGCAACAATGTCACTAGCAAGTCAATGAAGTTTTTTTCTTTTGAAAAATAACTTTTTCACCACTGAGTGGTAAATGTATATGGAGGACAAAGTGTACCTTCATGCAATGGTGTTCTGTGAGTGCAAGCATAGCAGTCATCTGTGAACGAACTAAAGCTGATGTATAGACAATGTCTATAGGCATATTGCTAATTCTCTTACCAGCTTCAATTGCCTCTTCCACGCCATTTTCTGTCAATGGCACGTCAACACATCCAGTAAATAGGTTCTTCTCATTCCACATTGATTCACCATGTCTAATTAAGATTAGAACAGACTCATCTAGAAAAAAACATTGGCTTTAGTATGGGAACTCCAAAAATATGCAAGCTAAGTACTTGCTAAACAAGAAACAACAAGCAACATGTAAAAGGACCTTAATTAGATGATGATAAACAAGATTAACTCACTTTCTTTCCTTGAAGAGTCATCAGCTGCAACTTGAGAGTAGCATAAAGCTGGATCTGTAGATGATGAAAAAGAAGTTGATGCATGGCTTACACACATTTGCAACTTAAGGGGTCTTCTGCAAGAATCTTTCCTTGACATGGATTTATTATTTTGAATGCCATAGGTAATTAACCTCACATGGCAATTCTGATATCCACCACATGAAATAAATTCAAGATTAGCCCCATTAACAGTAACAAAATGGTGAAATCCCGCAGCAGTCATTGGAAGAATCCAATTGTACCTTAAAAAAAAGAGCATTAATCAGGAGCAGAATGCCACCATGATATAATATAATACTCAACAAGCTAGACTCCTTTCTTTATTTTCCATTTTCATGATCTACATCTTAGAAAACAATTAATAGTGATTTTTATTTTATAATAATTGTTGATTGATCATTGAACTAAGCACCCCATATTAGGAGCATTCAACTGAGGAAACACATACTGTCACAGAGCCCAATGAAAATCAGGAATGTTCTAGGAAGAATTCAGTTTCCGGAAAGTCAAACAGCAGAAAAAAGTTTCCAAAAATATTGAAAAAGAATCCTAGTAACTGGGAAAAATGTCCAGGAGAGGGAAAAGGTCTAAAAAACATATGAAGCATATGATCGCTCCAACTTCAGATGCTCAAACTTTGCAACTACCTAGAACTCAGTAACAACCCATTAGCCATTTATTAATATGTAAAGAAAATAAAGGACCAATCTTGATATCAAAACAACACTAAAGAACATTGTGTTCTAGAAAAACAAAAGAATCCCAAATAAAGAACAGATTGACATATGCGGATCAAAGCAGTGGGACCAAGAGAACCTAGAAGCATTAAAATTAAAGAAGCCCATAAAAATTACCTTGGAAATGTGAACCAGAGAAGAAACTTTAGGTAGGGAACAAATGAGACTTCAGAGTTGTTGATCAGACCAGCGACAATGAGGAGTAGGCAGGGGGTTGGGGGGCGCCGGCGGGGGGACAAGTTTTTCTTCAATTCAGTGAATTTGGTGATATTTACTTTTAACCCCCTCAATTTAACCAAAAGTAAAATTGAAGTCTCGTCAAATTTGCGTGGCCTCCACCTATAGTTCGGGAAATGAAGAGAATAAAAGTGAATATGTGAATTTTTAGGGGGAAAATGTGAAAATAATGAGTTTTTTTAAGCATTTGAAAATATTTTAAAAAGGTATTGAAAATTGCAAGAATGACATTTATATTTTGAAATAATAATAAAGAAAATCTTAGTACACAACCTAAGCTACGCCATCTCTCTCTCCTCTTTGATGTCTATCTTTCTCTCCTTCACAATTTTGTTAAAGAAAAATATTAGATATACTAATGTAGAAAATTATCGAATTTAGTCTCTAAATTTTTCTGAAAACAAATTCTAAACCATTTTATTTTCTTACTTTTGATCCCTAATCATTTTTTTCTCTTTAGATCCCTATATTGTTTCATTTTTCAACTTTGAACTTAATAATTTTTTTAATCTTTTTTTATCTTTGGACTATTTTTAATTTTTCAAGTTTCAAGGACCAAAATTGAAACAACGAAAATAGTTCATGAATAAAAAAAGAGTCAAGTATAAAGTTAAAAAATAAAAATAGTCCATGGATATTAGAAGAGAAAAAAAATCAAGAACCAAAACTAAAATAAAATAATTTGGGGACCAAATCTGCTAATTCCTAATAATGCATAATATTTTTTTCTTAGGAAACTCCAACAATATATTCTTGAGAATATAGTTGATTAAATTGTAATGGATATTTAGAATGAAAATGAATTTCCCAGACTTTGGTTCATCTCATATTTGGGCCTCGTTAAGATTTTTTTTTTGCTTCCACTATTATTATCATTTCTTTTTTACTAAAATATATTTGCATTTATTAATAGCTTAGCTACCATTTCTAGAATATCCCACTTCAGTTTCTTGATATTGGTTTCATTTTTTATCTCCTGCGCAAAATAATGAATTTCCTTTCACCAATTTGCGTAGCTTGCGGGTGTATCATGTTATGTGAATGTGCCATCACTTTTCTGAAAATTATTGAATTCATGGGAATATTTGAAAAAGTCCCATCACTTTTGTATTTATGAAGGAAAAGCTCAAGCTGCAAATGTTAGATAAAAATTTACCATCTCGATCCACTTTCCTTGAACACAATATGTTTGGATCACCACAAACCTTTGTCTAAAATATAATGGACTAAGATGGCAATGGCATCAAGGGAAGAATACAAGTTTTAACATTCAAAGAAAAAGCCAAAGATAGCTTTACAAAGAAAAAACATACACTAGATTTAGTCAGTCTTATTGACTATAGACTTCCGGATCAATTTTAAATAACTCTGTCTAAAAATCCAGCTAAAATTATATGGAAGTGTGTCTGAATCGCCACAAAACTAGTCTTCAAAACATAATGGGTTAAGATGCCATGATTGCATGGAAAGGAAAAGCCATGAACTGGATCAGAGTTAAAAGATTGTAGCTTATCAAGTTTTGGAAGAGAGAAATCCAGAAAGAAACTCATCAAGCTGAATCAAATTCTTTTACCAAGAAAAGAAGTTAGAAGCTACCTTTAGTGCCAGTGCCAAAAGATGATAAGTTCTAAAGAATAACAAAGATTGCAAGTCACAATACAAGGTTTGATTTAAAAGCCACAGTTGAAGTGACCATATATAAAGAACCATTAAATTAATCATACAGTTTCAGCTAAAATAACACAAGAACACCATCATCCATCAACAACAGAACATAAAATGTATAGATGCAAAGAGCATCTCAATTATCACAAATCAGTCCTAGTAGATATGATATAAATGAAAAAAACAGAACTAATCAACAATTAACTTAGAATGAATCCTCAGTATCCTGGTATTGCTGGAGGATTTGAGGGCAGCTTGCCAAAGGAACATTTTGGAGGAAGCCCAAGTTGTTGCCAAATCTGGTACCGGAAGCCATGCCATTGTTCCAGGTGAGGATAACACGGGCACGGTCACGGCCTGAATTTGGTGTGGCACATTCAGGATCTGAGCTCTTCTCCAAGATAACATCACAGATATCATCACCGCAGTCACGGCTCACTGGAATCTTGTATTCTCCATCGGAGCCAGTCACACCAGAGGAAGTGTATGTGATAGCTTCGGGCTGATTTCTCTTACTGCACACAAGCTTTACAGTTGACCCTGCCAACCAAAATTACAAGATAAGTACCATTGCTGTAGTCTGCTACTAGGAAATAATTTCAAGTGCATTTTTCCAAAAACTTTGACACAATATCAAACTCAATGTAGATAGATAGACCTCAACCCAGTAAGGCAATATACCTCAAAAATCTTTGAAATAACATTACAGGAAAGGCAACAGTCAGAACTAGGAACAGGGATAAACCAAGAACATTCAAAAAAGCCATTTCAATCTTTCAACAACAAAATGCTATTACTCTAAGCAAGAAAATGCTGAAACAGAAGAAGTAAAGATCCTAATTTGCAAAAGACGGTTAATAAAGGACATGATGGCAAGAAGTAAAGGATCCAAAAATTACAGAATTTTTCAGCACTCAATCTCAGCTAAAACTTAGAGAAAACCCAAAAACCCAATAGCCGAACTACTTCAAAACCTCAGATCCACCCCCACATTACACTACACACCACAAAACAAACATCAATAACCACTAGATCTAGCAACCCCAATTAAAACAAACATCAAAAAGGGATCTAGAAACGCCAAAAAACAAGAATCGGCAAGAAACTCACCAGCAAGGTATTTGGAAGCAGTGGTTTCATATCCAACACGGCAAGTGTCACAATAAACCTTTCCCTTCAAAAGAAAAGAATTTCCCGAGATAGCACTAGCAATAGCAGGAAGTAAGCAAGCTGCAAACAAGACTAAAAATCTCGCCATTTCTGGATTTCTTCTAATCTTTCTTCAAACGATTTGATCTTCGCTCAATTTTCTCTTGCGAGTTGAAGAGTTGTGAGGTGGAGACAAAGCAGAGGTTGATATAGTGATGAGCTCAGAACTGAAAGAGTCGGTGGAGGGGAATGGGAGCATACGGGGGACTGGCGTAGAGTAAGGGATCACATGGGCAAGTGGGCCCATCATTCAATTTCCCATTTTTCTTTTATCATGGGCAATTAACGAAAGCGCGTATTGCGGACTGATTTTACATAATTTTTCGGTCGGGTGGGTTCCACCACCTCCAGCTCGCCTCCTCCTCCGGTTACGGCGTTACGCGGAGATCTGCCTTCAAAGTTTCATCATGCAGTCAACTATAATAACCTGACTTGACATCACCCCTCTCATACCTTAACAAGATAATAGTTAGAACCTTGAAACAAATATATTATGTTTCGAGGTACACTATCAACATTCTTACACATTAATCAGATGATAGTTCGAATACTTGAAATAAATCTTGAATTGAATCATGCTCTCATAATACTTATTAAGTGTCAAAGTCAAAAATAGAACTTAGCCCTTCAAAACTTTTGAAAACTCTCTAATGGCCTTAACATTTTTGAAGAGAGTTGAGCAACTGTTGTGACAATGATGGAGGCTGGGAGTTTAGTTTAATATAAATGACAGTGTGCAACTGTCATGTGCCAGAAGTAGAGAAGCGTTTACAATAATTAGCACGTCTAAGAGACTAAGAATAGTGGGGAGATTTCCATAACCAGTTAGCTAGATTGAAGTTTACCAAAGTCCATTGTAATTTACCCTAAAAAGTGTTCTTAAAGATCATTACATTATAAGTACTTGCTTTGTTGACACATCATGTATTGGAAAAGAAAAAAAAAAAAGAGGAGAATTACTAGGAATATGTATGATTAATAAAAGAAAGGAAACTTGAAGTGCAAAACAATCAAACCCAAGATTCAATCTATAGTCACACTTCCATTTTATCATTTTGTTTATATTATTAAATAGTTCCTCGTCCATTTCTCTTTTTGCCTTCGTATTCTTATTTCCTTTCCACTCCTTTGAATATGGTATCCCTTCTCCTCCTTTATCGATCTTTCTCCTTAGCTTCGTATTTATAAAATATTTTATTTTTATTATTATTATATAAGAGGATAGTGTATTATATCATGAAGACGGGTGAAACAGCTCTTCCTCTTTCGTCATTAATAGTAATCTTAAGAAGATAAAATTGTACTTCTATTACAATATATGCACACACAAAAAGCAAATAGCAGATTAGTGATACTTTTTTTTTTTTTTTTGGTTTGATGAATCAAAGCGATATACTTATTATTCTCGTGAATATGTTAATTTCCTCCTCATGATTCCCAGCTAGCATGCTGCTTTTTGTGGGGCTGTATTAATAATTTCTAATCCTTTACTTTACCTCTTTTTCTTCTTTTTTTTTTTAAAGCGGAGAAAAGAAATTATCCCCAACGATTATGTAAAAAAACTGTTGAAGGTGGTACGAAGTTTCACTACGCGTTTTTTCTTTTTGAAAAAGAAATATATAAATCAAACTCAATGATTCATTATAAAAAACATTTTATCGGTTGAATTATTAAATGTTTATGTGTAACATTTAATTCAAAATGAATGATACATTTGTTGTGCTGCATGAACAAATCAACGAACATATTCATCTCAAGTCGTGTAAAAAAAAAATGTTACCACTCCCAGCAAAATTTTCAAGATAATTCTTATAATTGCTTTGTGACTATAAATATGAGCATCTAATTCTATTTTAAAATTAGTTCAATACCATAAGCTTGGTATATATATATTATGTAATCACTATTTAAGAATTTTTAGAGAATAATCTTTCATTTATAATTAAATGTCTATTTTTTATTAATATTTAAAATTTTAAAAATATTTAAAATAATTATTAATATGTTGTACATATTATTATTATTATTAATATGATTAATAATAGAATCGCATGTATCATTTAGATGAAACGTAAATTTTATTAAATTAAATAATTATTCATAAAATTCTAGATAGAAAATATATTAAATAAACATTGAAATAGAAGTATCAAGTATAGGAAGAAATAAACGACGCGTGAAGTTGCATACTTAACGGGATGAACAAGACAATTTGATAGAGCAAAGAGCGGAGGAAAGCGCAGATCCAGGCCCTGCAATTAAAGCAGGATTCATAATTAAAAGCTAATTGATGGATTGCTTTTGAATCAAGAAGCAGAGTTACTGTATAGATCTCTAGAAAGTTTAGATATGCATTTTGAATTTTTCTTTTTTAATTTTGTTTTGGCTCTTTTAGTTTTTTTTTTTTGGGTTTAAAACATTTAAAGAAAGAATCTAAATGGTTTATGCATGTACATGGACACTCATTTATTCATATAATTGTAATTATTTATAATTCTATTAATTATGTTTCTTAGTGCATTTTTTATTATCTAAACTTATATTCAATCAATTTTTTTTAATCTTAATACTAAAATAACTTCAAATAAAAATTATACATTTTTTAATATTGAACATTTAATTCTAAAAATCATAAAATAAATATGCAAAGATTCAATTTGAATTGGAAAAGATAAAATTATGTGATCTATCATTTTTTTTTCTTTTTTACTTTCCTTACTTCTTTTTTTTACTTTTATTTATATGAAAATTATATAATTTTTTTTCCTCCTATATAACCTTATATGTAATAATTATCGTTGTTCTTCTTCTCAATAACCATAATTGCAAAAACTTCTCATATTGTAATAATCATTTTCATAAGAATTTGGAAAGATAAATGATTTTACTTGACTTTATATATATATATATATATATATATATATAAAGTACGGAGAATAATTATTTTACTGGTAAAATTATTATTTGGTTTAATTATCTAAACTACGTAGAAAAATTAAAGTAAAAAAGAAATTGTAAAGATATTTTAAAAATAATCAAATTAGTAAATAACTTATATATGAAATATATATTTTGATAATTTTCACTTTAAAATAAATTTGTATTTCCCTTTTTTTTTTAAAAAAAAACTTTGTATATGAATTATAGTTTTTATTTTTAATTTAAACCTTAGATATATAGTTTGTTTCTTTTTTTCTTTTTTTTTGAAAGTCAAATTTATTTATTGAATGAGAAACTCTCCCAAATTGAATAAATTTAAATAGACATCAATCTATTTAAGTCAAAATTATTTATGATCTATTTATAGATGGTTTCAATGGTTTGGATTTAAATATTTTACGGATATTTATAAACACCCATTTATTCATATAATTTTCAATTGTATTCAATTAATTGTCATTGCATTATTTATATTATTTGTACTCATATTCAAAAGAAATTACTAAGATTTAGAAAATAGATTGTACATTTATGCAAAATATAATTGACGAAATCTGTCGTACGACTCTTAAATTAAAACTTAACAATTCTCATATAGATAGGAAAAGCATGGTTCAAATTCACAGAGATTTGTCAACACATAAATTAAATCAATTAATTGGAAAAGGTTTTGGGGTTTTGGTATTTTGAGAACAAGAAAATAACAATAATTAAAATAAATATTTTTAGAGTTTTTGGATATGTAAACAAAATTAAAAGGATTTTGGAATACAAATGATATAAAAAGGCATTAGCAATGAATATTTTTCATGAGATTAATCATAAATAAATAAATTGTTAAGTAGTTGGTTTTAAAATCCTGATCAGTTCAGACGGATTCATATTCTTACAAATTAGATTAATCTCGATTAGCTCAGATAGATTAATATCTAATTTAATTAAACAGCGCTACCAACCATAGTGTATAGGATGCTCAGTCAAATTCCATTGAGTAAATAAAGCATCACCAACATTAAGATGTATATAACAATCAGTTTAATTATATAATTTCGCTACTAATTTAATTAAGTTAAGAGCTGCAATTCAATTAAATTAGTATATGCTACTTTAATCATTAATACAAGATTAATAATCATAACTATATAATCACATTTATTAACTAGATTGTCAATCCAATTAATTCATACAATTATATTGATTAAAACATAAATTATATAAATACTCAATTAATATATAAGTATATTAAATAAATACACACACACACATATATATATATATATATATATATTTCTATAAAGAAATATTGGATTTATATTAACTAAACAAATTAGACGATTCAACTTACCATTTAAATAAATTAAATTAAAAGTATAGATGCTCAGTCTTGCATAAAAAGAAATTAAAGACAAAAAAAATTAAACTAGTTAGGAGGTTCGTCCTTTTATAAAAATAAAAAATAAAAGACATAAAAATAAATTAAAGTAATTAGGTGGCTCGGCCATCCATTTGAAATATTTAAAGTGCATAAAGTAAAAAATAATAAAGATTAGACGGGTAAACCGACCAAAAGTTCAGTTCAAAAAATCCAAATAGAAATTAAGTCCAAAAAAAATTATTTCATAATCTCATTTACTAATAACTTAACACATATCCTTACTAACAAAAAAAAATTACTCACAACATATATTTAATAAATATAAAATGAAATTTATAAACATTGGAAAGAAATTTTGAAAGATAAACTCCCCAAAAATATTAAAATTATGCGGACAAAATTTATTTACTAAATATTACAAAAAACCTTGAAATATTATTTTAAACATTATTAAAAATATACTAAGATGAAGAAAATAATTAAATAAATAAATTGTAAAATAAATGAAGAAGATTTGAGCTAAATTAATGTTGAAATGATAAAAATAAGCTTGTTATTTATAGGCACAAAAACCAATGGCAAAATGGTAATTTTGCATCCTAAAATCTTGAAAATTCAGTTGGTAGCCTAATTTCCCACACATCACCACATATCTTATCCTCATTAGTCCACGTTGTGGTTTCTAGAAGGTTACTTATCTTCTAATTGTGCCACGTATCCAACATTTCTTTTTCTTATTTTTATTTCCAAAATGAACTAAAATACACTAGAAAATTTACAAACAAAGAAATATAAAGGAAACATGAAATATATCCATTAAATAACATAATTAACCGATTTTTAAACAAAATATAGTCATTAAAGAACAAAAAAATCAGTTAATTTATAAGTACATCAATAATTTCAATTTGTATATTATATATATATATATATATATTGCAAAAAAAAGTTTAAAATGATAAATTAAATGGAAATAAAAAAATTGAGAATTAGGACATCTTAGTAGAATTTTTTTCCCTAAATATTTGATTTCCTTAATAAGTATTTGATAAAAGTAAAAAATAAAATAAAATTAATTTTTAACCCTTGAATACAGAGGAAAATGATTCATTTAAGTTATATGACACTACAAAAAAATAGCTTATTAGCGACGGAAGAATTCTCTAGTAATTGAGTGAATTTTGTAGCTAATTTCTATCGCTAACGAATTACCGACGACAATGTTCTCTTACTAAAAATTGCGTAGGTGATAGTGTTGCCGACGAAATGAGAATTTTTTTCGATAATAAGTGACATAATAGAAAGGAAACCCCTCCCGTAGCTAAAGTTCCAAGGAAAAATATTCGTTGGTAAATTATATAGTTCGATCGATAATTTGGTTTATTTATTTTTTTAATTATATATATTTTGGTCGAATTTTACATTTGTCGACGAAAATGTTCCTTGGTAATGCCTTGCTAGTATATCGTCAATGCATTTCCTTGGTAATCTATTTATAATATACCGACGAAAAGTTTCATTGGTAATGTTTTGCTAAATTATTTCCTTGGTAATTACTTGCTAAATTATTTCATTGGTAATTCGTTGCTAATTTACTAATAGAAGTATCCCTTTCTAATCTATTGGTAAAGTTATCAGCATAAAATTCATAGGCAATCCGTCGGTAAATTACCAACGAAAATTTATTTCGTTAATTCGTCAATAATTTATTTCAGTCGATATTCTATTGTTAAATTACCAAAATGAATTATTTCAAAAAATGATCGATAATCCATCATAAGCTCTTAGTGATAGTATGAAAACAAATCGTGAAAATTCATTAGCAACTTTGAGAAATTGTCAAAAAAAATCTGCATTACCATAATAATAGAAAAACAATCAAATAAAATATTCATATAATATTAAACCTTAATTACAATGTCTTAGACATACTAATCCAAAGTAACCAAAATATTATAAATATTCCAAAAACATAAATAAGTGCTATATGCTTCAGTAGTATACTACATTATAAGTTTATAATCCATCACATGCAAAGACATTCTACTAATGTGCATCATATGAGCACTGTCCAAAAGTAAAGCAAAAAATGCACCTCATACTAATTTGTATCATTATCCTCACTGATGTGGTGAGATCCAAGAGAAACATAGGTGAGACATCATTGTTTGTTGATGGTTGTCTTGGCTCAACAGACTTCATTCTATTTAACTCATTTGACACTATTCCCTTTATAAATGATGCAAATTCTGGATCATTTTTAAAGTCTTTGGGATTGAAACGAGGTGTACTGGAAATTGATGTTGAAGTTGAATGAGTACTTTGAGAAGATGATCTAGAACGTATAACTTCAGTTGCAGTGCCTTGACCATATAGAGAGTTTCTTTTAGAATATCCAACAGCATGAACATAAATGTCTTCATGATCCAAAACAAGTGTTGCAAATGATCCTTCCTCCTCACCTGTAGGAGCTTGTCTTGGATTGTTGGTGGCAGACAAAAGTTTTGGATAAATAGAGTGCTAGAGTCTTGAAGATGAATTTCAGTAATTTTCAGCATATGCTGCATAATCAAGCTAAATTTCTTGAATATGCCAAGAATAATTCAAGTAATTTTCATTATATGACAAAAGGACTAAGCACTTATCTTATCTAAAATCTCCTCAACAAAGAAATGAAGTAAATTAGTTTCTTAGGAAGCTTTTACTAGTATTTAGCAGCATGTTAGTATGCAACTTGGATCTTATCTATTACCAATTATAGTCATTTCTCAAACAAACACCTATTACATAATTCATTTTTAGGAAATGGAAGATTTATTCTCAAATAGAAGGAGGAAATAGAATTTTTCAATGAACGAGAATGCTTTGGATAAGTAGAGTGCTAGAGTCTTAAAATTGAATTTCAATAATTTTCAGTATATGTAGGGTAATGAAGCTAAATTTCTTGAATATGCTAAGAATAAATCAAATAATTTTCATCATATGCCAAGATTCAATCGACTCCCATAGAAATTTCTTGAATATTTCAATATATATTGAAGACAACATAAATGACCTTGAAATCTATGTAAGATGTGTAGTAAACTAGGGTTAAAGAATAATCGAGAACAACTACATTTGTTGTGGTTTTGGGTCCCTTTCATATATTTCATAACTAAGGCTAAAAATTAAGTAATCAATTGCATTTGTGCACAACAAACTTCAACATTTCACAATCATCTAAAGCAAATTTAAGTGAAAAAATCAAAACATACCTTGGAATAGTCGGTGCTTGGAGAGTATTTTACTCCTTAGAGCATATGTAAAATGTTGAAGGCTAAACATGTAGGTGGGAAGTACTTGAGAGAGAGGGGGGAATGTTAAGTGAAATTTTTGGGGAAGGTAGGGAGATGAAATCGAAGAGGGAAACTAAAATTTGGAAAAATAGTGGAGTTGAAATAATGGGTACAAGTCTACACATTCGTCTTCACAGAGAAAAAAATATGCACCTTTACTTATCCTTTTGTTGGAATGAGGTGAAATGGTTCACTTTTCTTTTCTTCACTTTTATTTTCGTTCTTTTCTTGTCATTACTCCTAATTTGTTGGAAGTTGGAACATTGGTCTAACAGTACCAACATGCTATAATTGATTATATATAAATAAGGTTTAATTAGTAAAAAGTGCTATTTATGCTATGCATTAGTCTAATAGTATCAATATTCAACGTGCATGTTGGTCTCCCACTTCTTTCTTTGTTTTCAATTTTTCTTTTTGTGTAATACATAAATTTAGTGATTCCTTTTTAAAAAATGAGCAATTTATTCTTTTCTTTATAAATGATGACTTATGAGTAATTTATTTAGAAATTGAAATAATATATTATATACATTCATGCTTTTAAAATCAAATATTTCTATATAATATTATTATTGAATTTAAATTATATATATATCAATTTTCAAAATATATATTCTCAAGGTTCAAATAGAATATAGACATTTATATTTTTGAAATATTTAATTTTGACTGTCAAATTTTGCGAAATAAATATATTTACCTTTTAATATATATATATATATATATATATATATATATCTTCATCACCAGTATAAGCAACTTTGAACTATTACGCCCGTATTAATTTTTATTTTTACTATATATTTGTATGTATATGCTATAGTTAAACTAATTCAAATATATTTATAACAAAGACATCTAAAAATGAAACCATAATATTGTAATTTATACAAATACAATGATTATTATTCTATAGAGAAAAATATAGTTAAACATTTTGTATATAATAATGTATATATATATATATACATAATTTCTATACATACCATATATATATATAGCGTGTTTCCTTTTTGCTTCCTACACTTGTCGATGCTAGGAAAAATATTATTTATAAAAAAATTAATAATATTAATACAAATAAAGTTACTATTGTAATGAACAACTTGGGCAGAAAACAAAATTTAAAATATTTCTGTTGGTAATCGCTATTCGGTTGATACTTTTAATTTTTTAATTAACTTTTGTATTTAATTAATAAATTTTTGATGGAGTAACTATGAAAATATATATTTTGTATTTCAATTGGAAATTCCTTGCTAATCTATTGGAAAATAAAATTACCAACCGATTTACCGATGAAATTACCAATGAATTTAATTTCCATAAAATAAAATGGGAAAAAAAAATCTCTTATTGTTTTGTCGGTACTCAGTTGGTAAAATTTTATATTTTACCAAGGGAAACTTTTCTATTGCTATTCCGTCACAAATTTATAAACAATTATTGACAGAATTATATCCGTCGATATTCCGTCGGTAATGTATGGGTAAACCATAAAAATAGCAACGGAATTAATTTCATTGCTAATTTTCTGTCGGTAATTGAGTGTTGTTTTATAGTGTGAATTAACCAAATCTATTTAATTATGGATAATTTTGCATGTTTATTGATTTTACATCTATTTTACCACCCCTACATAAAAGGATATATAAAAGAAACAAATGTACGTAAAATGATATATAAAACAATAGAGTTTTAAAAAAATAAATCAAAATGACTCATTTTTTATAAAAAAATCCAAAATGCCCCTATGCTAATGTAGTGAAATAAAATGGCACAAATGGGCCAACAAACATTTAATTTGTCTATTTATTGTCAATAAAGTTTTTTAAAAAACAAGCAACAAATATAAAAAATAAAATATCATGAATATCTCTTAATTTGGTTGCCATAACCCTATATTTTTCATTTTATGATAATAATTTTTTATGTATAAATTATTCTATTTATTTTTATTAAAAAAACTCAAATAAAAATTCACCAAATTCCATAAATATTTATGGCATAAAATTCCATGTAATCTATCTATATTATTTAGTATATTATACTATAACTCACACATGAATTTAGTTTGGTATAGAAAAAAATGTTCTTTGTTTCATTTTCAAATTATTATTATTGATAAAATTAGGATATTGAGTAGAAAATTTTCATTTGTAATTTCATAAAGATGTATGTAATATATACATATTTCAAGCAAATCATAACAAAAAAATATAAAATCTATAGTGAATGAAAAATCAATTAAAAAATCAATTAAAAAATTGGTTTGTCTATATATATATTTTTAAGTACAATTTTTGTTGTATACATTTTGTTACAAAAACTTCAATAAAAATTCACCTAATTCTATAACATATAATTTTATTTAATTCTATTGAATCTACTAAATTAAATGGAATTCTATTAAAAACAAAAACAAAATCCACAAAAAGTTTAAAATTTCTATTGAATTCCATGTTGGGACACCCAAACTTTTGGATAAATTTGTTGTTACCCAAATTACTATAGAGGCCAGGGATTAGTCTCCCTTGATTTATTGTAGGATCATGAAAGGATGTCTTCACACTGTTAAGATGTACTGATATTTCGCAAATCTAAATTAGAATTGATACAATATCTTGTTTCAAAAAAAATTATACACTTATATATTATGATATTTTTATTTGTCATGTTTATCTTCTAATAGTCTAATGTGGAAAAATAATTGAAATTTTAAGGGCAAACTATCCAAATGGTACTTAAATATTATATATATATATATATATATATATTTAAACCAATATTTTCTATTTTTCAAAATTTAAATTTTCACTTGAATTTAAAAATCCAGATATGACCATTCCGCCAAAATATTCCATGAAGGAAAAGAGGGCATTCGTATAAAAAGTGATCGGAGTCTATTAGACATTTTTACGGCCCAAATCTAACCCAATGTAAGATAGTCATTGGGCAGATTGGACATGACCCAATCCATAAAAAGATTCGGCCTGCTTCTTTTGAAATATTTATTGGGTCAAATTTGTTTTTTTTTTTTTTACATTTTAAACAATTTTTGAGTAATTATTTATATCTCTATGACTTTAGATGATAATTTTGAGTGGTGGTTGATAATTTTTAGTCAGAGAATTTTCTATTTTTAACCTTTTTTTTAAAATAATAAATATTTTATAATGATATTTAAGATTATTTTTACCCAATTTCAATTGAGATTTGAAAGGAATGTACATCAATTAAAAACAATTGTCGCTTTCATAACTCAAACTCATAACCTTACAATATCTCATATAGAAAATTGACATTAAACTTTATATATATAAATTCTAAATTCTCAATCCAACAAAATCTAGAGCTAAAGATCGATAAAAGTGCGTGTTAATTGTCCTTGTGGCATCCTTCAATAGGACCTTTGATTTCGTTTCTTGCCATTCCTTCACCTATCTCTCCCCTTCGTAACCTGAATAGCTAAATCTTTCTAATCCTAAAGAGTCACTTGTCAAAGTCGAGTCTCTCTAATGGGTCCTGAAGTGGAAGGTTAATAATTATGTACCTCATAATTGTTCAGGAAAATGTTATACACTCATTAATTCGGATAACATAATATTTCAATTCCACAATTAGGGTGAGGAAATATTCCATCCTATCATAATTGATTAGGAGCATCTCCAATATTTCAGTGTTAACATTAAATAGATTTTGTCTAAGTGATGATATGTCAATTCACATCACATTAATGTTACATGAATTAATGGTAAATTTTAAAAGTTATATTTAATGAATAATGTCAACAATTAATTGTACTGTTGTGTCATTTACTAATGATGAATTTATTAAAAAATGAGATATATTTATGTTAATTTGTTGAGTCAAACATGTTAGAGTATCTCCAATGCACAAATGTCAATGTAAAAAAATTATGGCATAAAATATGGTAATTGATAATTGAAATGCCAACCAATATAAGATGAATGTCAAGTCACTTGAGATTCAATTTTAAAAATCATCATGTATAAAGTCAAAAAATAATTACATTATTCGTGTGTCATTTGCTAATTGATGAATTTATTAAAAATTACTATTGCTTATCTATATTTGTTGAGTCAGCATGTCAAATAGTATATTAAGAGATGACATCTAATTGACATTGTCAAAGACACGTCAACATCACATTTGCATTAGAGAAAAAAAATTAATAACACCATTGACTTTGATGATGCGATACAATATTTTTTGACATTGACATTATGCATCGAAGATACTTTTAAACATAATGTCAAGAGATGGTATCATTGTTGACGTGATGGACATATCAATATAGCATGTCCCTAATATATTTACCGGAAGAAAATTTAATAACACTTATAACTCTGATGATGATGTAATCTGTAATTTTTTTTTTTTGATATTGATATTGAAGTATTGAAAATACTGTAAAAGGAAATCACATACCATGAAGGAAACCTTTCAATTAAATGGTTTCATAAATAATTAAAAGAATCAATCATAATTCCCCTAATAACTAAAAGAACTATAATTAGAATCCCTTAATTACCGAGAATCAAATTATGATCCCTCTAATTGGGGTGGGGGAAAACATCTTCCCTTGTGCCATTAATTAGTGAGTCTAGATATTGTTCTAAATTAAAAACATTCAATGTCCCATAATCCTCTGCAACCATATATGTCTTTCAAGACAACAGAGCGTAAGCCAAGATCTCTAACAAATTCTGTGATTATTTTCTGTTTCTCCCCACAAAAAAGAAGCTTCCGATATGCTTAATAATAGAAGAACATATTTCCTTTGGAATCTTAAATTGCCTGGGAACCGACTTTATGAGAACTTCTCTAGCAGCTTGGGGGGGGGGGGGGGTTTAGATGGTTTTCATTTTACTCCATCTTTTCAAAAGTTTAAATAATAAAATATTTGCTTGGATAATTTAGTTAATAGGTTTTTTACAAGAGATTTTAAACCTTTGAAATTCCTTATTTAAAACCAACCTAAATATGTGTTTTTTTTTAATATCATAACTGAATCTTTGATAAATTTTATCATTTTCTCTTTTTTCCTTAATTTTTATTTTTCCTCTATTATCATAATTGAAAATTTTAACTATTTTACAAAATATGTAATTATCATAATATCACTTTTTACACATCTATATCTTTTTATTTTTTAAAACTTCCGATGTGTCTTTTTTAATTGATTCATTTATAAATGCCTTAAGAATTTAAAAATATCTCATTCAAACGGACTCTTAATTTTTCTCCAAATCAGGTTTTTGATATATTAGAAAACCTTTTGCTTAGACAGACCAATAAGAAAATGTAGCCCTAGATATTTTCCTTTCCTAGTGCTTTCAGGGATATTGAACACAATGCAAACATGGTTTTCTAAATCATCTGACATATACCTTTTGGAAAGAAAAGGTTGGATTTATCTCGATTAATTACCTGTCTCGAGCAAGCCTCATATGTGTGTCTAAGGATTTCTTGAAGTTTTGAATGAGAGTGAAAAGGAAATCATTTGGACAAGAAGTTTTACCTAGTCATGTTGTTGTTATAAAGGGAAAAATATCAGCATATATAACGCAAACAAATCATTGCTTCTCTAACTAAAATCTAAAAGTCAACCTATATACATTACAATTACACTTTACAACGGGCGATACTATGTGATTTCTGTGATAATTGACAATATTATTGTTGATTCAACCATAGATTTGTTTTTACATACAAAGAGTCTTTTTTGTTATGTTGTATCACGTCAAGTTTTAATTGATATACAATTAAAAAAAAATTTCTTCAACTATCAATAAAGTTTATTTTTTATTATTAAATATTAAGAAAGTAAGAAATGAGATTTGAACTTACAATTTTAAAGCATGAATTATATACTTTTTAATGCTAACATTTTGTGTTTAGAAGTGATAATTTGATTTGGCTTGATAAGTTATCCATCCAAAAGTTTGATTAAGGTTAGATCTTAAAGTTGTTGAGTCTAAAAAAATTTGGTCCTAAATAACCCCAACCCGGGCCAATTGGGTCATTTGAATTCAAGCTAATTTTGATTAAAAGGATATCGAATTTTCAGTTTAGACAGGACCTAACATTAAAAATCCTAAGCTTGAAAAATGTGGAGCCCTCTTGATTTTTTCCCCCTTGGTCGAGCGGGGCTGTGCAGCCCAAACTGCAGCATCTATTTGTGTTATAGCTCAAGAGTTATTCAAAAACTGTGGAAGGATTTAAAGTACAACAAGAGAATGATTTGTCAAAAAAGAATAAAGTACAATTAATCCCGAGCACAATTTGATTATATATATATATATATATATATATAGATAAATACATTGTAATTCAGGCTAAGCGTTGAAAAGGATCTTGATGTATTTCATTAAAAATACACACAAACTCTGATCGATTTAAATATATTCTGCGATTTATATTTTGCATTAAGATTTAGAAACGGATAGTTAAAGCATAAAAAGAAAAAAAAAAAGAAGTACAACTAACTAAAGAATGAGTTCACATAACAATATATGCATTGCAGTTGCAGACCTGATAACTAATGGATAAACCAGATATATTAATTTCTCATTAATGCACCACAGGACAAAAGCAACCTAAACATAGAATTTGCAGCAGAAGCCATAGACATGACCTAAGCTACTTTCGTCAGCACTTTACACGAATCAATATATTTGACCCTGGCCCCCATAATTACTTAACCAAAGCTTCAACAACTCATCCATAAATATGATTGTGACTGGAGAAGAAGCTTTTATTGAAGTGAAGCTCAGTCATTTCTTGGACTGCTTTGCTGAACATCTTTTTCTTGGAATGCATTTGTTATTCATACACTTTCCTGTCCTCTCTTGTTCTTCCACTTCTTCTACTGCTTCTGCCAGTACTACTGCTTTGGAGCTCCTGATGGAATTGATCAACAGTGAAGAAAAGAAGTCCAAAGTCAATGTTATTCATGCATACACTCTTAACGTACCAAACAATAAAATTAAATATAATATATTTATATTAAAAATAATATAATATAAATGATTCTTATATTTATTTAAACTTAGTTTGGAACCGAATAAGTCGAACACATACAAAATTTGAAGAATAACTAAATAAATACAAAAAATAAAGAATTTAATTTGATATAATAATCGAACAAACTCAAAATTAAACTTTTATTTGGTTCTATAGCCCTATGTGCATATGCTTGAGTTCAGTCATTTTAGTACACCCTTTGGAGTTAACTAATTTACAATCATAAACAGTAAAAGAAATTCTTACCCTTGTATGACTTGTTTACCCCAACACTCAAAAATAAATATGATCAGTTGACTATATCTAAAGTCAACCCATGCAAGAAAAAGAAACATACCTTTCCTCATTGTATGAAGATGATTTCTTCAAGCAGGGTTCAATATGAGCTCTTTCCTCAGTAGACATGGCTTCAAAAATACTCCCACTAAAGTATTCCTTCTCCTCAGCCTGCAAATTCCCAAACCTTGGATTCTCAGACATGCATTTGATCTCATCCTCCACCTCTGCCGCCACCACCGTCTTTACAGCCGCGTTCTTACACAACACCCCTTTGTGGAGATCACTACAATTACTCTTCCTAGCCACTGGCGCAGTTGCCGGAGGTTGTTGCTTCACAATATTGGACACATTTTTAGCTTTGAAGGGGAATGAGCTTCCACATGCGATCAGTTGGAAAAGCATCGAATTTCTACTCAGTAATGGCTCTGTTCCTCCTATTGAATCACCATCCTCGTACCTCTTGGATACGTTGTTGCTCTCATTTGCCTTATCTGAGAGATTAGACGAGGTCGTGGATGGTGGATATGATGAATCATCTAAAGTACTCAGCTCACATTTTTGTTGCTGCTGCTGTGGTTTTTCAAGTTCATCAGTGGAGACTCCTCTGGAGCATCGAGATGGGGGTGGTGTCCTTGTGTAACTTATCTTTTCCTCGTAATACTCATCATCATAGTCTTCTTCTTCTTCATCCATGTAATGATTTTGATTGTTTTCCATTACTGGGAGCTCTGGATTCGGTTTTGTAACTCTCGGTGATTTCATTTTTGGCTGGAATTTTGTGCTCTGCATCTGTTCTGTGTTTCCAAGTTGAAATTGCTGAAATTTTTCTGCATCCACGAAACACTTTTAGAAATGTGTCAAATTTCGAAAGACAAAGCTTAAATAGATGTTTGTCTCGACATAATTCGACGCCTCAGACAAAAGTTTAAAATGAGGTCTTTAATGTTTAATGCTAAAATTAGATAACAATCATAATAAGGATTTTAATTAAAATTTATTTTTCTTGCTCTCTGTAACAACTAAGCACGAACAATGGAATTAGAATTTGAAAGTTACTAACCAGTGCAACCTTCAATGACTTCAGACCCTTTGAGGACGTACTCAGCGCCTTCAGACGGATAGATGATGTCATTTTCGGACAAGTCATTCCAGACATAGCCATTCTTGTAGCTCCTGCAATGCAAGAATAATCATTTGAAGAGCTGACAGAGTAAAGAAATCACATTTGCAATAAGGGAAGAATTATATATACCTCTTGCAAGACCAAGAATACATGGAGGGCATGCCTTTTCCCCTCAGGGCAGTGAGCCTATCAATCACATCTGCAAAAATGGAAAAGTTAAGAAAATTCAGTAAAAGGGCTTCAGAATAATGAAATCAAGATTGCTACTTTCATATATATGATTCAAAGCAAGAAAAATTCCCAGTTGTTAAGAACCAATAGCTATCAAAATTAATCACCTTTCAAGCGAAGATTTTGATTGGCAAGATGGGTTACTTCCATGTAATGAGGATGTTCAAGTTGGCCATTTCTTGAGAGGTAATAGACAACTTGAACTCTCTTGAATGTTGGTCTAATCATCCTGCGCTGTGAGCACACATGATTAACTCTATCTGGACTCATTTCTCTGCTTCTTCTCCCTCGAACCTCCATTTTTCACTTCTCACTTCTTTTGCAGTTGAAAATGAAAGCATAACAATCAAACACTGCCTACTTAAAGGACTTCTCAATTTCGTCAAGGAAAGAACAAATACAGATAGAGACAAAATAAGAAAAAGTTAACAGCCTTACGGGACAGAGAGAAGAACGGAAAGACAGAGAGATGTGAAAAAAGAATGAAAATGTGAGGTCCATATCATATTGGAGAGAGGTGATTTGTCCCTAATTATACATTGTTTTACAATTTATATATATATATATATATATAGATATATAGATATATTTTTTGTTAATTATTTCCAATATTATCTTTATTTCTACTTTTACCTGTTTTTCTTACTTTTTAAAGAAACTTTATTTTCTATCCATTCATTTCTTATTTTAAAGACAAAGTAAAAATATACATTGTAGAAATTAAAATAAAATAATACTTATTAAATTAGTTCTAAAGCTAATAAAAAGGGATGGAAAGAATAATACTAACCCATCCATAAGTACTGGTGACTTTTCTTTTATGACTTATGGTTGGTCTCTCATATTGAAACTGTTGGCTGAACAGAGAAGTAATCAGAGCTTTCTGCAACCAATTTATTAGGGTGTTGGGGGGGGGGGGGGGGGAATACTTTTTGGGTTTCTGCAAAATCTTAGCCATGACGATAAAAAGCTTTTCCCACTTGAAATAAAATTTTGCTTCACTTTTTTCATCGTGTTGTAATGTTGTCCACACTGCATCTGCATGTCCTCCTTGTTGTACGTGTACCCTTTTAACACACTGTAAAAATACTCAAGTAGTAACAAAGAGTACTATGGTTTAACTTCAATTTGTTCTACGGTTACAAATTGCTATGTTTCAGGCAACTTTCTGTTATAAGCTCAGCTATTGTCCTGATGTGTTTAATGTGCACATTGTTCAAAATGTAAACTAGCCAGCCATGCCGCAGGGGAGTTATTAGTAGCATACGCCAACAAGTTTGGATAGTATTTGCAATTACGTGTAACAATAGATAAAAAGTAACTATTACCTTCTTACATATAAAAAAAGTAACTATCGCCTTGAAATAGGAAACTATGATTTCACTACAGCAAAGTTAGTTGTGCTATGTTTGTTACATAAATTTTTTACATACTACTTTTTAGCTTAATGGTGACAATATTGAACACAATCTACTAATACAATACGATTTCAATATGATCATAGTGCATAAAAATCAGAATTGTGAATTTAAGTCGAAGGGGATGATACTTGATCAAGTGGAGGAGTTGACATGTTTTCCTTTTTTTCTTTTTTCTAAAGAAAGGAGTAAAGTTGTATTGAAATTTTAATGAGATGGTGGGTTAATAAGTAATTTAATGGTTAAATAGGTAATTTAACAATTTTAAACTTTTAAATATTTTATTTTCATGTCAAATTGTATATTGATCTATTTATTAATCGTATTGTGTTTGAGTCGTCGTATCAAATATAATTATTCTACCTTAACTTTGATACGTCAGAGTGATACTATATTTATGTATAAAATTAAATGTTCATGATTTTACTTAATGAATGAAAGTCTTTTAACCTTAAAAATGTTACTACAATATTATTGTTATTAATGTAATTAAGGATGATATTACATAAGTTAGTATTATGTAAATTTTTTAAATTAATTTTTTTTATCATAACTTTAAATAAAAAATATGTTTATTTTTAAAAAAATATACATTCTATTATCGATATTTCAAAATAAAGATTTAAACATTCAATTTTTTAATACAAAAAGTTTTTTTTTTTTTGACACGGGAAGGGAATCTTAGAGTATCCGCGGTTGTTGATATTGTGATGATGAAATTCGCCATTGCAGATTGTAATTGAAGGGATTACTCCATGTTGCTAGCTCTCTCCTCCTCCATCTAGGTTTGACAAAGTAAAGAAAAGGAAAAAGAGCAAAGCAATGCAAGTTCATAATTGATGGTAGTTATTTTGATTATTGATATTGGTACTGTCAAAAAGGGTAAAGGAATAGAGGAGTTTTTTGACTTTTTACTCACCTAATATAATCATCTGGACATATACAAAAGAAAATCCAAATTCCAAACCTTCTTTGGAGAATATCTAAGAATTAATTAATATCGGAGTAATTATTGAGCTTTGTGTTATTTACTTTTCTTAAATCATCAAAATAGTACGACCTTTATGTCTTTTGTTTATTCCTGTTTATTTCCCCGTAGGGAATATTCCTTTCCATTTCTTCTCTTTAAAATTTGTAATTGAAGTTATCTTCCCTTGGATACGCTGTAAAGCCCGTTTGATTTCTTTTGGTTTCTCTTTTTACTGTCATTTTAGATTAAATTCAATGAAATGATTGAAGTTGCTTTAGGTAACTACCGTGTGTTAGCAATTTCTCTGCGCAAAACCTTATCCATTTAAGAAATCATGGAAGATTGTCTCCGAGACACAAGTGAGTTGGTGAGACATGTGATATGAGGTGATGGGAGGAGAAATCCTCTAGTAACGCAGATTTGAATTTCGTATAGAATAAATTTTCATTGAAATATTATAGTATTTTGTTATGGAGCACATATGAACTCTCTTTTTTTTAAGTATTTGTCACTTGAATACATTTATCGATACATGTGGAAGTTATCTCTCTCCCTCATCAAAAGAAATCATGGAAGATGTACAAAATCTCCACTTTATAAAAAATTATTTGCTTAAAAACTATTTCTCTCTCTAAACATTTCCTCATTCCTCTTTTGCAAATCCATCCATTTTCTGCATTTTTCGATTGGAGCAAGACCCCGACGAAAGCGGGAGCTTTGATTTTGGTCGGAGTTTTCTCTATTTCCTATTTCTTAATAATTTCATCCAAGTTTTGCTTACAAGCTTTAAACTTTCTCCTACTTCTTGATATTTATCTTTCGAATGTAAGATGAAGTTGTTGGTATTTAAGCTTACTTTTCCGATTTCCATAGATCAATGATTTTCTTTCTCCTTTATTAGAGAATCATGTTTACTCATATTAGATTTGAGTCCCTTTTCATTTTTTCTTCTCCCTCCTAGACGTTTCTTGAAACATTTGATTCGTCAAGTGCTTCTTGAAGGGTTGTTCATGGTTGGAGCTGGAATTTGGTTTTTGTAGGTAAAGTTTACGTTTTTATTTTTTATGTTATTGTATCCCAGTTGGATTTTGGGTGATGTATTTATATGTTATCATGTTATGTTGCCTTAATTATATTAAAAAAAAAGAAATCACAAAAGACAATGATAATTTTTAATTGAAGCTTCAATCCTAATTGAATTAGGAAACTTGTTACAACAACCACTACATGAAAAACCATTTTTTTCAACGGACATTTCCGTCGGTAATCCGTCTGTGACCACAGTTTTAGACGGATTACCGACCGAATATTCCGTCGGCAATTAGGCAGTCGGTAACACCAACGGCCTGAGTAATCCGTCGTTATTTACGACCGAATTTCGACGGCAACGTAAACAACGAGAATTGATCAACGACAAAAGATTTCATCTCGGATCCGTCGATCTTACAGACCGCTTTCAGACGGATATTATTACATTTTTAATATTTAGCATCATAAAAATAAGGGAATTCGTAGGGAAACTGTCGCAATTATGGAATTTTTTTTTACAAAATTTAAATATTTTCGTGGGGAATCCGTTGCCAATATTTATTAAATTTCAAAATAATTATACGTCCGTCGGAAATCCGTCGGTAATATATATTAATTTGTAAAATAATTAATTACAATTCTGTCGGGAATCCGTTGCCAATATTTATTAAATTTAAAAATAATTATACGTCCGTCGGAAATCCGTCGATAATATATATTAATTTTTAAAAAAATTAATCACAATTCCGTCGGGAATCCGTTGCCAATATTTATTAAATTTAAAAATAATTATACGTCCGTCGGAAATCCGTCGATAATATATATTAATTTTTAAAATAATTAATCACAATTCCGTCGGGAATCCGTTGCCAATATTTATTAAATTTAAAAATAATTATACGTCCGTCGGAAATCCGTCGATAATATATATTAATTTTTAAAATAATTAATCACAATTCCGTCGGGAATCCGTTGCCAATATTTATTAAATTTAAAAATAATTATACGTCCGTCGGAAATCCGTCGATAATATATATTAATTTTTAAAATAATTAATCACAATTCCGTCGGGAATCCATTGCCAATATTTATTAAATTTAAAAATAATTATACGTCCGTCGGAAATCCGTCGATAATATATTAATTTTTAAAATAATTAATCACAATACCGTCGGGAATCCGTTGCCAATATTTATTAAATTTAAAAATAATTATACGTCCGTCGGAAATCCGTCGGTAATATATATTAATTTTTAAAATAACGGTCGTCGGAAATCCGTCGGTAATATATATTCATTTTTAAAATAATTAATCACAATTCCGTCGGGAATCCGTTGCCAATATTTATTAAATTTAAAAATAATTATACGTCCGTCGGAAATCCGTCGGTAATATATATTAATTTTTAAAATAATTAATCACAATTCCATCGGGAATCCGTTGCCAATATAAATTAATTTTCAATAAATTTACATTTCCGTCGGAAATACGTCGCCAATATCCATTAAGTTATTAAAAGCAATTTAATTTCCGTCGGCAATCCGTTGCCAATATAAATTAATTTAATTTCCGTCGGGAATCCGTAGCCAACATTTATTATCTTTAAAAATATTCATTTTCCGTCGGTAATCCGTTGCTAATATTTATTAATTTTTTTTAAAAATTAAATTCCGTAGGGAATCCGTCGAAATTATTACTATGATGAATTAATTTCCGTAGGAAATCTGTCGAAAATTTTAAATTTTTGGATTAGTGAATAAAATCTGTATTAGTGAATAAAACCTGTATTTTGGATTAAAAACACCCAATTAATAATTAAATCTGTAAAATAATATAAATTTAATAAATAAAACTAAAATAATATATATCCGAAATTAATTTATCAAATAAAACTAAAATAATATGTATGTGTGATAAGTATATGAAAATAGTACATAAACATCAACTAACAACAACGGAATGTGCCTGTCCAGGGGCAGGGGCAGGAGGAGGAGGAGGGGGAGGGGGATCAAAATGACTTGACGGACCGGGATGATCACCAGGTGGTGACACAGTGAAATCCTCATCCTCCGCAACATACTCATCCTCAAAAAACATGTCATCCTCAGGTACAGAAGGTAATACTGGTGGAGCCGGAAATCCCATCTGGATAGCCAAGTTTTTGAGGTATGCCTGCAAACTATCCTCTCGGGACTTCATCGCTCTAAATTTGTCTTCGAACTTCCTCCGTATAATACCCATCTCCATGCCTACCTGCAAACCCACCTGCAACCCCACCTGTTGCCTCACACGCTCCTGAATCCGAGCCTCTATATCTACTGGCTCCGAACAAGCAGATGGTGTAGACTGCGTACTGGACGAATTCTGATCCAGACGTCGTCTCACTCTAGGCGCTTCAGACCCCAACCCCGAAACACGGCCCTTCTTGAAGCCACCTGCTACCTCAACAAATAGTTGCTTATCATCAGGCACTGAAGGATGAGTGGAGTCAGTGGACTCCATCTGAGAGTACTGCTCACACAATGCATTGACCTCGTTCTGCAATTAAATTAAAATTGTAAGGAAACGATATAATTAAATTGACGTTAATAATAGAATGTACACATACCATAGTTTGTTGTGATTTCTCCCTATTGAATTCGCCCTTACTAGGCCCAGACTGGAATGTGTGAGTCTTCTTATACAAATCTTTGTACCTAAACTGGGAACCTTCCTTCTTCCGCTACAAAATATTACAAAAGATTAAATAATTATAAAAATATAATTATAATCATATAATTCAGCTAAAGTATTTAAATATATGCATTAGAATGACTAACCATCCTCCTCTCGTGCTCTGAGAACGAAATCGACTCGCCAGTATGAGTCGAGGAAGGAGCTGCAGCTCTGTTGCTCTTACCTGATCTAGAAGAGCACAACCACTTCTCAGTTCTCCAATAAACATGTAGTTGTTTCCAGTCATCTTTCGTTATCCAATATGGAGGGATAGTCAAACTCTTCTCCCTACGGACACGACACATCTCATCCTTGAACCTGCTCCTAGCAACCTTAATCCAATTCTTCCGTATAAGGCCGTCGTGCTCGGGACGCCATCTATACAATTTCTGCAAATAAAACAAGAAAAAAATTTAAATCAAAGGCATTTAAAATTAAAATATATAATTTAACAACAAATTTATTCCAAGTTCGAGTTAAACTTACGCTCCACTCTGTAAACCACATATCTCGAACATGTGCAGGAACTTGGGAGAATTTGGCAAATGGACCAATAAAGTGTTGCTTAATAGTATCAGTAACCTTCCTAACAGGCTCCACAGACGGATCAAATTTGTTTAAATTATCCATATTAGCAAAATAAATTAAAATTTAAAAAATTTCGGCAGCATCTCCCCTATAAATTGAACATTTTCCAGGCACACAGGCCACACAATTTATTTTCAAATATACCACAAATCTCAATAACAATAATGCCAACAAACTCCCTGTTCAAATGCCATATAATATTATAGTAATTCATATGAACCAATAAACTCCAGATCTCCAAGAATAATATATCATCTAACATTTAAGAAATCATATCAACCAATAAATGTAACGTCTCCCCAGAATACTATACGATTGATAAACACCGTGACAAAACAGTTTGCAAGTCAAACTTAATTATTTACTTACGAATCACCGTCAGGAGAAATGAGTGGACGGTCATCTTCACTCGGTGACTGTGACTGAGTAGATGGTATAGCAGAATCGGGAACTGGTGGACTAGAAGGGACAGGCCCTGAGGTGGAGGCAGGTGTGCTAGTGTCTGACCCAACTATGTCTGGACTAGGATCCTCCATAACTCCTGGTAATCTAGGGGGCGGTGTACCATGTCCAGAACTATCCATGGCTGCAATATGAAAAAAAAACAATGATAAAGTCAAATTAGCAACAAAAAACACTAGTTACACTTATATACATTTTACATGCAATAAATAAAACTCACATAAAGCTATCGAAATCAGAAATTGAATTTCAAAATAAAGTTTGTAATATATAATGCACCTAATCGCTAAAATCAGATATGGAATTGCAATGTGGGTCATTCTCATCACTATCATAGTCTGTTTCTGATGTTTCAACTTCTTCCACCTCACTATTCCACACATCTTCTGTGGGCGATAATTGTTCCATTTCTGACACATCCATGACATAATTTTCGCCCGTCTCATGTGTTAGAGGTCCAATGTTGAAAAACCTAAGAGGGGGGGGGTGAATTAGGTTTTAACCGATTTTTCCTTATTTAAATTAAACAAGCTTTCTAAGATAACAAATATCAAACACTTGGTGTTCAACCAAAGTATGAAAAGATGAGTTCAAGAAAAGAAGCAATGAACACAAAGATTTATAGTGGTTCGGTTTATCCAACAAAACCTAATCCACTACCTTGAGCTATCTACTCAAGGATTTCACAAAACCTTTCACTAATATAGTAAGAGAGAATACAATAGAGGCTCACCCAATTCCCTTAGGGTTTTACAACATAAACCTCTTAACCAACCAAGGTTCACTCAACACTTTGAGTTTTACAATATAACCTTGTCTACACACCTTTCTCTATTACAACAATTAATGAAAAAGAAGCTCTTAACACAAACACAGTTTTCTATGGTTCAAGGCTCACTCTAATCCTTAGAGTTTTAAGCTCAATGCAACCTTGAACAATTCAATCAAGATATGAATAAGAAGAGTTTGATATATGAAATAACCTTAATGTGAAGATATATCAATGTAAAGCATAAATACCTCTTTGAGTAATGTTTTCTTGTAAGTTGCTCAAGAACCCCAATGATTTTGTATAAATCTCACTTTGATGAATTTCACAATATGAATGTTAAGATTTGGTTTCAAAATAATCTCCAGAGGTTCTATGAACTGTTAGGATCAGATTTTTGCTCAAAAAGTAATTGATATGAGTTGTTTAAACGATTGGGTATTTATATGTATGCACCAACGGTCATAAAAATGGCTGTTTGAATCCCACTCAGGAGAAGTGCGGTCGACCGCAAATCAAGAGGGTCGTCCGTACCATCATCCGCAAATGTTCCAGAGAACTCTGGACAGCATGCGGACGATGAGCTCAAAAGTCCGGTCGACCGCTCCATCATCCGCAAGTGTTCCAGAGAACTCTGGACAGCCTGCGGACGATACTCTGAGAAGTCTGGTCGACCGCATGATTTGTGGTCGTCCACACTTTTGTCAGGTCGACCACAAATGCATTAAAACTATGCAGAACAAGTTCCCAAACAACTCTAAGAGTTTGCAAACTATATTTTATGAATTTTGAAGTATGTGCATGTATTTTGAAAATCATTTCAAATACCCAACTCATGTTTTATCTAAATGAAATGCATTTTGAAAATCATTTTACTCTTATTGAGCAACCTATAGAACTCATTACTCAAAGGGATAGACCTAGAGATAACCAAAGATAAATAAAGAATTAAAGCTACACCTCTAGATCCTATCTAATCCAGAAATGCTTATCTTCAAGGCTTGACATCAAAAGCTCTTTCCTGAAGATTTGAAACTTTGATCTTGCAAGGATTAGATATATGAATCCTAAAAGATCATCACTAATACAATAAAGCCATTAGTCCTTATCAATGTTTGTCATTTAATCAAAACTAAGATATTAAAAGCTTTAAGGCTTTCAATTTCCCCCTTTTTGATGATGACAAATATTGATGCAATGTGATGAATATAACAATTAAGTGCAATGATTCAAAGTAAGGAAGAGTTTATATAATATGTAATAAAATTATTAAAAATGCTCCCCCTTACAATATGCTAGGTTTTGTAAAAATTTTGACAGAGTTTCCTTTATAACTCTTAAAAAATTTTTGCAACATAAACTCAACAATGCAAAAAGAGATGAGATAACACACAAAATCGTACATAAAGCCAACCCGGCCACCAACGCACAATTCCCATTCTCCTTCAATCTCAATATAGCATAAACTTAGAAATATATAACCTTTAAACCAAGGATAGCCATACTTAACCTTTTAGAGCTATTTCTCCTTTCTCTTGATTTTGATGAGTTTGAGCATTTAAGTTCATCTCAGAAATTCCTGAAACAAAAAAGTTAGTTTCACGACATTTATATATTGCAATCAACAGTAGTTTTTCTCCCCCTTTTGTCATCATTCAAAAAGAATGGATAGAAAGGATAGAACTAAGTTAATTTAAACAATAAGATCCCTCAACTACCAAGGAGTCATCATGGGGAAAAATATATAAAAATAGAGTTAAGAATACAAACAAGAGATAAGTTGTCTGGATAAAACAAAAGTACAATAAGTGCAGAAAAACACTATCTCCTAGGTCGTCGCATATAAACTTTTGCTGTGGAAGAGGATGGTCCAGTAGGCTGCTCATCAGGCGGGGGCATATCATGTGAAGGTGGTGGTGTAGAAACGTCAACCTGAATGCCATGTAGTGCCTCTAGATGAAATTTGATGTTGATGATCTCAATGCCATGGTACTCCACCCTTGATGCCAGGTCGTCGATCTTGGAGTGAAGTGTCTTGAAATGATTGTCAAATGTGCTAAACATGGAGCCAATCTGAGAAGAGATTTCTTCCAGGGCACCCCAAATGGCAGGTTTTGGAGTGGATACATCTTCCTCTCCAACTTTTTCTTTACCTTTTGCCCTCTTCAAATCTGGAGCCTCAAAAGGAACATCTTCTTCCTCATCTAGATGAAGTGATCTTTTCACTCCTTGTGAGTCTTCACCTTCGCCAGAAAGGTCGTCTTCATGAAGAATTCGATGTTCAAAACTAAACACATTGGCCTCTCTCTTGACTAAGTTTACAAAAGAGTTTCCTTTAGTGAATATCTTCTCAAAACCCTCAGTAGAAAAATCCTTATGATTTACTCTGTGATGAGTATTAAAATACTCAATCCCATCTATAGGTATCTCTAAGATTTCATCTAAACCAATGGAAGTAAATTTTATATCTATCCCATTGACCCTTGAAACAAAAAGAGTCCTTATAGTTGTCTCTCCCTTCTTTTCTAATACCTCTTCAAGATTAGCATAAAACTGATATACAAGATCAGTATACAAGGATTCTTCATGATCAATTATATTATCCCATCCTTGCCAAGCCATATAGGTAAGAATTCTATCAAAGGGAAATTCATACCTATCAATGGTGCTCCCAGAAATTACTTGACGATTTTTGAGGTAATCATTGTAACGATCCTCATGATGCTTGCTCCTGAAGAGTTGAGAAGAAGCTTGCATGGTTCTCTTCTTCTTTGGAACATCTTGAACCATTTGTGTTTTCCCCTTGTCACTTTGAGTTTTTGCCATTTCTAGGGTTTTCAAATGCAGCAAACAAGGATATGTAGGATGAATGTATGAATTGGGGAAGAAATGAAGTGTATTTATGGTGGATTGTTCGTGGGTTATGAGAGTTTGAAGAGTTGCGGCTGATAAATGAAGAGGTGGGGATGATTGGAAAATGAAAAGTTGCGTCCGAAAGAGGCATATTTGTAACGGTCTACAGATGTGCGGTCGACCGGATCGTCGTCCGCAGTATCGTCCGCACCTTGATTTTTGTTACTCGGGAACATTTTCGGTCGATAAATTTAATCTGCGGTCGACCGGAAGTTTTAATTTGAGTCGTCCGCAAATTTTCTGGAACATTTTCGGTCGATGTGTTTAATCTGCGGTCGACTGGACGATTTGATAAGTGTATCGTCCGCACGTCCACTGGAACCTCTCCGGTCGATACTTTGAATCTGCGGTCGACCGGTCATCCTGTCATGATCATCCTCAAGTCCACTGTCTGTTCTGTGGATGATTATTTTCTAGCTTGCGGTCGACCGCACCTGCCAATGGTGTTATCCAAAACAATGCACAAAAGCATATATTTGACAGACTTCATAAAAACGCACAAGTTAGAAATCAAACGTACCAATGCCCAAAAGTTTTCTAAGTAAACAAAACCTTTTCTCAGCCAAAGGCTTTGTGAAAATATCAGCTAATTGATCATCCGTAGGAACAAACTCAAGAACAATATCACCTTTTAAAACATGATCACGTAAAAAATGATGTTTAATATCTATATGCTTAGTTTTTGCATGTTGTATAGGATTCTTTGTCAGATTTATGGCACTAGTATTATCGCAGTTGATAGTGGTACAATCAAAGTTCAAGCCATAATCTTGCAAGGTGGTTTTCATCCATAAAACTTGTGCACAACAGCTACCAGCAGAAATGTATTCAGCTTCAGTGGTAGAGAGAGAGACACAAGCTTGTTTCTTACTATACCAAGAAACTAAAGAGTAACCAAGAAATTGACAGTGACCACTAGTACTCTTACGTTCTACTCTACAACCTGCATAATCTGCATCAGTAAATGCTACTAGCTCAAAAGACATAGATTTAGGATACCACAAACCAAAATCTATCGTCCCCTTTAAGTATCTAAGAATACGTTTCACTGCAATCAAATGAGATTCTCTAGGAGATGATTGAAATCTAGCACATAGACAAACAGAGAACATAATATCAGGTCTACTAGCAGTTAAATACAAAAGACTACCAATCATTCCTCTGTATATAGTTTGGTCAATCATCTTACCATTCTCGTCTTTGTCTAATTTAATAGATGTGGCCATAGGAGTATCAATCTCCTTTGAATCAGCCATTCCAAACCTCTTCAGTAATTCTTTTGTATACTTGGCTTGGTTAATGAAAATACCTTCCTTTGCTTGCTTAATTTGTAATCCAAGGAAAAATGTCAACTCACCCATCATGCTCATTTCAAATTCATCCTGCATAGTCTTAGAGAAATCTTTGCACATATTTTCATTAGTAGCTCCGAAAATAATATCATCAACATATATTTGAACAATCAAAATATCATGAGCTTTATTTTTAATAAAGAGAGTAGTATCAACTATACCTCTAGAAAAACCTTTTTCAATAAGAAAATTGCTGAGTCTATCATACCAAGCTCTTGGTGCTTGCTTTAAACCATATAAGGCTTTGGAGAGCTTGTACACATGATTTACATATGATTCATGAATAAAACCAGGAGGTTGTTCAACATACACTTCCTCTTGAATGACACCATTTAAGAAAGCACTTTTGACATCCATTTGAAATAATTTAAAACCTTTAAAGGAAGCAAATGCAAGTAACATTCTAATGGACTCTAATCTAGCCACTGGAGCAAAGGTCTCATCATAATCAATACCTTCTTCCTGATTATATCCTTGAGCAACAAGTCTAGCCTTATTTCTAGTTACAATACCATGTTCATCAAGTTTATTTCTAAAGACCCATTTTGTACCAATAATAGTAAGATTTGAAGGTCTAGGTACAAGTTCCCATACTTTGCTCCTTTCAAATTGATTTAACTCATCTTGCATGGCAATAATCCAAAAATCATCATTAAGAGCTTCATCAATGTTCCTAGGTTCTAAATGAGATAAAAATGCAAAATCATCAACAAAATTTGTAAAAAATCTTCTAGTTCTTACCCTTTCATTTGGATCACCAATGATTTGATCCTTTGGATGGTTGTGAACATATTTCCATTCTTTTGGAAGATCATACTTTGTTCCTTCTTCAAGTGAGATAGATTCTTGATTTTCAAGGACTTCTCTATTCTCATCCTTTGATGTTGAAGGATTTTCATTTGTTTGAGCAGCATCCTTATTTATTGACTTCAAAGGTATTTCTTGAATATCACCTTCAATCTCATTTCTTGGCAAATAGATGTTAGATTCATCAAAAACAACATGAATAACCTCTTCAATAATCATAGTTCTCTTATTATACACACGATAAGCTTTTCTTATTGAAGAATAGCCAAGAAATATACCTTCATCGGATTTCTTATCAAACTTACCAAAATTGTCTTTGACGTTTAAAACAAAACATTTACAACCAAAGACCTTGAAGTAAGAAATAGAAGGAGTTTTGCCAAACATAAGTTCATAGGGGGTTTTCTTCACAAGGGGTCTAAGAAGCACTCTATTTATAATATAGCAAGAGGTGTTTACAGCTTCAGCCCAAAAATACTTTGGCAAATTATTTTCACATAGCATAGAACGGGCCATTTCCTGTAACGTACGATTTTTCCTCTCAACGACACCATTTTGTTGAGGAGTTTTAGCAACAGAAAAATTGTGAGAAATTCCATTCTCATCACACAGTTTAGTGAAGTTAATATTGCAAAATTCTCTACCATTATCACTTCTAATGGAGATGAGTTTGCAACCTATGGTGTTTTGTACTTGTTTAAAAAGCTTGACAAAAGCTCCAAAAGCTTCATCTTTGCCCAACAAGAATAATACCCAAGTAAATCTAGAGAAGTCATCAACTATCACATAAGCATACAATTTTCCACCAAGGCTCATTGTCCTCATAGGACCAAATAAATCCATATGAACAAGTTCAAGAGGTTTTGAAGTTGAAACAATCTTCTTAGGTTTAAAAGAACTCTTGACTTGTTTACCATATTGACACGCATCACAAACACGATCTTTTTCAAAATGAATGGCAGGCAATCCTCTAACATATTCATGTTTAGATAAGTTATGCAAAGTATCCATGCTCACATGTCCTAACCTACGATGCCAAAGATAAGCATCATCATCTTTCAAAGCAAGACATTTAACATCTTGTTCAACTAAATCATCAAAGTAAAGATCATACATATTTCCATTTCTATTTCCAACAAAAACAGTTTTGTTAGAGCAATCATTAATAATTAAACATGAATCCTTCTTGAAAATAACCTTATAACCATTATCACATAATTGACTAATACTAAGCAAATTATATTTGAGATTATCAATAAGAAGAACATCTTTAATAAAGGGAGAAGTACTTTTACCAACATTGCCAATGCCAATGATTTTCCCTTTCTTTTTGTCACCGAAAGTCACAAATCCTTCATCTCTTGGTTTGACATCATTAAGTATGGATGCATTTCCAGTCATGTGTCTTGAGCATCCACTGTCAAGAAACCATTTGTTCTCCTTTGTTTTCAATTGAAAACATACCTACACCAAAGATGTTAATAAGCCTTTTGGTACCCAAAATCTCTTGGGTCCATTGGGGTTAGTTCTTTTAATTACCCAAGTGCTTTTAGCACCATTCTCAATCTTTTTCTTCACATAACATCTAGTCACTTTATGACCATTTTTACCACAATAAGTACAACATATTTTTGAAGAAGTATAGACATGTGAATGATATGCATGAGATACTCTCTTATGTGTATGTGACACATGTGAGTGAGATAAACTCTCATGTGTGTGTGAGACATTATTATAACTATCATCAAAACCAAGACCTCTCTTATCATGAGTGAGTCTTTGCATACCAAGTAGTTTGTTCAAATTGTCCCTACCACATGTAAGTTTTTGCAAGCTAGCACTTAAATCACTCATTCTAATTTTCATGGCATCATAATCACTCATCATATCATCCAACTTCTTGTTTCTAGAAATAAGATCAACATTAGCATTCTCAAGAAATTTTACCTTATCATTTAAACCAATAACATTCTCATCAAGACAAATCTTTGTAGAAGTTAACAAGGCATTTTCATCGATGAGCCTAGTATTATCTAATGATAGCTTCTCTACTTGACATTTCAGGACTTTGTTTTTCTTGATAATCTTTTTCATTTCCTTATAGAGATTGGAGATGAATTCATCTCTATCAAACATGTCACAAATATCATCATCACTTTCATCATCAACTAAAGAAGGAGTTTTTGGAGTATTTACCTCATCTTCAATGGCCATGAAACAAACATTTGCATGTTCAGTTTGTTCTTCATCTTCACTTCCTTCTTGATCCCAAGTGCAAGCAAGTCCTTTCTTGTTCTTGGACTTGTACTTCTTTTCTTTCTCTCTTAATTTTGGACAGTCCGCTTTGAAGTGATTTGGACTTCCGCATTCATAGCATTGCTTTGAGTTGTTATTTGTAGATGTCGATAGCTTCTTTTTGAATTTGTTGAAATGTCCCTTTTTGAACATTTTCTTGAAGTTCTTCATGACAAGAGCTATTTCCTCATCATCCATTTCTTCCTCATCACTGGAAGATTCATTTTCGTTGTTCTCTTTAGTTTTGAGAGCAATTCCTCTTTTCCCTTTGTCTTCTACTTCTTGATCATTCAACCACTTCATCCTAATCTCATGAGTGAGAAGTGATCCAATAAGCTCTTCCACTGGTTTCTTCTTCAAATCATGAGTTTCCAACATAGCAGTGGTTTTGCCTTCCCAAGCCTTTGGTAAAGCATTGAGTATTTTCATATTTTGTTCTCCTATAGAATAAGACTTGCTAAACACTTTTAAACCGTTAATAATGTTAGTAAAGCGAGTAAACATATCAGTGATGTTTTCATTTGATTTCATAGTGAAAAGTTCATACTCCCTTGTAAGCATACCAAGTTTTGTTTCCTTTACTTGGTTTGTACCTTCATGAGTCACTTCAAGTAGTCTCCACATTTCATGTGCAGATTCACAACATCTTACCCTGTTATACTCATTCATATCAAGTGCACAAGTAAGAGTGTTCATGGCAAGAAAATTAAGAGTCATTTTCTTTTTATCTTCATCATCAAATTCCTCAGAAATTCTATCAATTTTTATACCATCAACAACTTTGAAAGGAACATAGGGACCATTTTCAACAATATTCCATAATTCATAGTTTAGAGAAGATATATAGATTCTAACTCTATTTTTCCAGAAATTATAGTTTGTGCCATTCAACAAAGGAGGTCTAGTAGTAGAGTAACCTTCTACCATCATATTGTTATCTAGATGAGCCATAGAATCTTTGCTTCAAGGATGTTAAGCCTTATCAACAAGAAGACCTGCTCTGATACCAATTGAAAAACCTAAGAGGGGGGGGGTGAATTAGGTTTTAACCGATTTTTCCTTATTTAAATTAAACAAGCTTTCTAAGATAACAAATATCAAACACTTGGTGTTCAACCAAAGTATGAAAAGATGAGTTCAAGAAAAGAAGCAATGAACACAAAGATTTATAGTGGTTCGGTTTATCCAACAAAACCTAATCCACTACCTTGAGCTATCTACTCAAGGATTTCACAAAACCTTTCACTAATATAGTAAGAGAGAATACAATAGAGGCTCACCCAATTCCCTTAGGGTTTTACAACATAAACCTCTTAACCAACCAAGGTTCACTCAACACTTTGAGTTTTACAATATAACCTTGTCTACACACCTTTCTCTATTACAACAATTAATGAAAAAGAAGCTCTTAACACAAACACAGTTTTCTATGGTTCAAGGCTCACTCTAATCCTTAGAGTTTTAAGCTCAATGCAACCTTGAACAATTCAATCAAGATATGAATAAGAAGAGTTTGATATATGAAATAACCTTAATGTGAAGATATATCAATGTAAAGCATAAATACCTCTTTGAGTAATGTTTTCTTGTAAGTTGCTCAAGAACCCCAATGATTTTGTATAAATCTCACTTTGATGAATTTCACAATATGAATGTTAAGATTTGGTTTCAAAATAATCTCCAGAGGTTCTATGAACTGTTAGGATCAGATTTTTGCTCAAAAAGTAATTGATATGAGTTGTTTAAACGATTGGGTATTTATATGTATGCACCAACGGTCATAAAAATGGCTGTTTGAATCCCACTCAGGAGAAGTGCGGTCGACCGCAAATCAAGAGGGTCGTCCGTACCATCATCCGCAAATGTTCCAGAGAACTCTGGACAGCATGCGGACGATGAGCTCAAAAGTCCGGTCGACCGCTCCATCATCCGCAAGTGTTCCAGAGAACTCTGGACAGCCTGCGGACGATACTCTGAGAAGTCTGGTCGACCGCATGATTTGTGGTCGTCCACACTTTTGTCAGGTCGACCACAAATGCATTAAAACTATGCAGAACAAGTTCCCAAACAACTCTAAGAGTTTGCAAACTATATTTTATGAATTTTGAAGTATGTGCATGTATTTTGAAAATCATTTCAAATACCCAACTCATGTTTTATCTAAATGAAATGCATTTTGAAAATCATTTTACTCTTATTGAGCAACCTATAGAACTCATTACTCAAAGGGATATACCTAGAGATAACCAAAGATAAATAAAGAATTAAAGCTACACATCTAGATCCTATCTAATCCAGAAACGCTTATCTTCAAGGCTTGACATCAAAAGCTCTTTCCTGAAGATTTGAAACTTTGATCTTGCAAGGATTAGATATATGAATCCTAAAAGATCATCACTAATACAATAAAGCCATTAGTCCTTATCAATGTTTGTCATTTAATCAAAACTAAGATATTAAAAGCTTTAAGGCTTTCAAATGTCAATCTCAATTGAAACTATACTAACATTATCATCTCGAGCTACATCTTCTTGGTAAGCCTTGTCTGCTACAGGGGCATCAATTACGTGTCGGGCCTTAGTCTTGCAAACAGCTAACCAATCAGAACGAGATCTGTTACTTCCTGGATATGAAACATAGTAAACTTGCGTTGCCTGCTGCGCTAACACAAACGGATCGTATTTCATGTACTTTCTCCTTTGGTTGATTTCAACAAGTTTATACTGCGGATGGATTTTAACACCTCGATTTGGAGTGTTATCAAACCAGTCGCATTTGAATAAAACAACCTTCTGAGCCGGAACCCCTGGAAATTCAACTTCTATAACTTCTTGAAGAACTCCATAATAGAAATCAGCATCGGATGATCCTCTAACACACACTCCGCTGTTCACTGTTCTTCTAATAGTTGTGTGATCGGATGTATGGAATCTAAAACCATTTACGAAGTATCCATGATATGAGTTGACTTTCCTTGAAGGGCCCCAAGCGAAGTTCTGCAAGCGAATATCTGTTACACCATTCCTTGAATCATGTACCTACAGATTCGAGTTTCAATGAGTAACGATATAGCACAAAACTAATATGATAAATTAATGATAATATTGATCCCTTACATGTTCCCTAAACCATACATAAAAGTCGTCTTCCACTTTTTTCTCCACGGCCAATTCAGAAATGTGTGGTTCTTGATTTCGTACATCAGTCTTGAATAATCTACAATCGATCGCATTTAGAGTTGTAATCGAAATTATTAAATACATTATACAATATACCATGTGTAATTCTTACTCTATATAAGGCGTGACTTTATCGCAATTGAGCAACATGTAATTTATGGCGCCTTTGAATTCTTCCGGTAATAAGTACCTACTGTGAACCTTTCCAAGTAACCTACCATGATTGTTGCATATTGGCAAAACATATGCTCCTTTGGAATCCACATCTACTTGGCATCCATCATTTCGAGTGGTTCTTGTATGTCTCGTATCCACATGGGGCTCAAAATAATATGAGAAGAAAGTTGATGCTTCTTCAACAAGATACGCATTACATATCGATCCTTCCACTCTAGCTTTATTTTTCACCTTTGTCTTCAAACGATGTAAGAATCTATAAGACAACATTTATCAAAAATTCATTAGTGCATTATCTTAATAGTAAATAAAGTGGTAGAATTATAAAATTACCTTTCAAAAGGATACATCCATCTGTATTGAATTGGCCCGCCAACTGTAGCTTCGTATGGCAAATGAATCAATAAATGTTCCATTACATCAAAAAACCCAGGTGGAAATATCTTCTCCAACTTGCATACAAGAACTGCAATATCATTATCCAATTGTTTCATATGATCGATTGTCAACTTTGGAGCACACAAGTCTCTAAAAAAAAGACTTAATTCTGTCAACAAACTCCACAAATTTGTGGAAAGAATTTCCTTGAAAGCAATTGGTATGAGTCTCTCCATAAATACGTGACAATCATGACTTTTCATCCCAGAGAACTTCAATTCTTTAAGATCACAACATCTCCCAAGATCAGAAACATATCCATCGGGAAAACGCAATTCTTTCACCCACTCAAGCAATACCCTCTTTTGGTCATTTGTCAATGTGTAGATTGCCTTTGGCATGGACACCCTTTCATTTTTCGAAACTTCTTCAACACATAGCTCGGGCCTATTACAATATAACTTGATGTCACGACGAGCCTTTAAATTATCTTTTGTTTTGCCCTTTACATCTAAAACAGTGTTGATGACATTATCAAACACATTCTTCTCATTGTGCATCACATCTATGTTATGACGTATCAAGTTGGTTTTCCAATATGGTAATTCCCAGAATATACTCCTTCTTGACCAATTGTGGGTAACTCCTCTACCTTCATTCTTCCCAAGTTCTGTGCCTGTTTCTAAGATCATAGGGTAATGACAAACCCTATTCCATATCCCCAATCCTGTAGGACGTAGAATCGTAGTAGATAATTCGCGGCCCCTATCGCGAAGGAATGACCTCACATCCCGTCTAAATGGATGATCCATCGGCAAGAAACGACGATGGCAATCAAACCATGACATCTTGCCACCATGTTTCAAATAGAATGCCTTTGAATTATCCATACAATATGGGCATGCTAATCTACCTGCTGTGCTCCATCCACTTAACATCCCATATGCAGGGAAATCATTAATTGTCCAAAGAAGTGAAGCATGTAACTGAAAATTTTGTTTCATTGATATATCATAACATGGGACTCCATCACCCTATAGATGTTTTAGCTCATTAACAAGTGGTTGTAAGTATACGTCCAATTTGCTCTTTGGATTTTTTGGGCCAGGGACGATAATTGTCAAGAACATAACTGGATCTTTGAGGCACATCCATGGTGGCAAGTTATATGGGGTCAAAATAACTGGCCAGCATGAGTATTGTTTTCCTGACATTCCAAATGGTGAGAAGCCATCAATGCACAAATCAAGCCTCACGTTTCGGACATCTGTAGCAAATTCAGGATAACACCGATCAAAATGCTTCCAAGCTTCACCATCCCTTGGATGAATCATCACTCCTGATTCCGATTCACTCTCTGCATGCCACCTCATGTGTCTAGCAGTGGTTTCAGAAGCATAGAGCCTCTGCAACCTAGGTGTCAATGGAAAGTAATACATCTTCTTGTATGGAACGTCTTTTTGTTGTTTATTCTTTGCAATCTTCTTGTTTGGCTTGTAACGTGCATGCCCACACAACTTACAAACATTGCAAGCATCATTATCTTTCCAATACAACATACAACCATTCAAACAAACATCTATCTTTTGCACCGGCAAACCAAGGCCAGAAACTAACTTCTTTGTTTGATAAAAGTCATCAGGAAGTTTATTGTCGCTTGGCAACAAATCCTTCATAAGTTGTGTCAATTGGTTGAAGCATTTTTCAGTAATATTGTTCTCGGACTTAATATTAAGTAATCGAGCAACAACCGACAACTGAGAATGGTTGGAACATCCTTCAAAAATTGGTGTATCTGCAGCTCTGAGCATATCATAAAACTTTTGAGCCTCAGGATTAGGATTTTCAGCCCGAGATTGAGATAACGGTGGTTCCAAGTTAAAGTTAGACCCGGTAGCATCTAAGATCGCATCTCGCATTCTACTGTCTGAGATGGATCCCGGAAGGGTTCTTAGTTGGCTCGATGATGTCATTGTAGGCTGAGAAGTTGAAGTTTCACCGTGACAAGTCCACTGATGATAATTTGTCACAAATCCCCATCTATACAAGTGTACCTCAACTTCATCCGAAGATAAATGTTTCAAATTCTTGCATTTACAACACGGACATCGAATGTTTGCTGGAAATCGTGCATTTGATGTTGCGAATTTAATGAATCCTTCAACTCCCTGTTCAAACTCAATTGTAATTCCTTTCACACCTTGTACATGTCTCTTATACATCCAACTATGGTCATCCATCTATCAATAATTAGAAGAAATGTCAATAGTTTTTAAAATACGACGATACTATAATTTGCTTAATGATATTTAATTAATATCTATACTGCTAGTATTTTTGTATCTAAATTTTCAATAATGGTTTCCTTTAATTTAAGGTGAAAGTCCTATTAAAAGCCTAAAACTTTTAATGTATTAATTTTAATTAATAACAAATATTGATGAGGATTAATATCTTACTTATATAAGATATAAGTGTATAATCAAGGTTATATTGTAAAAATCAAGGAGTTAGGTGAACCTTGATTGTGTAAGAGGTTTTGTGTAAAACCCTAAGGTGAATTGGGTGAACCCTCTTTTGTAATCTCTTGTGCTAAATTATTGAAATGTTTTGTGAAATCATTGAGTAGATAGCTCAAGGTAGTGAATTAGGTTTTGTTAGAAAAATCGAACTATTATAAATCTTTATGTTTTTTGCTTTATTTCTACTATCTACTTGAACACATTGTTTCACACACTATTTAAACACCAAATGTTTGTTACTCGTTGTCCTATAAAGAGTTGATTTAATTAAGTTTTAAAAAATCGGATGAAATCTAATTCATCCTCCCCTCTTAAATTTTTCATAAGGAATTTATATCCATTAACTAATTGTCTCCACCATTAATTTAATTAATAATAATAATAAATAAGTAACTTATTTGAAATTAAAAAACTCTTTCTAATTTTTAAATGAAATCAAATGTGAATATTTACGAACAAATGAAATACTATTTTTACAGGTGCATAATTTGTGTTGTAAGATTAATTTAAAATTTTTATTTTCCCAATTCCTTTGGATTGAGTAGAACTTGTGAATCTACTTCTTGGATTTTGTTTCATTTGTCCTTATATCCTCTTTTGCCTCGTCTGATAAATAAATTGTCTCACACAAAATACATGTCTTTTCCTAAAATTTTCGAAAGGAAAAGCGAGAATATTAGGAGGAGGGGAGGAGTTATATGAATTTTATTTTTGGGAATAAAATTCTTATATGGAATTTGTTTGATACTAAGATGAGAGCAGTAATCTGTTTTTTATTTTCTTTTCCCCCAAAAGTAATCCTTTTACCATAATAGAAGGGACACGTGGAAGTTTAGTAAGGATCGGAAAAAGGATGTGGTGCGCATACACGACCCTTCTATCTCTAGACGTTAGTTATCGGAGTATTATTTATTTATTTCACCTACCAATATATTTTAATTTGTGGGGGTAATTGATGGATTTGGGCACTCTAATCCCCTACCACTTACAAGTGATTGAAGAATAATATTACCCTCTCGTCTGACGTCTCCTAAATGTTTTTCTTTTTTTTTTTCTATTTTACCGCCAAACAAATAGTATCATTTTTATGTTACACGAAGAGATAAGATAAATCAATCTTAATCCTTAATCCCTCCATCTAGAAATCAATATGTTCATATTTGGTTTATTATAAAAATTATAATAAGTTTTGATGGAAGTTATTTATTATATTTGTTATTAATTATGTTAGTTACAGGGATTATTATATGTAAATATATTAAATTAATGAGATTATGAGTGAAACTTTATTAAAAAAAATTATTTTATGAAAGTAATCATTAAATCATTAAATTATTTTATGAAAGTAATCATTAAATCATTAAATTATTAAAATTATGTTATTTACATTTTCTAACTTTCATAGACTACATATTTTAATTCCCTATAAAACAGACTATATATTCAAAATTTATGTATTTTAAAAGATAAAAACATAAGTACCCATGTATTCAACTTAAAATTTCTTCTCCCCTATCTATCAACGTAATCAACGAAGATTAAACTTTAAATTTCTTCCATAATCTGGATTTAGTAGTTAGTAGATACTGCATAGTGAGGAAGAAAGCAATGTTCAGTGACAAAGTTAGGAAATAAATTTTACTTTTGACAAATAATTCATCAAACTAACCTACTTAATGAGACACCGCACTAATTAGAAAATGGAAAAAGAAAAATTGGCTATAAAATATGGAAAACTAAAACCATTGTCTAATGAGGCCATGTTTGGCACTAATAAAATAATTACAAGACCATGATTTTTTCACTTGAAAGAAATCTTGTTCACAGATAAGAAGATCCTAAGCAAGAAATTTTTTATTTCAAGTGTTGTCTAAACTATGGATAATAATAAGCATACTTTAATGCCCAATAAATGGAGTGGACGGAACAATAAGCACACATTGTCAAGTTCATTTCTTCTTCTTCCAAACATAGAAACTGAAAATAGAAACACAATGCAGTATCCACCTAATCAATTACTAAAGACAAAAGATTCCATAGTGAATTTCAAGAACCCAATCCAAAGACAAGAATTTCAGAAATTTTTAGAGACTAACCTGGGCAGAAGATGGCGGCGGACTACGGCAGCAGCGACAAGATCGACGGTGTAAAATTCAGAAGTTCAAACTCTGGCCTATATTCTTTAATATATCTTTACTGATGTATATGACTGAACAAACCGCATTTAGCCAAACTATTTTGTAGGACTCATCCCAAAGTGTCTGATACTTCTGTATCTCCACATCCACATAAGCATTTATGTACTGACTCATATGCATCTATAATATGTTGTCCATAATAAACATCTAATTTGATTTATAAGTTCATTTCTTCTTCTTCCAAACATAGAAACTGAAAATAGAAACACAATGCAATATCCACCTAATCAATTACCAAAGACAAAAGATTCCATAGTGAATTTCAAGAACCCAGTCCAAAGACAAGAATTTCAGAAATTTTTAGAGACTGACCTGGGCAGAAGATGGCGGCGGACTACGGCAGCAGCGACAAGATCGACGGTGGCAGCGGCAGCAGTGACGAGATTGTGAGTGGCAGAAGCAAAGAGACTGTGAATGGCTTATTGACAGAGAACAGAGGTTTAGGGTTTAATGAGGGGAAATGAGGGAGAAAGGAAAATGAGGGAAAAGCCCGTGGTTAGAGTGTCAGGTTGGAGAAGGTGAAAGGAGACTAAGAGGATAAAAATATAGGCTTTAATATATATTAATTTTAAAAAAATTAATCACAAATCCGTCGCAAATCCGTCGCAAATATTTATTAAATTTTAAAATAATAAATCACATTTCCGTCGAGAATCCGTCGCCACTATGCATTAAAAATAATTAATCTCATTTCCGTCGGGACTCCGTCGCCTTTATTTATTAATTTTTAAAATAATAAATCACATTTCCGTCGGTAATCCGTCGATAATATTTATTAATTTTAAAAATAATTAATCACAATTCCGTCGACAATCCGTCGGGAATATTTATTAATTTTTAAAATAATAAATCACAATTCCGTCGACAATCCGTCGGGAATATTTATTAATTTTTAAAATAATAAATCACAATTCCGTCGACAATCCGTCGGGAATATTTATTAATTTTTAAAATAATAAATCACATTTCCGTCGAGAATCCGTCGCCAATATGCATTAAAAATAATTAATCCCATTTCCGTCGGGAATCCGTCCCATTTATTTATTAATTTTTAAAATAATAAATCACATTTCCGTCGGTAATCCGTCGATAATATTTATTAATTTTAAAAATAATTAATCACAATTCCGTCGAAAATCCGTTGGGAATATTTATTAATTTTTAAAATAATAAATCACATTTCCGTAGAGAATCCGTCGCCAATATGCATTAAAAATAATTAATCCCATTTTCGTCGGGAATCCGTCGCATTTATTTATTAATTTTTAAAATAATAAATCGCATTTCCGTCGGTAATCCGTCGATAATATTTATTAATTTTAAAAATAATTAATCAGAATTCCGTCGAACATCCGTCGGGAATTGATTGAACCATAATTAGCTTAGTTTTCTATGGGTTATTATGATGTTTATTAAGTTTAAATCTAGCTAATTATGTGTTTTGGTGATTTTAATGATTCTTTACACTATTACTTTTGTTTTCACGTCTTTAGAAGATTTAGAAGATGTTGGAATGAAATTGGAAGAAATCGGGAATTTGAGGATGGATATTTAGAAGAAGGGAGAAGTGGACGCGCATGACAGTCAAGTGGACGCGCAGGGCCAGGAAGTGGACGCGTCCACCAAATTTCACGCGTCCACCCTCAGAAGTTGGACAGTAAAGTGGACGCGCAGGGAGACCAAGTGGACGCGCAAGGCAAGGAAGTGGACGCGTCCACCAAATCTCACGCGTTCACTCTCAGAAGATTGACAGTCAAGTGGACGCGTCTCATCTACTCAGGCGTCCACTTTGAAGACTCGGGCGTCCACTTTCCGAATTTAAAGTTTTAAGATTGTTTTAAGTAGTTTCTAATTAGGATTCTTGTATAACTACCCTAGGACCTTTTTCTAACTATATATAGGCCTTAATAGCTTAGTTTAGGGTGTCAAGCACCTTAGATATTTTCTTCCCAAGCATTGTAGGAGATCAAAGGGTGGAAGCTTCTCGGGAAATCGGATATCCGACTAATGAGTTTCTCTCTTTCCCTTAATCTTTTTATGATGTTTTCCTTTATGTTTTGTAAGTAAACGTTTTTAGTTGGCAAGGATATGTATTAGGTTTACTTTATTCGGGAATATGAGATTTATGTTTTGTTATTAAAAACCCGATCTTTTCAAGGGATCATTATTTATATTTGAGTATTTGAACAATTCTTGATTTTATTCTATCAATTGTGTTATTTCAATTATTATTGGCCATCTTAATTGTTTTACATAGTTGATTAACTAGGGTTATGCAGAATCGGTTTTCGGTAACCAAAAGTAGTAACTATTGATTAATTTAAATATGTGTTTGATTAATTAATAGGGAATTGTTTGAAACGAATTGCATGATTTTAATCGGCCATTAATTTTATGTAATTTGTGTTGATGTTGTCCTTATGCTTAATAACTTGATTGACTATCTTATGCGAGCGATTCGGTAATTTGGTTTAATCAGGTTAAAGTTAATTTGCCGTTTCTCGGGAATTAACCTAATTTTTACAGGAATTGGAATTTGCTGCGCTACGCGGAATTCTAAGTCACTACTCAAATAGGTTATTATCAATGATTAATCCCGAATAAGTAAAACCGAAATACGAAGTCCTTGCTAACGTTTTTCTTTTCTTTGATTCTTAAATAATTTGTGAGTAAATTTATTTAAAGTTTATTCTTTTAAGATAAAAACCAAATCTTTTCCCTCCAAAGTCGTGATTAGTTTACTTAATCAAAGAAGTCTCTGTGGGTTCGACCCTTACTTGCCCTAACTATATAAGTTGGTTGAGTTTGGTATTAATTTGATAGCGCAACGACACGCTCGTCAGGAATATTTATTAATTTTTAAAATAATAAATCACATTCCCGTCGAGAATCCGTCACCAATATGCATTAAAAATAATTAATCCCATTTCCGTCGGGAATCCGTCACAGTTATTTATTAATTTTTAAAATAATAAATCACATTTCCGTCGGTAATCCGTCGTTAATATTTATTAATTTTAAAAATAATTAATCACAATTCCGTCGCAAATCCGTCGATAATATTTATTAATTTTTAAAATAATAAATCACATTTCCGTCGAGAATCCGTCGCCAATATGCATTAAAAATAATTAATCCCAGTTCCGTCGGGAATCCGTCGCATTTATTTATTAATTTTTAAAATAATAAATCACATTTCCGTCGGTAATCCGTCGATAATATTTATTAATTTTAAAAATAATTAATCACAATTCCGTCGAAAATCCGTTGGGAATATTTATTAATTTTTAAAATAATAAATCACATTTCCGTAGAGAATCCGTCGCCAATATGCATTAAAAATAATTAATCCCATTTTCGTCGGGAATCCGTCGCATTTATTTATTAATTTTTAAAATAATAAATCGCATTTCCGTCGGTACTCCGTCGATAATATTTATTAATTTTAAAAATAATTAATCACAATTCCGTCGAACATCCGTCGGGAATATTTATTAATTTTTAAAATAATAAATCACATTTCCGTCGAGAATCCGTCACCAATATGCATTAAAAATAATTAATCCCATTTCCGTCGGGAATCCGTCGCATTTATTTATTAATTTTTAAAATAATAAATGAGGATTTCAAATCAATCATCAAAGATTTTGGAGAGCATAATTACGTTAGTTATGACTTATGATGCTCATTTGAATTCTTTATCATTTGGCAAATTAAAATTTCATATTCTATAACGTCAATTTCAATCTTATGGTAAATGTTATAAATATTTTTTATAATAGTCATGTTGTCACACACAATCATATATACATATTGTATATACCAAATTAATTAATAAACTTTGAAACTTATATTTTTAACTATGATTTGTTTTTAAATGTTATAAGCCTAAATTGAGGTATTCATAAACTAACTATATAGGAAATAATAAAAAACTACAATTATTTATATTAGAGGGAAAATGTGAGGAAAAAAATATTTTTATTGGAGACGGATTACAGACGAATTTGCTTCTGAATATTTTTCATTTTTCACAATTTGTTTTTAAAAAAGAAAAAATGCAACATCCGTCGAAAATCGGTATTTGATTATCAACTAATTATAGACCGAAATTGGACGAACATGACAAAAAAATTAAAATTATTTAAATTAATTTCCGTCGGAAATCCATCGCTAAATTGTGACGAATTACCTACAGATATTTTTTATTTTTTTTCCTAACTAATATATATTACATTTTAAATTTCAGTCGGAAATGCGTGGAAAATCTACCAACTAATTATCAACTAACACGTTTTAGTCGGAAAGTGATCGAAAAATAGCAACTGATTCTAGACGTCCGGTCAAATATAGTTTCCGTCGGTATTCTGTCTAAAATCCGTCTCAAATTTCAGACCGAAATATCCGTCGACAAATTTGGTTGAAAAAACATGATTTTCGTGTAGTGAACAACCCCATTAAGGAACAAAGATGCAACAAAATGTCTTCGAGACATAGACCAGCTTCAAAAGGTTGGAGACATGAGCAAGTTGACCTTCCATTAGATTAACACAAGTTGAAAAAACTATGACAAAATCAAGAAACTGTATATAAAATTTTGAAATAAGATTAATGTTTCTTTTCTAAGTTCCTAGATAGTTAGTTACTGCATATCCAACAATTTACATTCTTTACTCCTTAAGAGTCCGATGACTAGCTTATGCTTAGAACAAGAATTATATATATCAAAAAAAAAATGCGACAAGAAGCATTCTATTTCAGACAATAACACATAAAAGATGATAGAATATAAGATGGCAGACTATATATATAAATATAATACTCTATATCCAAATAAGACAACATGAACATTTATCAAATGTAAAAGTAGTTCACAAGAATCTAGAAAATTCCTGCTCCCATCTCAGGCTGCAGATCACATGGAAAAGCAGAGAGAACCTTAATGAAAGATATAAAAAGTACACAGCGATCCAGCTAATTGGATGCATCGTTCACTTGTGTTAACGATTTCTAAGGAAGAAAGAGAAATGGGTTAGGTGTAGGGGTAATCTTTGCCAGTCGAAAAACTCTACTAAAGTATAACTGCCTTTCTAGTCCAAAATTGAATTTTATATTTTTTTTGTTTAAAATATTTAAAATTAAATATTTATTTTCTGAAAATAAGTATATTCTATATTTAAATTTTTACAAATTTTTTTTTAATTTTTTGAGTTCATATCTTACTATCTTATGTAATACAACCATAACTAAGTAAGAAAAAAAATCCTTTAATAATAGGTATAAGTGTCAATATAGTTCGTTCATTTTTATAATATGCATTAAGTAAATTATCTTGTCTCTAATTATAAGATATTTTGTTATTTTTTATGAATATTGTGTATATTATTTTTAAATTTACTTCTACTTTATTGAGAGATAGAAATAGATAATAAATAATTCATTTTACAATAAAGATTAAAATAAATAAAAACATAATGAAAAATAAAATAATTTATTGATTTGTATGAAATTACTTAAAATATGAAATGAGAGAGTATTAGTTTTAGCCTATAAGTTTATTATCAAGATTTTCATTTCATTAAAAAAGCTTGTGCACTTATTTTTTTTTTCCCTTATTACCCCATTTTTTTGCATTTTATTAATTTTGGACCCTAGTCTGAGGTGATGTCGTTGTGTCGCATCACAAATTAGCGAAAAGAGACGTTATTGGTATACGATAATGCATTGATTAAAAACAGCTTTTCTCACTTTGTCTAAAACTCAAAATTCGAGGCAATGGAAAATTTTGGACAAAATTAGACCTTATTATTATATACAATTGGTTTGATGACTTTTTGGTTATATAATTAATTTTTTGAAGCAATACTTTAGCCTTTAAATTAATCTATTGCTTTTGAGAAGAGATTTGAAAACTTCAATCTTGTGAGCTAATATTTTGAGTTGGTCAAGTACTATGAATAATCGAAATATTAGAAGCTATGCAAAATTTGCATAAATAAATTGTAAATCATTCAACAATTTTTAATATTACAATATGGCATTTCCATAAGCAATTTCAGTCATTTAAACATCAAAGAAAAATGTTAATTCAAGAAATATTCAAGAATAATTGTACACTTAAAGATATATATATATACACATACACATTTGATTTAGTTTAAAAATTAAGAATAGTATTTAGTTTTAAGAAATTTAACTAATTATTCTTATTATTAATTTGATTAACATTGAGATAATTAGACTAATTATCCTTATTAATTAATTAGTTAATGTGATGTAAACTTATTAATGTAAGAAGATTATTAATAAAACATTAAATGTAAAATATATTTATTTTAAAAAATGAATATTTAATTTTAAATATTTTAAAATGAATATATAAATCTTCAATTTTCGAAAATGAGCATTGTAGAAGTATTACATCTTGACTCTTTGAAACTACAACCAAAACATTTATACACATACGTTGCAAAAATATTAATCATTTATGTGTACCTCCAAATGCATGTGCTAGACACAGCAAATGGTTATTCAATGCCCATCTTTCTCACTTCTACTGGAGAATAAGGTAACGTAGAAACACAGGATTGCAGGCCGTGAGTGATATTGATGGATTATTCCGGCTATTTTTGTCACTGTTTAAGGCACCCAGCAGACAAGATGTGACCCAAAGCTGAGGCTACTGATGCATAGTGTGTATAGATGACTAAGAACAGTAGTTGAATTTGCCAAAACTGGTGCAGAAGCTACTGCTGTGGGGGTAGATGGGTAGAAGACACAGTTGCTTAGTTATCAACCTAACCTATATATACAAGGTCAAATCCAATAGGATATATCATTTCATTTGTCCTATATTCTACTGGGATAGAAATGAATTATATCGTCATTATTGTTTACTGACACTATAGTTCTCAATCCTACCAAAGAGGAATGTCTAAATTCATCAGAATCTTTTTCCTTTGTTTTCTTTTTTAAAATTGTATTTTTTTCTTTAATTGTAATTTTTACAGTTTACAATGCTAATTGATCTGATTAATTTTTATGAGAAATAAGGTTATGTGATCATTTTATGATCAGAGTTGCCCTTTTCATTTCCTCTGTTCTTGTTCCCTCCTTTTGCTCGTGGTCTCTTGCCAATATTATCAAATTTTGTAAATTTCATATATATTCTAAAAGTTTAAGCGGATAGAAAAAAGTTAAATTTAACTATTTAACCGCTCATTCACGTCATGAGTTGATCTTAAAATTTTCAAGAAGATGTTCAATACAGAAATAATAAATCATTAACTATTGATATAAATTCTGATACCATATTAAATTTTTTCATATTTTAAAAGCTTAAATTAATAGAGATGGATTTAACTTAGCTATTCAACAAATTTATCGTCCAATTAGGACTGCATCTCCAAACAATTTGGCTCGCCAACAATGTCCCATGGGGCAAAAAAGTTTAAGCGCGACGAAACTATCATTCTCTTTTGTGCCCAGTTCGAAGGACTTGTGCTTGGTTCATCGTCTTGCTCTGTCAAATTCTTAAAACTTTCTCCAAAAAAAAAACCCTAATAAGGTCTATCTCACTCAATCAAGTGCCCTTCTTCCCCATCTAAAATACTCTCTAGGAGACTTGCCTCCCTTCTCTCAATTCCAACACCAGCCTGCAATATTTTTCCCTGTTTCAATCAACTCTTTGAAACCTGCACTCCACTCTGCAAAAGCCAACCCTTAACATGTACCACCTCTGCAACAACTACCCTTTAGCCATTGCCTCTTTTTGCAACATTTCAAGACGACCGAAGTCCTTTCTTATCTTTGATGGCTAATGGCAGAGCTAAAGATTGACTTTATTGATCTCAGACTAAGCCAATAATTTATAATAAAATGTTCTAATTAGAGTTGATATCCGACAATTAGTAGCAGAGAAGATGCTAAAAATGAAAGACATGGGAAAAGATATCAAACAGACAAACTCAAATTATCCCTAGAGATTAGAACAAAGTTTTATTTTAGCCAAAATCCCTCTCTTAAATTTATTTTGTTTCAATATTCAGTTTGTGATTCTCAAAAAAAAAAACGCATTCAATTTGTGAGGTTAGTTGCAATGGTACGATCTTTACCTTCATCTAATTTTTCCACTGTGTAATTTGGTATGTTTTATAACATTATTAACTTTTTATACTTTTTAGACTTCTTAACATTTAACAATAATGTATAATAATTTGACTGAGAATTTTCTTTTTTGAGATAATTAAATGAGAAAATGTAGGCATTAGTTGAAGCACAACCTAACATTAGGATCTATGTATTTAGGAATTTTGTTTGAATTTGAAATTTGGACTAATTATGTAGCCCCTATCTATGTTTCTTAGAAAATTGAACTAATTGAACCGGTCGGTTTACAAAGTCCAATTAGTCACTTCAAAGCTATTCAACAAATTTAGTACATTAGTTTATTTTTATAAGATATTTTGTTACTTTTTAGGATTATTATGTAGGCTATTTTTAAATTTACCTCCTTTATTGAGAAAGAGAAAAAGATAATAAATATTTAATTTTTTTAAAAAGACAAATAAATAAAGGTATAGTAGGGAGTAAAAATAATTTATTAATTTATATAAAATTACCTAAAACATATTATAAAAAGGTACGGATGGAGTACAATTTTAAACAAAAACAATTTAAATGGTTTAATCAAATTATTTGGTTTACCAATTCAAGGTCTGATCATGTTGAAAAATCATTGAAGTACACATTGTTAACTTTGTATCAAAATGGAAATGGAAGGGACAATAATCCATCTAAATACAATCCTTTCATTCTAGTTAGGGTCCTTAGGGATACACCTAATACCGACTACTCATTATTTTCAATCACCAAAAGGTTGAGAGAGAAATTGATAAACATATTTCACAATTTAAACCAAACGTAAAGGAATATGAAAGAAATTCAAAACAAAGAAAAATAACAAAATTATCATGTTTTTCTACATACTTTTTCGGCTCTGTTAATTTTTTTTTAAAAAAATACACCACATATTATGATTATCAATTGAAATTAATTAAACATTTAAAAAGGAATTTACTACAATTTAATGATAAATCAGTTACTTATCATATGGAATTTTTGTTTACTTATTGAGAATAATTAGTGCCTCCCAACACTAGCTCACATTTGAGATATGACTGTATGGTAAAAGATGTATTGATCAATCTGATGTAATCTTCTTTTAGCTGTTTCATGGCAAATCCAATTAGCTTTTTTGACCATTTTACATGCGTTCTAAGCATGATTAAGTTTTAATAATGTTATTCAATGTCTTCAAAGTTGTATTTTGTCATCTACTTTTGCACTACCCTTTTCTCTTCTTTTTTTTTTTGCTGAATTGTTACTTCTTTTTCTATACATTTTCACGATTCATTTTATTATTAACTATCAATTTAATGTAAAAACATAATTATATCAATTGTATTTTTAATAATTACGATTAAAAAGCTTGGAATTAAAATGCAACAACATATTATACCTTAAAAATTATAAGAATAAGGTTTGACTTTAAAGAATTTACCTTATTATCCATATTATTGATTAAATTACTAGTGTGTATCATTAGTTAGTAGAATATAAATAATTTAAATTTAAAAAATATTTTTATTTTTTAAAAATAAACATTTAATTCTAGATATCTTAAAACACAATATAAACGTTCAAAGTCGGATAGAAAGATATTACATACAACAGTTTTTTTATATCAGTGGTTATAAGAATCCTATATCAAATCATATTGATTTAGCCTAAGCTATATATACTTCATCCATCTTCTGGTGCGTAGTTTGGGAGTTTTGAGAACAAGAGAAAAGAGAAGTTATGAAAGAAACAAAAAAAAAAAAAGAAAAAAAGAAAAAAAGAAGGTAAGATGATAATGTTATATGGGACATTAAGAAAGGAAAAAATGAAAAAATAAGGCACATTTTTTCATTTAGGAGTTGGAAGAAAGCTTGTAATTTTACCAAAATAACCCTTTCTTTTTAGAAAAACATTTGGGAGTGGCAATGTATAGTAACTTTATAAGGATAAAAAGGAGTATTTTTATAAATTTGCTTAAAAGTTTCATCTCTTTCCTCCCAAACTAGCGTTTACTATTATTTTGGTCTGGGCCCTTTTGCTTCAAAATGGCAATCACAGCCCAACCAAGCAAATTAGGAAAGTAGTAATAGTTCATTTGGTTAAGTTCATCTGATGATCAGAAGCATAGTCCAAATGATAATCTCTGTGATTATAGAAGCTTAATTGTCCAGAGAAAAAAAAAGTTCAATTGGTTAAGATATGTATTTTAATGTGTAACGAATTTGATGTTTAATTTAAATCTTACCCTTCTAAAGTTCTTTTTTTCCCCCCTCATTTGTCTCCATCAATTTTGCACAAATTTCAATTTTAGCATACTGGAATTTCACTATTTACTTAAAAAAATTACCTTCTCTAATCAAAATTGAAGGAAAGTATTTAACTCTAATGAAAACACTAAGTTGTAAATCGATAAATCATCAAGATTGCTATTAAAACTATTCATTAATAGAAATTTAATCATTCAATTAGGGATGTTAGAAAGTATTATTTGCAGGTATACTTCTTTACCAAAACCCACTTCTACCCTTTCAATCTTAATTTATCCCTATTACTCACAATAAAATAAAGATGTTTTGAGTATCTTGATCTTGACTTGTAATTACTAAAATTAAAACCCTTAATAGTGACAGAATTAATTTTTTTAGCATATAAGTCACACAATAAAATTAAATACGTGAAAAATTAAATTGTCTTAAGTGCCATTGAACTGTCAAAACCTAAATTTTACTATAGGTCTCTCTTATTCTAGTCAAATCTTATAACAATCATTTTTTAATATGGAAAGGTTAGAGGGAACGTACATGAAACAAACACAATTCTTTTACTCATTAATGGAGAGGCATAATAAAACATGGGTGTGAATCTTTAATCAGATTTATTTTTAACATTTTGTGACTTACTGTAAATAACATTATTATAAATGGGTGAGTTTTAACTGTCTAAATGACACTTTTTGTCATGTTTGACGCCTTCAAATAAAACTAGGATGCTTTTGGTCCCTCCAAAAAAAAAAAAAAGGATGCTTTTAACATTGCCAAATTTTGAATTATTTTGGAAATTCATCCCCCGGCCCCAGTATTCAAGAGTTTGTTCTTGGAAGATTAGGCCACTCGTGCTTTTTTTTTTTTTTTTTCTTCATTTTGACAACCTGCAAAAGAGGGATAGGAATTTTACCAAGTGTGAAAAACGTTGAGTAACTAATGTATATTTATAATTCGCTGTAAGTTATAACTTAACAATAAACAACAAAAACAAAATAACAAATGAGACTCAAGAAAATTTGATAATGTAATTCGAAATATTTTTTTACGAACATTTGTGAGGTCCTTAAAATACAAAAGAAACGATAATACAATTTTGTTATAAAGATTTTGGGGCCAAAACTAAGCTTTTAGGTTGGGATCCTAACTTGTTATGACTTTTTATACATTTCATGTTAATATATGTACATATAAATTTAGTAAAGTACTTTGAAAACTCAATAATATTAATATCATAATAAAACATAGAAAAAATATCAAAGAATCACTTAAATATTACTCATCTAGTGTTTTTAGACCCAAATGTACTAATTTGGTGTATATAACCTAGTTGTTCTACCAAATATTTTTCGATTTATAATATAGTGAAGTCATTCAATCTTTCTTGTGACATAATTGACCGGAGATAAAATTTGATCAATTTTAATTTTGAAAGTTTCTTTATACTGAGGTAACTACATTTGTATTGTCAACAAAATTTTATAAACAATCCATTCATATAGTTCAAATAATTCAATACTTTCATGATCATTTCCATTTCTTTTGGTAAAGTTTTTTTCAAAGAATTTCAGTTCATGATATAAATAATTCTCATGAATGCTCACCATGTGTTAAATTACCTTCAAGATTGATACAACATCCCTTCAAACTATCATCGCCTTCAACTTTTAATTTTTTCAAGTTAAATAATAACTCAAAAGTTTGTTCATATTTATGAAATTGTTCAAATCTAATGATAAGTGAAGTATGTGTTTGATCCACTATATAGATTAAGTAATAGTGTCACCTCTTCATTAACACTTTCATCAAATTGTATTTTCCTTTGAATGATACACTTTTCACAAAAACCTGCTTCAATCCCCTATCACATTTGCTATCTTATCTGCATTAGCCTTACTTTTTCAAAACGAGTTGATCTGTATTTCTCAATGAAGGATATAAGTTCTTGTAACTGATCAATAGAACCATCAATATGCATTTCTTCATATTGAAGTGTTCCAGTAACAATGTTGATAGCAAACAACAAACTTGTAATGTTCTAAGATGTAGGCTTGCACTAGACCCCTTCCCCGCCTCTCGAGCTATGTTACTAAGACAAGATATTTGTATAATTGAAAGAATTTGGAAAGTGGAAAACATAGACAAGTTTTAGCAAGTTTTTCATTTGATGATTTATTTCTTAAGCATAGGAAAATTTATATCTAAAAAAACTCAACAACCTAGAGATTAAACAGCATCAATAAGAAGAAAATGGCTAAAAATAGGTATCTAATGTAACTGAAATTAACTATTGCCCGCTACTGAGGTAATTGCTCACTAATCTAGGCATTTGAATTGACTTGGTAAACCATAGTAACTTAAATGAAATAATTGTTGCACATGACATTGCCTTCTCGTTGAAATAATACTTGTCCTCAAGGATATAAAAAGTTTGGAAATTTGTTTCGAAAAGAGTACTCATCCTCCCAAGTAGCGTAAGTTGTTGGGTGCCCCTACCATTGAATAAGTAGCTCACGTTTGCGACATTTGTTGCGAGAATTTAGAATGGCTATAGGCTGGGATTGCAAGTGACCCGTTGTTTCTAAGATTAGTGGAAGGGGAGAATTAACTTTATCAGCCTTACCCAACTATGTTTTTTAAGAGAGACATATGGAAAACTGGGTGGATCTTGCTTCCAGGTGTAAGATCAAGTCGATAAGCCACCGAACCAATTCGTTCTAGTACCCGGTATGGCCCATAAAATCTTGGGGAGAGTTTATGTGATCTTCGTAGAGCCAACGAAGTTTGTCGATAAGGTTGCAGACGAAGTTAGACCTAATCTCCAATAAAAACTTGTCGATAAGTAGTAGTTTCATTTCTACTTTCCATTGGTCATAAGCAGTCTTTATTCTAGCTTGTGTTGGAGTTGACATCTCAGGTCTTTTACAGCTTTGTTTCTGGCTCGGAGCATTTGTATCTACAGCTTCAATCTTAGATGTCCCAGGAACATAGAAAAGCAAGTTAGGAGGTACTCGTCCATACATCACTTCAAAGGGAGTTTGTGAGTAGAAGCATGTAAGCTAGTATTGTAAAAGAATTCATCCCAATGAACCCATTGAACCCAATCATTTGGTCGTGAACTAGTAAAACAACGCATGTACATCTCAAGAGTCCGATTCACTGCTTCAGTTTGTCCATCTGTTTGGGGATGGTCTGATGAACTGAAATTGAAACTAGCTCCCTGCAATTTGAAAAGCTCTTTCCAGAAAGCACTTATGAAAGTGGAGTCACGATCACAAACTATAGAATTAGGCATCCCATGGAGTTTAAAATCATTTTCAAAAAATGTTTGAGCCACGTTGATCAGTACGGAATGTGGTGAAGCAAGTGCCATGAGATCCTTTTCATAAGTGGACAGCAAAAAATGTTTTCCCTTCAAGGAAGTGTTGAAATAAGCATTAGGTGTTTGTCCCTACATCAGGACAGATCCTAAGTCATTCCCTGATGCGTCACATTCCACTGCAAATAAGAGTTGAAAAATATGGCAAGGCTAAAACTGGAGCCTTTGCCACAGATTGTTTCAATAATTCAAATGTTGTTTCTGCGTTTTGAGTCCACGAAAAAGCATTTTTTCGCAGCATGTCAGTCAAATGAGCTACTATTTTTCCATAACCTGCAATAAGCTTCGATAATAACCCGTCAGTCCTAAAAAACCCCTGAAGGCTTTGATGGTTACTGGTTTTGGCCATTCCTCTATTGCCTTTATTTTTTATGGATCCATCTTCACACCATCCCGAATTGATATTTTTCTTTCTTGACTGCAAGTTGATGAGCTCTCAAAATAAAAAAATGAAATTTTAACATGTTTTTGATGTTCATCCAATGTACTACTACTATATATTAGATAATCATAAAAAACACTAGAATGAATTTTCTCAAATAAGCCTTAAATATCTCATTCATGACTGACTGGAATGTAGAGGGGGCATTAGAGAGGCCGAAAGGCATTACTAGAAATTTGAAGTGCCCATGATGAGTTCGAAAAACTGTTTTCAAATATTTTCGTATTTGAAAATAACCAAATCTGAAGTCTAATTTGGTGAAAATTTGGCACCACGAAGCTCATCCAACAACTTATCTTTAACTGGAATTGAAAATTTATCTTTGACTGTCACCCCATATAGTGCTCGATAGTCCACACAAAATCTACATGTTTTTGCACCAATAATACCGGTGAGGAAAATAGACTCTGACTAAGCCGAATTATTCCCTGTGATAACATCTCCTCCACCAATCGTTCAATCTCTTGTTTTTGGAGATGAGGAAATCTATATGGATGTACACAAATCGGTCCTGCTCCAGGCTAAAAAGGAATTTTGTGGTAATGAAAGCGTGTATGAAGTAATCTCGTAGGTGCTTCAAATAAGTCATTGAACTCAATTAGTAAAGGCCCCATGGGATCCTTGTAGCAGCACTTTTCGCCCAGCTATAGTGAATTGCATTTGTATCATTCCAAAATCCCATAAAATTGGACCAAGAATACTCAGCCACTGTACACCTAAAACAACATCACAACCTCCAAAGACAGTAAGAAAAAAAATCTACCTCTATTGGAACACCTTCCAAGGATAGTTTTACTCAATTACAATGCCGTGGACTCGACAACCTCTCTCCATTGGCAACCATCACATTCAACAAGCAGCTTCTTTCTCGCTTAAGTCCAACGATTCTGGCAAATTTATGGTGCAGAAAATTGTGTGTGGAACCAGAATCAATTAAAATCGTCAATGGAGTCTTACCAATTTGTGAGTGAATTCGCCTGGTTTGTGGGGATTGAGTTCCAGCCAGGGCATGCAGAGAAATAGTTGGCATCTATTTTTTGTTCCCTTCTCCTATAGCCAACTCATCATCCTCTTCCATTTCAATGAAGAACAGTTTATTTTATTTATGACCCAATATATACTTTTCATCACAGTTGCAACACAACCCTTGCTCTCGACGTTTTTGGAGTTAAGTTGGAGATAATTTGCGAATTGGTAAAATTCTCGCTGAATTGGTGCCTTTAGAACCATTGGCAGTTGATGTGTTCCATTGGTTGCTGGAATTGTATTACAAGTTATCCAAGTCAGAGTTTAAAGACAGAGGAAGAACAGAAGAAAATGGAGGAGAAAGGAGAAGAAAGAAGAAACGGAAGAGAAAATAGAAAAAAGAAGAAAATAACCACCTAACTGATTTTGAAGCTGAGCTGGCATTATTTTTCTTTTTCCATTTTTCATTTAGTTAGTTTTACATAACAGAAATCCTTGTATATATAAACTTGTACATAACACAAGTAATTATGATGAGATGAATGAAAATATCTTCATTCCCTAAACTTCTTTCTCTCTCTAGCTTTTACTTGAGTTCACACGTTTTCAATTTTTGACATGGTATCAGAGCAAATTGTTACGGAAAAATTAGGATTATTCCTAAATCTAAATTGGAAGATTGATGGCAATTTATTTTGAAGATAAAAAGATAAGCTATATCTTTTTATGAGCTATCTTTGGAGATAAATCTTTATTGGTTAAAGATTAGGAAGTCTACATGAATAAGGATATTGGAAGATATTGGAAGATATTGAAGTATATCCTTGATTGATTCCTACTAGGAGAAGGACTGTTTGGAAGAGACTTCTAATTATATATAAAGAGGATTTTCGTGCAGATAAAAGTAGAGAGAACCGAATGCAATCAGAGAAAAGGTGAATATTGAGAGAATCGATTCAGAGATTGTGAAGCAATAATCAGTTGTACAATGCTGAGAAATTGCTGAGCAATAGTTCGAGTTTATTTTATGTTTATGTGTGCTTATTGGTGATACTCGAACAAGTAGAAGATTATTCTTTGTATTGAACAAGTCCCTTTGTTGTTGAAGGGCATTCTCGAGTAGACTACTTAATCAAGTTGTTGGATTAAGTAGTTTATTGAATGGTGTGAAATCGAGGCTGATTTATTAGCAATACTATAGTGATCGAGTGATTAGTTTGCAAGGAGTAGTCATAGGGAAAATTGTATTGAATCCCTTTGTACTTTTGAAGAGCAAACTAATCTGGGTGAGGGCCCCGCAGACGTAGACAAGAGGATTGTCGAACTGCGTTAACAAACGTTTTTGTGTGATTTACGTTTTGTTGAGTTGTTTTTCAGGTTAAGTCCCAGTTATAACTTCCAACGAGTTATAACTGACTGTTTGTATACTCAGCGTTTCTGTCACAAATAATTGATTTAATTTTGTAATTGCTTTTGTTGATTTGAATGGTGAGAGTTTTTGATTATTTTTCTTGATACCATTAGCCATAACTAAACAATCAGATTCTAGATGAGAAATATGAAAACCATGACTTTGGGCAATTTTCAGCGCTTTAACCGTGGCTATTAGCTCAGCATGCAAAGGTGAAGTTAACCTTCCAAGCTGAAAAGTTGTTGCTAAAAGAATATTTCCATCACTATCACGAAGAACCAAACCTCCACTAGATGTGTGTTGTAGCTATGAGCCATCAACATTGAGCTTAAGGCAACCAGTAGGGGGAGGTTGCTAAAAAACAGTAGAAGAACTATATGAATCTAGAATTGGTTCATTAGAGGAAGTAACAAAGTCAAGGACATCAGCACCCAAAACTTGTTTCCCTTTCCGTTTTCGCAAAAGTGAGGTTGCTACATCAGAGGGAGTATCTATAGATTGAGTAGACGCATGAGAACAATACAAATGAGAATCCAATTTATATCCATGAACCGAGCGAAGAAATTCAGAGGCAAACGTCTTAGCTTGTTGCAAAATAAACCCTGCTGGATGATGAACATTTTGGAAACAAACAAGATTTCAATGAAGCCACAAATTCCAAACCAAATAAGCAAATAAGGTTGATTGCTGGGTATCCAATTGCATAACAGCATGCATAAGACTAGTAAATGAAATCTTCATTAAATGTAGGGGGATTTAAAATCACATTGCTCCCAAACCTGGATAGTTTTAGGACAATCAACCAAAATGTGCTTAAGAGTTTCATAATCATGACCATATAGATGACATGTAGTAGGAATAGATTTAATTCGCCTATTAAGATTGCAATTTGTAGGCACAATATTCTGGCTACATCGCCAGAGAAAATGCAAGAGTTTTGGGGGGGGGGCTTTAAGCTTCCAAAGGTGTTTCCAATATGACCTCTCATTATTGGAATAAGAAGATGAACCTTTATGAATATCTTCCAGCTTCTTAGTAAAAAAAAAGTGATATTAGCTTCTAACTGAAAAATTCCCATCAAGACTAACTCCCCAAACCAAAATATCAGTTGTCCAAGAAGGACAAAGTGGCACATTTAAGATTTCCTCAGCCTCGTAACGAGAAAATAGACCAGTTATCATAGGCTTATTCCAACAAGCATTCGGATAATCAATGAGAAGAGAGACAAAAGCTATCTCAGTAAAAATATTGGCCGACTGTGGAAGAGAAAGCTTGACGACGTTAGAGAAGAAAGCCAAGGATCATGCCAAAGGCAGATTTTAGTACCATCTCCAAGTCTCCATTTCAATCTAGGCAGCATAACATCTCGCCCCTGTAAAAGACTACGCCAAACATAAGAGGATCTTCTTATAGGCCTAGCATTCCAGAGATTGGTGGAAGGAAAATATTTTGCTTTAAGACATTTGTAAACAAGAGAATTAGGATGTTGTAGCATCCGCTATATTTGTTTAGCTAACATTGCTAAATTAAAAGATTCAATGTCACGAAAACCAAGACCTCCCAATTGTTTAGGACAACAAAGTGATAACCAAGACTTTCAAGAAATTTTATGATGATCATATTTGGAGCCCCACCAGAAATCTCTAATGTGTTTAGTGATTTAATCACAAATTCCTTTAGGCAACTTAAAGCAACTCATGACATAAGTAGGTATAGATTGAGCCACTGATTTAATAAGTATCTCATTAGCAGCCGGAGATAAGAATTTTTCCTTAAAACCATTTCGACGACATTGATGTCTTCTCTCCACTTCGACGAGTTGTTTTTCTGGATGTTCCTTCGTATGGTGATATCATAGGTGTTATCCAATATGAAAGACTATCCCATTGTTGTTTCAATTGTGGCTTTCTTGATCATACCTCTCTTACCTGTCCAGAATTGCCTGCGAAAATTCAGAAGGCTGATAGGGATAAGTTTGGATATGGTAGTTGGATCAATGCTTCTAAGAACCGCAACCTTTTTACTTTTGATTCAACCTTTTCACTATTGAAGGCATCACTTCCTGGTTCCTCTGATAATGCTAATGATAATTTTTCTTGGCATAATCATCATAGCCCAGAAGTTAATCCTCGAAGGCGTGTACTTATTTCTGGTAATCATTCTCCTCCAGGCAATAATTCTAAAGCTCTGAATGTGCAACAACAACTTTCTCAAGAGCTTTTGGGTTCTCTAAGATCAAGATTCCTGGAACAACAACCCCATAAGGTTTGGAAACATAATAAATCGCAGTTTAGTGCTAAGAAGCAACCTATTTCTCCTTCAGTATCAAGAACCAATGCCAAATGCAGATTTCTTCATGATGTTCCAACTGACACTTCTTCAAAGCAGAAGCGAAGACTGTCTTTTGATAGTCTTGATTCCTCAGCTTATCGGATCATACTAGAGGCGGAGGCTGCTTAGCAGCCCTGCCTAGATCAATGAATGGCTTAATTTGGAACTGTTGAGGGATTCACAATCCCTAGACAATTCAAGAACGGCAGCAGCTCGTCCGTGAGAATAATCCCACATTGGTTTTTTTGTCAGAAACTAAGTGTTTATCTTATCGTTTTAATTCCAATATGTTTAGTATTAATTTTCCCTTTTTTTTCTGTTGATAGACAAGGCCTTGGTGGATGTCTTTGTTTGTTACGGAATAATGAAGTCTCTGTTTCTCTTTTATCTTATTCCAAATGTCACATTGATACTATGATTTCTGATTTCTGATGTTACTAGCAATTCTATGTGGAGATTCACAAGATTTGATGGGAATCCTGAAACTAAGATAAGGAAAGCTTCTTGGTCTATTTTGCAACGTCTTGCTAATTTATATTCATATCCTTGGTTGGTTGCAGGAGATTTTAATGAGATATTTAGTTAGGATGAAAAAACGGGCGATTATGAGAGGAGTCAGTCTCAAATGCAAACTTTTCGGGCTGTAATTTCCAATTTGCATCTTTCTGAACTTAAGCTTCATGGTTCACTTTTTACTTAGTGTAATCTTCGACATTTTCCAGCCACAGTATGTGCTAAGTTGGACCGTGGGTTTGCTACTGCTTCTTGGTTTCAATTATTTCCTAATGCTTCTCTTACAACTCTTTCTTCACGTAAGTCTGATCATTTACCCCACATTCTTAAGTTAGTTGAACATTCGGTTCAACATAGCAGGAGGAAAGCTAAACCCATAAGATTTGAACCTTTGTGGTTTAACGTCTCGGGGTTTTAGGACGAATTTAATGCTATTTGGAGTTCTCCTAACTCTCGGTCCTCATTATCAATTCATGAGAAATTAATTGCTGCTAAACAGAAGCTTTGGAGTAGGTATAATTCCTCTATGGGTTATCTTCCTAAGAAACTTAAGACTTTGTAGAAGTCTTTAGAAGCTGTCCAACATGCTCGTGGTGATTTTGGGTATGATTTAAATGTTGAAGTTGATATTTCTAACCAACTTCATGAGTTGCAGGGCTTACTTGATGATTATTGGAAGATTCGGAGTTGTACCGCTTGGTTCATTGAAGGAAATCGCAATACCTCATATTTCCATATGAAGGCTTCTCAGAGGAAGAAAAAGAATTACATTGCATCTATTTTGGATGATTCTGGTACATTGCTCTCTGATGCTATCTTTTTAGAAAGCTCAGCAATAGCTTATTTTTTGGAATTATTCACTAGCCAACAAACTGTTGCAAATATTGATGAATCTCTTTTTACAAGAGTTCTTACACCTGAGCAAATACTTTTTCTTGGGAAGCCTTACACTTCTTATGAGGTTTATATGGCAATTCATTTCATGAATCCTAATAAAACACCAGGACTGGATGGATTCCATGCTTGTTTCTATCAAAAAGTTTGGTCTCATATTGGTAAGGATATAGAACAGTATGTACTTTCTGTGTTGAATGATGGTCAAGATTTTTCTTCCATTAATCATACGAATATTGTTCTTATTTCTAAGGTTAATAAGCCTCAAAAATGGTCTCAATTTCAGCCTATCAGTTTTTGTAACATTTTGTATAAAAATATCTCTAAAGTGCTTGCTAATCGTTTAAAGACTGTTCTAGGTACTCTCATTGATAATGCCCAAAGTGCTTTTATCTCCAATAGATTGATTACTGATAATTCTATTGTAGCTTTTGATATTTTTCATTATCTGCAACATTCTAGGCTTGATATGCAATCTACATTTGCTTTAAAATTGGATATGAGCAAGGCTTTTGATCATGTTGAATGGGCTTACCTTGAAAGCATTTTAAATTGTATGCATTTTCCTCGCCAATTTGTTCAACTTATTATGAATTGCATGCGTTCTGTGAGCTATTATGTTGTTATTAATGGTTCCCCTTCGAATTCTTTTTTACCTATAAGAGGAATTCGACAGGGAAATCCCTTGTCACCGTATTTGTTCCTTATTTGTGCAGAAGGATTCTCTTCTCTTTTGCGCAAGGCTGAGAAAAGTAATGAGCTTAGTGGGTTTAAATTCAAACATGGTCTTACTACTCACTCCTTTTTGCTCAGGCAAATGAGGCAAATTTGCTTGCTCTTCAGAATATTTTTGCACTCTATGAGAATAGCTCTTATCAAATGATCAATCGTAACAAATCAAATCTCTTCTTTCCTCATGGTATGTTGGCTTCTCGAAAGAATTCCAATATCTCCTTCTTTAACATACCTGCAGGTGACAATTTTGTTAAATATTTAGGTCTTCTTTTCATTATTGGAAAATTCAAGACTAGGATTTTTCATTATGTAAAGGACAAAGTTTGGAAAAAGCTCAATGGTTTTAAATAAGTTAATCAAAATAAATTGGTACCATTTACAAAAATTGATATATGAAAAATTACACAACAAACTTATTTCGTCAAGAACTCTTAAAATAAACAACATTTTAATAACGCTCACTTCTTTAATAATAAATCAAATGTGCTCTCAACTTTATGCTAGTAATGAGATAAATGATTATTTATTAAAAGTATATTTAAAAAATTTCCTTACAACAAATGATGACATAAAACGACTAATCAATCAATTCTCATATGTTTTCTTCTTAATATTTTTTTTTTCATTTTGTATTGTGTTAATCCCATTATTCCCATTCCTCAAAGTTAGAGGCATTCTCTATAATTTTGTGTATATATATAGAGAGAGATTATTATTTCCACTCAAAATGATGAATCATCAAAGTTTGAACTTTGAATCCAAACTTGTGGGTGTGACGAGTCCACGACCCTAATGCTGATGAAAATTATAAAAATGTCATGCGACTCGCAGAAAAGAAAGGCAACTACAATTGAAGTGTTTTTGCAATAAGTATAATAATTTAAGTTAAGAAGATTCACAATCACATGGCTAATCATCAGCAAAAGAATATTTATATCATATTCAGATTCACCTATACGTTTAATTATATTTAAGTAGTACTCATATTTTAGCATTATATTATACATCACATATTTCATTTGAAATCATAAAAAATAAACAAGATTCATGAACTCAGTTAGCATCATTAATTTTTCACCTTCGTCATCACCATTATTTTACTATAAAATACTTTATCATACCTTTACCAAATTCATAGCTCCCCAATTTCTTTGTTAATAATTTTTGAAAAAAAGTCCACGAATGTAGTGCTTAGGTACTATTAATTGATTGATGATGTCTCGATATTTATATCTCCACACTTTTAAATCAATTTTTAATGTCTTAATAACATATTTTTTAAAGATTTTTTATCGATAAACTGTCTCACAAGTCACAATAAGCATCTCCAAGCCTGTGTGTGGGTGCTTTTTTTTTAATTATTACAATTTTCAATTTTATTTTTGCAACACTCTTTGATATTTATACTTTATTCAGTACACTCTTAAACCACAATTGCTTGTTCTTTTATTACATAAAAAAGAGAGAAGAAAAGTCATGCTTAATTGGGATGAGACATGCTCTTTTTTCATTTCTGTGGGAAGAAAGTGAAAATTATGAATTTTTGACTTTAAAATACTTTTTATTTTTACTTTTAGGCTCCTGTCTTATTTTTTAAACTTTTTATATACCTGTACTATTTTTATTCTCCTAAAAAACCCATTTGTTTTGGCAAATGAGGTTAAGGTTAGGAAGCTTCTACATAATCTCTGAAAGTCATGTTCTTTTAATATTTTAATTCTAATTAATGACAAATATTGATAATGAATAATGGTTTTATTATATAAGTGATTGCATTTTTAGGATTCAATTATCTTATCCATACAAGATTGAAGTTTTAAGTCGTAAAGAAAGTGCATGCGACATCAAGAATTGAAGAGAAGCATTTTATGGATTAGATAGAAACTAGATATATAGTTTTAAATATTGATATCCTTTAGATATCTCTAGTTTACTTTTTTTTCAGTAATAATTCTATAGATTGCTTTATGAATTTAAAATATTTTTCAAAATATGTTTTATAAGTTCAAAATTATCATGAGAATTTAAATTTGTTTTCTAAATATATGCATTTGCTTTAAAGTTTTATAAAATAAGTTATACAACTTTTGGAGTTGATTATTAACATAAATTGCATGTTTAGAAAACTTGACGATGATTTTTTGATGTTTGAAATCGATCGAATGATAGCAAACATCGTCTGCTAACTATTCAGAGGAGTTTGGTAATGTAGTGGCTCAAACGATTGACCGGTAAATACCAGGTATCGACCGCTAACCATCCAGAGGAATTTGGTATTCCAGTGAACAACCAAGTTTCGTAGAGGTCGATCGCAAGTCTCGTGAGTAGAATTTTAACAATCAATTTTATGACTATTGGAACACACGTAAAAATACTCAAATGTTTGAAAAACTTGAAAATACGATTTTTTTAGCACAAATTTGATTCACATTAATTATAGAACATCTTATAAATATTTTCAATCTCTTTCTAAACATTCATATTGTGAAAATAATCCAATAAGGGTTTCATAAATTTATAGGTGTTCTTGAGCAATCTTGTGAAGCAATTACTCAAAGAGGTCATTGAATTACATTTTGATATATCTTTATAATTAAGGTGATATTTATATCAAATCATATTTATTTATTTATTGTAAACTTATTCAATGTTGCATTTAGTTTAAAAACTCAAAGGGTTAGAGTAAACTTTGAATTAAAGATAATTGTGATTATCTTGTTTATATATATTTCATTAATTATTGTATTGGAGATTATAGTAGAATTAAGGTTGTATTGTAAAACTCTAGGAGTTGAGTGAATCTTGTTTTGGTAAAAGGTTTTGTGTAATACTCTAAGGTGAATTGAGTGAGCCTCTTTTGTAATATCTTATACTTGACTAGTAAAAGGTTTTGTGAATCATTGAGTAGATAACTCAAGGTAGTGGATTAGGTTTTGTTGGACAAACCAAACCACTATAAATCATTGTGCTCATTGTCTTATTTCTGTTTTTTACTTGAACACATTGTTAAACACACAAACTGCGCTTCAAATGTTTGATTTATATTGTCTTAGAAGTGCATAATTAAATTAGGTTGAAAAAAATCAGATAAAACCTAAGTCACCCCCTCTTAGGTTTTTCAATTGGTATTAGAGCAGGTCTTTTTATTTAGAGGTTTAACTACCTAGAAGCAAATATTATATGGTACACCTAGACAACACTATGATAGTAGAAGGTTACTCTATCACTAGATCACCTTTGTTGAATGGTATAAATTACAATTTCTGGAAAAATTGAGTTCGAATATATATATCATTTCTTAATTATGAATTATGGAATATAGTTGAGACTGGTCCTTATGATCATTTTAAAGTTGTTGATGAAATCAAGATTGACAAAAATTCTAAGGAATTTGATGATGATGATAAAAAGAAATTGACTATGAATACTTTCACTTGGGCACTTGATATGAATGAGTACAACATGGTGAAATGTTGTAAATGTGCACATGAGATGTAGAGACTACTTGAAGTAATTCATTAAGGTACAACCAAGTAAAGGAGACAAAACTTGGTATGCTTATAAGGGAGTACGAACTTTTCTCTATGAAATCCAATGAAAGTATTTATGATATATGTACTCATTTCACTAACATTATTAATAGTTTAAAAGTATATAGTAAGATATATTATCTAGATGACCAAAACATGAAATACTCAATGTTCTACCAAAGGTTTGGGAAGGCAAAACCACACCTATGTTGGAGAAAAAGAAACCAGTGGAATAACTCATTAGATATCTTTTTACTCATGAAATAAGGATGAAATAGATTAATGACCAAGAGGTAAAAGACAAAGGAGAAAGAGGAATTGCTTTCAAAGTTAAAGAGAACAATGGTGATGAATTTTCAAGTGATGAGGAGATGACACTTGTTATAAAGAACTTCAAAAGAATGTTCAAAAGGGGTACTTCAACAAAAACAAGAAGAAGTTATTTACATCCACAAATAATAACACAAGACAATAGTATGAATGTGGGAGTCCAAATCACTTCAATGCGGATTGCCCAAAGCTAAAGGAAAAAGTAGAGATGAAGAAGAGAATAAAAAAAAGACTTGCTTGCACTTGGAATTAAGAAACAAGTAGAGATGAAAAAGAGAAAACCGAACATGCAAACTTTTGTTTTATGCCCATTAAAGATGAGGTAACTACATCTAACTCATCTATTTTAAATGATAGTAATAATGATAATGATAAATATGAAGTATTTGACAAAGATAAATTTATTACAAATCTCTATCATGAAATGAAAAAAAAAATCATCAAGAAAAATAAAGTCTTGAAGTGTCAAATAGATAAGTTATCTTTGGAAAATACTAGACTTATAAATGAAAATACTTTGATGGTTTCTTCAAAGAAATGTGTTGATGCAAATGCTCTTGATTTAAATGATAATGCCAAATTCCTTGAGAATACTAATTTTGACATTGTTACTAGAAACATGAAGCTAAATGATATGATGAGTGATTTATGATGCCATGAAAGTGAGAATGAATGATTTGAGTAATAGGTTGCAAAAACTTGTGGTAGAGATAATTTGAATAAATTACTTGGTGTCCAAAGACTATTTAATGATAAGAGAGGTCTTGGATTTACTTGGTATTCAAAGACTAAAATCACATTGGTAGTTAAATTGAAATCAACATAGAACAAATGCTTTTCTTAATAGTGGATGCTCAAGGTTATTTTCAAGAAGAATTCATGTTTGATCCTTGATGATTGCTCTAACAAATTTGTTTTTTTGTCAATAATAGAAATGGAAATATGTATGATCTTCATTTTGATGATCTAGTTGAACAAGATATTAAATATCTTGCTTTGAAGATGATGATACATATCTTTGGCATCGTAGATTATGACAGGTTAGCATGGATACTTTGCATGACCTATCAAAGCATGAATATGTTAAATGTTTGCCTAACATTCATTTTGATAAATAAGTCAAGAACTATTTTAAACCAAATAATATGGTTTCTACTTCAAAATTTCTTGAACTTGTACATATGAATTTGTTTGGTCCTATGAGAACCATGACTCTTGGTGGCAAATTATATACCTATGTAATTGTTGATGATTTTTCTAGATTTACTTGGATATTATTCTTATTGAGTAAAGATGAAGCTTTTAAAACTTTTGTCAAGCTCTTTAAACAAGTACAAAACACCATTGGTTACAAATTTATCTCTCTTAGAAAGTGATAATGATAGGGAATTTTGCAATAGTAGTGTTACAAAATTATGTGATAAGAATGGTATCTCTCACAATTTTTCGATTGCTAAAACTTTTCAACAAAATGGTGTTGTTGAAAGGAAAAATTGTACGTTACAAGAAATAACCCGTTCTATGTTATGTGAAAATAATTTTCCAAAATATTTTTGGATTGAAGCTGTAAATACTTCTTGCTATATTGTTAATAGAGTACTTCTTAGACCCTTTGTAAAGAAAACTCCGTATGAGTTTATATTTAACAAAATTCCTTCTATTTCTTATTTTAAAGTGTTTGGTGGTAAATGTTTTATTCTATATGCTAAAGACAATCTTGATAAATTTGACAAGAAATTCGATGAAGGTATATTTCTTGGCTACTCTTTAATTAGAAAAACTTATCATGTTTATAACAAAAGAACTATAGTTATTGATAAAGAAACTCATATTGTATTTGATGAATCTAACATTTACTTGCCAAGAGATGAGAATGAAGGTGATCATCAAGAGCTACCTATGGAATCAATGAACAAAAAGATTGCTCACCAAAATGAAGATTATTCAATACTTAAGGATGAAGTAAAGAGATCATTGACATTTAACAATCAACCTCATGTGAAGGAGAAACAAGTTATGATTTTCAAAATGAATGAAAATACGTCCATAATCATTCAAATGATAAAATCATTGGTATTCCCAATGAAAGGGTAAGAACAATACGACATTTTATAAACTTTGTTAATAATTTTTCGTTATTGTCACATATAGAGTCTAGAAACATTGGAGAGGCTCTTAGTGATGATTTTTGGATCATTATCATGCAAGAAGAAACAAATAAATTTGAAAGAAGTAGAGTTTGGGATCTTGTACTTACACCAACAAATCATATCATCATTGGCACAAAATAGACTTTTAGAAACAAACTTGATGGAAATGACATTGTCACTAGAAATAAAGCTAGATTTGTTACTCAAGGTTATAATCAATAAGAGAGCATTGATTATGATGAGTCTTTTTCCCCAGTGGCCATATTAGACTCCATTATAGTATTACTTGCATTTGCATCTTTTAAATGTTTAAGTTATTTCAAATGGATGTTAAAAGTGTCTTTTAAAATGATTTCATTCAAAATAAAGTGTATGTTGAACAGCATCCTGATTTTGTGCATGAATGCTTTGAAAATCATGTCTACAAACTTTCAAAAGCTTTATATGGTTTGAAACAAGCTCCTAGAGCTTGATATGAAAGACTTAGTAATTTTCTAGAAGAATAGTAGATACCACACTGTTTATTAAAAACAAAGTACATGATATGTTAATTGTTCAAATTTATGTTGATGATATCATATTTGGTGCTACTAATGAAAGCTTGTACAAATAATTTTTTATGATTATGCTAGATGAGTAGAAGTTCTTCATTGGGCTGCAAATCAAGCAAGCAAAGTAAGGTACATTCGTCAATCAAATCAAGTACACCAAACAACTGCTTAAAAGGTTTGGTATGACTGATTCAAAGGAGATTGATACTCCTATGACAACATCCATAAAATTGAACAATGATGAAAATGGTAAGACGGTTGATCAAACTAAATATAAATATATGATTGGTAGTCTTTTATACTTAACCGCAAGTAGACATGATATTATGTTTTCTATGTGCTTATGTGCTAGGTTTCAATCATCTCCTAGAGAGTCTCATTTAATTATTGTTAAATGTATTCTTAAATACTTGAAAGGAACTATGAATTTTGACTTATAGTATCCTAAGTCCATGACATTTGATTTAATTGCATTTATAGATGCTGATTATACAGGGTGTAGGGTAGAACGTAAGAGTACTAGTGGTCATTGCCAATTTCTTGATTACTCTTTAGTTTCTTGGTATGGTAAAAAACAAGCTTATGTATCACTATCTACCACCGAAGCTGGATATATTTTTGCTAAAAGTTGTTGTGCACAAGTTTTGTGGATGAAAACAATTTTGAAAGATTATAACTTGAACTTTGATTGTATTACTATCAATTGTGATAATATTAATCTGACAAAGAATCCTATACAGCATGCCAAAACCAAGTATATAGATATTAGACATCATTTCTTACAAGATCATATTTGAAAGGTGATAAATCTCTTGATTTTGTGCCTATGAATGACCAATTAGCCGATATATTTACTAAGTCATTGGCCAAGAAAAGATTTTGTTTGCTTAGAACTCTTTTGGGTATTGGAAAATATAATTACTAATATGTGTATATGTGTAGCTTTGTATTTGACAAAACAAGACTTGTTTTAGATCATAAGTTGATTGGGATGATTTTCAGACTACCCTAATAGAATTTCGATCGATCGCTATAACTGATGGACCATCCGCTAGATAAGTAGACAAGTAACGAAAAATTTGGCCAAGTTGCGGATGACCTCTGAAAAACTTTTGGTCGACCGCTACATTTGAAGTATCATCTGCTAGATAGGCAAACAAATATCAAAATAAATTGGCCAAGTTGCGGACAACCTTTGAAAGATTTTCGAGCGACTGCTACATCTAAAGTATCATTCTGTATGGTACCCGGGAACAACATCAAGCTAGCGGAAACACAAGCGGACTACCCAACGGTCGATCGCAAATGTTGGGTTAGGGTATTATTAAAACATAACATACTCATCTATTCACAATCCAATCATCCATAAACTGTTATAATTCTCTCACAACATTTCAAATTTATCTTACCCACTATAAATCTCATCCTATTTCATCTCAAATGTTCATCACAACTCATTCTACAAACTCCTGAATTGAAATATCAAATTCAAAAACTCTAGCTATGACAAAAACAAGTTCTTCAAAATAAAGTGCTTCCAAGAAAACTCAAGACGATATACTAAGGAAGAAGAAATCAAATGTCTCATCATTTCTACATAAAGAGATGGAGAGAAGGTACAATAAGTTCAAAGCTAGCAATAGGAATGTAATCTCTAAAAGTATTATTAATTCTAAGAAATTTCCTTTTCCTAGACTTTTGCGTGACATAGAATTTCAAGAATGGAAATCTATTGTCATGCATGATGAAGTTCAATATGTGGATTTAGTCTATCAGTTTTGTGCTAGTTTGAAAAGGAACAAGTTGATGACACCCTTGAGAATATTTATTTTACTGCTAGAGTTGCAAATATCGACTTGAAATTTGATTTTTGAGATATAGATGAAATCATGGGAGTATGAACTTAGAGAGTAACATATTATAATACTCATCAACCTATCTCACATCATGAGTTCTCAACAAAGGAATTTGAGAATATTTTCACAAATGAAGAAATCTTTGTTGCTTTACATAAGAGATAAGCCAACAGGTTCAGATTTGAGGATAGAATTTTACACCATTTTTCCACAAATATTTTTATACCTATTGATATATATAAGACCACTGTCACATTCATGCATATGCTCATTATGTTGTTGATAAGGAAGATAAAAATGATTGATTTTGGCTTTCTTATGACCAACTATATGATTGAGGCTATTGAGAGGAGATCTATAGAATTACCTAAGAGTCTTCTCTATAGATATCTCTTGCTTGACGTGACAGAAAACAAGCACTATAGCACAATAGATTATGCAACCTACAAAATGATGCAAACATTGTGCTTGAATGGCAATTGAGATTTGAAGAAAAACATGTTCATGTAATAACTCAACCAAGCTGTTAAGGAGACAGCCAAGTTAATGGGAAAAGATGTTATCATCATTCTTGCAGTTGTAGCTAAAACAGACATGCAAAAAGGTGATCCAAGCTCAAGAATAATCAAAAGAAAACATGATCAACTTGAAGAAGTTGAAGAATAGGAAGATAAATAAGATATCTCATTCAACACCTCCATACGAGAACAAATTCGAAAAGGAAGAATCTACAGGGACAGAATGACATGCCCAAGAAACAAGTTCTCAAGGAGATCCAACCACAAATGTAATTGTTTGGAAAGCCTTTGAACATATGTCCTTATAGATAGACACCATGTTTAACTCTTTTGATACTAATTTCAAAAAACTAAACGAGAAGTTAAAAGATCTGGAGTCCATAATAGAACTACATATGAATGTTGACAATATCTCTACTTTTCTCAAAGCATTATATAGAGTGGATCTTAACATTGAGACATCTCCCGTTCCCCCGACACCTAAAAGTGAGCACTATCCGCCTCCTTCTACTAATATGCCACCGGATCAGTCCATTGAGACATCAACAATAATTTCGGGTGATCCACTAGTTAGCATTGCACCACGACCCTCTACAACTTGTGAAAAAGTTTATGTTAGGAGGCCAAGAACTCCAGCTCCTGATGTTTAGATTTTTTTTGTTACTCTTCTTTATTAATTTGAATCATTTTATGTACTCAGATAATAACTACTTTTCTAATTTGAGTATTTTCCCATGATGAAATACTTCAATTATATGCTTTTGACCTTGTTTTAATCATTCATACACATTCTTTTCTAGTGATGACAAAAGGAGAGAAAAACTAAGTGTTGATAGCAATGTTTAGAAGTAATATTTGTGTTGTGTTCTTTTGTAAACTAACGTTTCGCAGGAAAATGAAGATCAAGAGCACTTACAACAAAAGGGGAGAATCTACGGCACTTGAAACATTTGAAGAAATACCTTTAAAAGTTGAAGTATGACTATCATTGGTTTAAATTTTGAGATATTGAGATTGAAGTAGAATGAGAAGTGTGTGTTGATGGCCAGGCTAGCCTTATGTGTCATTATATGTGATATATCTCTTTTTGTTTTTGTATTGTTGAGTTTTGCTTGTGAAAATGATTTTTACATAGTTACAAAGGAAACTCTGCCAAAAGTTTTACATAATTCATGCATATTGTATGGGGAATGTTTTTAAATGCTTTATACACATTTTGAAAAATATATATTTCTTACTTTGCATCCTTGTACTTAAATGATTTATCTATCACATTACATCAATATTTGTCATCATAAAAAATGGAGAAATTGAAAACCCTAATACTTTTAATATCTTAATTTTGATTAATGACAAACATTGACAAAGACTAATGGTTTTATTGTATAAGTGATTGCATTTTTAGGATTCAATTATATTATTCATGCAAGATTGAAGTTTTAAGTTTTCAAGAAAGTACATGGAACATCAAGAATTGAAGACGAGCATTTTATGGATTAGATAGGAGCTAGAGTTATAGTTTTAGATATTGATATCCTTTAGATATCTCTAATTTACTTTTTTGAGTAATAATTCTATAGATCTCTCTATGAATTTAAAACCTTTCTCAAAATATTTTTTACAAGTTAAAACGTATCATGGGTATTTAAATTTGTTTTCTAAATACATGAATTTGCTTTAAAGTTTTATAAAATAAGTTCCACAACTGTTGGAGTTGATTGGTAACTTAAATTGCATGTTTGAAAACCATAATGATGACTTTTTGAAGCTTGCGGTCGACTAAATGATAGCAGACATCGTCTGCTAACTATCCAAAAGAGTCTGGTAATGTAGTGGACACTAAAGCGGTTGATCGGTAAATAACATGTATCGTCCGCTAAATATCCGTAGGAATTTGGTGTTCCAACGGACGACCAAGCTTCATAGAGGTTGATCGCAAGTCTCATGAATGAAATTTTAACAGTCACTTTTATGACTGTTGAAACGCATGTATAAATACTCAAATGTTTGAAAAACTTGAAACTACAATTTTCTGAACACAAATTTGATTCACATTCATTATAGAATATCTTATAAACATTTTTAAACTTTTTTTAAACATTCACATTGTGAAAATCATCCAAGAAGGGTTTCATATATTTATAAGTGTTCTTCAGCAATCTTGTGAAAAAATTACTCAAAGAGATCATTGAACTACATTTTGATATATCTTCATAATCAAGGCTTTATTTATTTATTGTAAACTTATTCAATGTTGCATTTAGTTTAAAAACTGTAATGGTTACAGTGAACCTTGATTTGAATATAATTGTGATTATCTTGTTTATGTATATTTCATTAATTATTGTATGAGATATTGTAGTAGAATCAACGGTGTGTTGTAAAACACTAGGAGTTGAGTGAACCTTGTTTGAGTAAGAGGGTTTGTGTAAAACCCTAAGGTGAATTGGGTGAAACTCTTTTGTAATCTCTTATACTTGATTAGTGAAAGGTTTTGTGGAATCCGTGAGTAGATAACTTAAGGTAGTAGATTAGGTTTTATTAGACAAACCGAACCAGTATAAATTATTGTGCTCATTGTCTTATTTCTACTTATTACTTGAACACATTATTACACACATGAACTGTACTCGAATTGTTTGATTTATATTGTATTAGAAGTGCATAATTAAATTAGGTTGAAAAATATCAGATAAAAATCTAATTCACCCCTTTTAGGTTTTTGAATAGTAAATCTCGATCTTCCCCCTTCTTGTGCTTCCCGGTGGCGGATGCTTAGGCCAACACGTAGTTGTGCTGTGAGTAATAAGCTAGCTCGAGAGTGGATTAGTGGGTTTGAAGAAAAACAAACATGAACTGGAGAAGAAAAGCCAGAAAAACTATTACATAAATAAACTAAAATATGGCATAAGCCGAATGTGTCTTCTTCATATTGAGGCTTTAAGCTGAAGGTTCATTCCTGGAGTATTGTGAAAATTTTGAGAGGGTGGAATGGGTTGCCCGACTCTTGAGCAAAGTAGGTGTTGATAGGCTTGAGAATTTGCTTCTCTTCTAATTTTACTGCTAATTTGCTTTCATGTTGGTTTTATGTTTGCTAACTTAGTCTTGTGTTTTTTTTTACTTGGTTGTGGTGTCTATAGTTGGTTGCTCTATTTTTTATTAGATGGTTTTTGGTTGCTCTGTTCTTTTTGTTTAGTGGTTCTTGTGGGTGGTTTTAGGATTCAAATTTTTCTTCACCAGTGGATTGATTAGTTTTTCTTCATCTTTAATGATTGACTCGATGTTTTTAGAGAGATGAAATAGATAAGAATAAGTATGGCAGATTTGGAAGGTTAAGAATTAGAAGGGGTTGAAATGAGAAGAGAGAAAGAAAAAATAATGGTGATGGTGGTCATGTGAGGGTTTTTGTGGATGGAGATATATTGAATTACCAAATTTGCCCATCTAAATTTGGGGTTAGACACGTGTGTTACTCTCTTCGTTCAAAATTTAATGTTTATATTTCTATTTTGAAATATTCAGAAATGAATGTCCATTTTTCTAAAATAAACTTCATTTCAATCGAAAGTTTCATTAACAATCTTATTAATTTAAAGCATTTACATATATTAACTAATTATTATCACTATTAACTTAATGAATAATAAGGATAAATTATCTTGAAGTCAAAGACTCTTCATAATTATTAAGCTAAATTCAATATAGACATTTAATTTCAAGGGGAGGGAGTTTTTTTTTTTTTTTGCTGGAAAAATGGCTTTCACTAATCGGAAGGACCAAAACCAAGAATGAAAATAGTATAGGTATCTAAAATGTTAAAATAAAAAGACAATGACTCATAAGTAAAATCAAAAATACTTTATGGCTAAAATTGAATAATTTTTCGAGAAGAAAAGGAAAAAAGATGGTGAAATTCTTTATATGTCATTATGGCTCACATCAACACCAGTGAACTATACAAACTCTTTTTATATGTCATTATGATGGTGAAATTGCAAAGATAGTACAAAATTAAACTTTTTTTTCATAAGGTTTTGAATTGTTATTACATAAAAGTGCTTTTTAATTAGTTGCACATAAGGTTTGTAGGGTGGTTTTGTTGTGAAATTTAAATTGGCTCTTTGAACCCTTATGTGGAAAATTAATAGTTTTAATTTTTCCATCTAAATTAAATAGAATAATGAAAATGTTATAATTTTGTTTCTTAAATTATAGATAAATGATTTTGTTTCCTCTATACTATTAATATATGATTAATTTAATAATCAATGTTTGCAAAATGACATAATAAAAAATTTGAGAATATGACGGAGAACTTCCAACACTTTTGTTTTTATATTTTAAATTAGAGTTGCTTTTATATATATAATAGACGAGTTACTATAATAATATTCTGATTATTAATGCGATTAATTGAATAATTCTTGAATTATTGAAATAATATTGTCAAGACGTATTTATCTGGGCCCCACGGTTTTCCTTTTCTTTCTCAACCATGAATGGACCCAATAATTGTTGCTTTTAGCGTAATATAATAATTACTGAAAATGACTATTTAAAAGTATTATTATTGAGCGATGTTACCGGTTTGTGGTGGCTCCACTTGGATCTTGGATCTTGGTCTTCCAAATATTTTATTAAAAAATCACTATAATTTCATAAAATTTTTTTATCATAATAAATACTATGCAGCAAGGATTGAATTGTATAAGTTAGTAAATGTAAAACGTTTGTTATTAACATAATTATATATACAAAATATGTTTATTTTTAAAAAATAAATATTTATTTTTAAACAACTAAAAGAAATAAAAAAAATATTTAATTACGAAAAAGGAGATATTCCTTTTATAATTCAGGACATTTGTTAACTTCTCACATAGTAAGTTTATCAAAATCATCTGCATATTAAGATGGATTTTAAACCGTGGAGCTTTCTTAACAACTTAATTTTAACTAATTTGCATTAATATATTCTATTTTTTCTTTCCAAATTTATTTCTCATACTGTCAATTTCAAAATTATTTTATTATATAATAGAATAGCTAAAAAGAGGCATAGATAGCAGTATCTTAATTTAAAAATTAATAGGTTTTTTTTATTTGATACTTAAGTTGAGTATACTAATCTCAATAAAAAGAAACTTTTTAACATGAAACATTATTTTATTTTTTGTTTTTGAAAATTAAAACTCTTTTAGATGTTTAAGAGTTGATTTTCCTTCTCTCTCTTTTTTAATAAATGCTAATTAAAAATATAAGTTATGATTTCTCAAAAAAAAAAAAAAAAGGATTCTAAATTATGGAGCGAGTGCAAGTGCAAGACCATACACAAAGTGGGAGATTGTTTTAGCTATTAAAGGGATGCATCCACGTAACGCCCTAGGAGACCAGATGGGTTACCTGCTTGCTTTTTGTCAAAAGCTATGGCCAATACTAGGTGCAGAAGCTGACCAATTTGGACTGACAATATTGAATGAAGGTATGGAATTTTCTTCTATTAATTATACTAATATCATCTTTATTCCCGAAATTTAAAATGCCTACAAATGGAATCAATTTCGTCCAATAAGTTTTTGTAATGTTTTTTTTTTCAAGATTATTTCAAAAGTCCTAGCTAATAGATTTTCCACCAGTTACAAAGGTCTTGTGAGGATATGAAATCTATCTTTGCACTTAACTAGATATGAGCAAGACATTTGATTTAGTTGGAATGGTGTGCATGAACTTTCTTTCCAACTTTACAAGCCTTATTATGAAATGTGTGTACATCATTTAGCTATTTTGTTATCATTAATGATTGCCCTCAAAGACATTTTTACCAACAAGAGGTGTTCAATAGGGTGACCATCTCTCTCCTTACATGTTTATGTTATGTGCAGAAGATTTTTTAATTGGTAGATCAAAGAGGGTGATTTATACGTAAATTGATAAGGTTTTATGCGGTTTAATTCATTGTTTTGAATAAAATCTAGTTGATTTATATATGGTTCTAGGTAGCAAATGGTTTTCATGCTCTTGCAAAATCATGGGGTTATGTTTGAAGCCCTCAATAATATTAAGACTATAGCATAAATAAAAGTAGAATCAGTTTAAAAATAAAAAATAAAAGCAACAGGTCCCAATACTCATCAACGTCTGAACGATCGAGATTTGGTTAGACTTGGTCCGGTGGGATTTTGGAGTTTCCAAGTTTCCTGAAACCATAGATAAAAAAATAAAAAAAATCAAGCCTAATCTAAAGGAATTTGATCTTGGAATAATTAACCGATTATTGCAAGACAATTCTTATAGGGGAGTTTGATATCTCCGAGTTCATCAGCATTATATTCTAGAAGCTAAATGATCTTGAGATATCAAGGCCAATATATGATTGTTCCCATGAAGAAACAAAATGAAATAGTTCAAGATGTTACACTATATGATCACATAATTGTTGAGACAAATGTTTATAAAATTTTACAATAAAATTTTGCAATTTTATCGAGAACGGGGATGAAATTGAGGATTTTGTCAAAATTAAATGTTTTTAAGCTATTATTTTTGAGGGAACAGAGTAAGTATGATAATGCCCTCGTCATCTGTCCAAAAGACTAGACTGTTGGCGTTGCTTGGATATGTGAATTCTAGCAATAAGGACTTAAACTGCAACATGCAAAAAGATTGAGAACTTCAAAAAAGCTAAAAATAAATAATAGGGATTTGACTTAGCAAATATAACAAGTTTAAAGACAAAAAAAATTAAAACATTTTGAACTATTATACTTGCTCACTCAATCTCTTCTTATAAGATATTTTAAACAATTTTATACATATTAATATTTCTTATTATACTCTTATTTATTTTAATTTTTTTTGAAAAAAAGAATATTTGTTATTTCCTTTTCTCTCATAATAAAATAAGAATGAATATGAAAATAGTATATATGTAATTATAAAAAGTAACAAAATATCTTATAATTAAAATACAAATTATTTTCTTTGATGCATCAATTATAAAAAGAGACTAATGAAGTTTACACTAATAATTAAATAATAACAATTTAAAAAATTTACTTACAAAGATTTAGGTCTATTTGGGATTTTCAGCTATCAAAGCCTTAAATTCCTTTCTTTTCCTTTTTTGCAATTTGGACGATTGGCCCTTCTTATGAGAAAGAGCAAATGAACAACTTTTTCACCGAAACTTTTGTAGAAATTGTGGTGTTTTCAAGAAATTCATCATGAATAAGTCCAACATTTCTTGTAGACACACACAAGTAGGGCCTGCAATTTGAACCCGATTCGCCAACACGACACGACACGATTATAACGGGTTAGGGTTGACATGATATGACATGACACGACACGACAAGACACATTTATTGGTAAATGATTTTCGTTTAAATCAAATTGAGTATTTAAAGACTAAATTTCAACTTGTTTAACTTATAAAAAAGTTTTTTTGTATTTAACTTTCCAAAAGAAAACAAAATTTTCTTTTAACTTTATAAAATTTGAATAGTAAATTTAACCATTCCGTCCTTACTTACACTGAACTTTTAAATTAAATTTAAAAGTATTATAATTTTATTAAGATTTAGTTATGTTTAATTGTAAAAATTATAATTTGAGTGTTTAAATTATTTTTTATGTTTTTCACTTATTAATTGTGTTTTATTTGAATTAATAATTTTTACGTAATATAAACGGGTTGACACGCGAGTTGACACGAACACGATAAGCTGACACGAATCAACCCGAACACGACACGATATCCACCCTACACACAAGACATCCCATACCAAGTTGTACGGAGTATACTATAATATATGGTCGATTTTAGGACTAAATTTCAATGCTACTATGAAAAAACTTCACGTGCATCTCATGTAATAGAATCAGACATGTTTAAGCAAATCTAATTGTGGCAATCACATCATCCCAGGAAGAGGACCATTATATCATAATCAAATCTTGAAATTTTTGTGGAATTACTTAACGCAATCAATGACATTTTTCTTTTCCTTTCTTTTCTTTTCGATTTGAGAGAGAGAGATGAAAAATAAAATCAAATTTTAGTTATCATAAGAGGGTTTAATATTTTTCAAAAAAGAAAAATAAGAGGGATTAATAATAATAAAACATTTTCGAGAGTAAATGTTTTCCTTAGTGTTTTTCTTTCTTTTGGCTTAAGTGAGAAAAAGGGGGAATGTATAAACAAAAATGTTTTTGCATTTTTACCAAGTATGGTATCAGATTCAGAAGGGGATGGAACATTTTTTGGAGGGTGAAAAAGGCAATGAATACAAAATTTTAGACTGGAGAAAGTAATAGTAGTTGGAAGAAAGTAATAGTTACACTATTATAATTGACACATTGTATGGTTGAGATATAAAACTGTTAAAAGTGAGATTACACCTCAGATCAAATTTCCAATCAATTGTCTACCCATTTCAGCAACAAGAAGTTATTTTTTCCCTTTGAAGTGCTTTTCTTGCCTCCCCCAAAAAAAAAAAATATCAAACAAAAATAATGAAAATATTTAGGAAAATTACCGATTCCCCCCTCCCCCAAGGTTTGGAAACAGATCCCTCAAACAACGGGAAATTGGAATATTCACCGGCCAATGAGAATCTATTTTTGACCTGTGATCTACCATTGATGTCACGAAACATTTTTTTTAAGAAAACCAAAATTTTAAAAAAATTATAACATTGGCTTTTAATATAGTCCTAGAGGAAAATTGACAAATTCAGTCTTTTGGTCCATTTCCTTTATTTTTAGTCCCTAAATTATAATTTTCAATATGCAGAAGTCCTTTTAAATTATTGTAACTTCATTTTCCAATAACAATTTTTTGTTATGAAGGTCAAAAAAGATATTTCACTTGAACAATTTTCAAATTTAGTTTCCAAACTTTTTCATTTCTTATCATTAGTCCTTACTTTTTATTTTTAAATGTATTTATCCTTAAACTATTTTATATTACTAATTTACTCTATAAACTATTTTCAATCTATTGTTTGGCCCTTGTGACAATTGTTGTGGGAGTTTTCAATAAGCTTTTCAACATGACCTAATTTAAGAGTCATGTTGAATGAGACTGATTCTTAATTGATTTCTTTGAAAAGGACCAATTAGTCTAGTTGAGAAAATGTTGAGGACCAAGAGAATACAATTAAAATCAAGAAGACTAAACATACCAATAGCCTAAACTTTGGGGACTATGAACGACAATAACTCATCTTGCTATATAGTAGTTCATTCATTTTTCATTCTCTACAAGAAAGTTGTTCTGAACATATGCTATGATTATTATAGAACATATGCTATCCTCATCTATATATATATATATCAGCCGCGTCCATAAGCAAAAGATTTCAAAAATTATTTTCAACAATTTTAACCTTAATTAAAAACAAAACGAAAAAAAAAACTCTAAATGCACTTCGAAATAATGTTGAACTTGAACCCTTTGTTCATTTATAAAAAATAAAAAACTTAAACCATGTTCAAAATAGGACTTAAGAAATTCAAATTATAGATATTTTTTCAATAGGTTTGAATCTCTGTTTTTCTTTTTCTTTATATGCATTTCTATTTTCTTCTATTTTCTTGTAGAGAATTATATCAAATTCTAATGTGTGTCACAATGAAAAACAATTCCGGAGATCTTTTTGGTTTTGGATCCAAGACAATATAGGTTTATGAGATAAGAGAATTAACCAATCAAAAAGTCTAACTCAAATCATAATGAGGTGTTGAAAAATATGGTCTCATTTTTATTACTTGGCCAATCCTCATAAAAAGAAAATACAACGGGGAGCATGCTAATTAACATGACATAAAATAACGATTGAATTTCCCAATTGTGTGATGATCTCATGCGCTAAGATCTAAAGGTGAAACGATGTGTAATGACTCGCTTAGATCATTTTTTTCTACTTCACACGTTCCACAAAATTACTCATATTTAAGTTTTAATCATCTAAAATATATAATTAAATTTTTATATAAATTTTATATTTTTATATTTATTTCTAATTACTATTTATTGTTATCAACTACAAATTAATTTTATATTTAATTTACTCTTTGAAACTAAATTATAAAATAATTGATAAATAATTTTATAGAACTAATCATTAATAAAAATTATTTAAATTTGTAATTTTTTTTAAAAAATATTAATTTATTCGCTTCAGAATAATTTAAATAATTAAGTATTAATAAGAAATATATGAAATATATATATATATATAAATGAAATATCAATGAATTGGATATGAGTCATACTAATTGTGTTTGTTTTTTTTTAAAAACACATCACCTCCCCACCAATAACAACTGAACCAATAAAATTAATGACAGAAAAAAAAAAACAAAAGTGTCGAAACGTTGTGACTTCAATAGAAAGTGATGCTTGAGGTGGACTTCTTGCAATCTGTGCACCAAAAATCAACGGTCCATCTTCTCTTTCCTCTTCCTGTTCTGTTCACTACTATCCTTATTCTTCCCTTCCACCCCTTACCTCCCTCACTTCGAGCTCTTTATACTCTCCTCCTCCTCAAACACCATATATAAAATTAAAATCCCTCTTCTGGGCTCTGAGATATACATATATATATATATAGATATATATATTTATAGGGGAAGGGGAGTGATGTTGGGGAAGCGTTCACGTGCACCCATGAAGAGAACCACAAGTATGACTGGGATAACTGAGGGACCAAAATCTTTGGATCCTCAGAACCCAATTATCCCTGATGAAACTACTATGGTGGGCTATGATCACCGTTCATCTGCCTTGATATCGCCTAGATTCTATGCCGGAGATTCTGCAAATCATCATCTACAGACAGCCCACTTCTTGAGAACTTGTGGACTCTGCAACCGCCGGTTATCACCCGGCCGTGACATATATATGTATAGGTCTGTTTTTTATTCTTTTTCTGCTCTTACGTAATATGCTATTTTATTCGGTAATATGATTTTTTTTTATTGATTTTAAAATCCCATTTTTGGGGATAAATTCGACAGTCAAATTTAAATTTCTGGGATTCTTTTTTTTCCTTATAATATATATATATATATATATATATATAATTTACTGATAAAGGAAATATGATTATCATATAGAACATGCATAACAGCATACTTTCATAGTAGCATAATAGCATACTTTCATAATTAACAAAAAAAATAATATTAGCATCAACAGGGAATCAGGGCTTCCAAGCCCGCATGCTTGATAGAGGCTGCCTTAGAAGGGAGTAGAACGGCTTAGAAGTAGGTGTGTATAAGCTACTGACACTCGAATGTAAATTTACATTGTTGGGTAAAAGTCCAGTAATAGCTGGAGGCAAGCGTGGACACGTGGGCTAAAAAAATATACTGATATTTAGTAGAGGATATATGGTTTATAAGAAGAGATGGAAAATTTTTTGTTCTTTTTTTTTTTTTTCTGTAAGCTTCTGTTTATTGTTTTTGAAGCAGTCACATGCAGATTTCTTCACTCTTGTTTTTGGAATGTGAAAAGCACTTTTGGTCGATTTGGGAATATTCGGTCGGTGATTTTCTGTCTTTATTTTTGTTGTCTTCCGTTGCTAAGTGTTTCTGAATCCATTATAAACTAAACTTAATCTTCATAGATACACTAAGGTAATGAATATTCATATTTCTGTTAAAAAAAAAAAATTGCTCTAGAAATTCTAAGTCGATATTGCACCATTGATCTCATAAATGATTCTTGAAGTTTCTTTTTGGGCTGGATGCAGGGGAGATACAGCATTCTGCAGTCAAGAATGCAGGGAACAACAGATGAAACATGATGAAATAAAAGAGAAGTACTCCGCCGTTGCAGCTTCGAAGAAGTTGAAAGTCACCGGAACCACTCCGAGCTTGCTGCCACCGCCGTCTCGGAGGCCTCTGGCAAGGGTGAAACAGTTGCTGCAGCTTAAAGAATCAAATATTAATTGAAGAACAAATATGGGAGTATATTAATTAGTAATATGTAGTAAAAATCAGTATCTATTAGTAATTAATATGTAGTATAAGGGATGAAATTAGGTTGGTTTTTGCTGTTGGCTTTTGTTTAAAAGTAGGTTTATTATTATGAAATCTTTGCTGGCTATATATTGAGCATATAGCTCATTGGCTATATATATATTATATATATATGCAAAGATTAATAGAGAAAGCTAATGTATAGATAAGAGGATGTGTTGAATTTGCTGAATGCCTTAAGTTGTGTTTAAATCAAAAGCAGCACTTGATAATATCAAAGAGATTTCGTTCAATTAACAAGATTGCTATAGAAGATCTGTTGGATTCTGCCCTCAAAATCAAGAATGGCATACACCCAATGATGAGTCTATATTGTCTGAACAATAATCTTGTGTTTGTTATTGTTGTTAATTGGGATTCTGTTTTGTTTACTTCTGGTCTGGGCTGAAGGAAGGAACCGGATCGGATCATACCAGTTTTGGCTCGCGGGTCAACCGTGTGGATCGGGCAAAACCGATCCACACCCGGATGTCCTAAGTATATATCGTTCTTTTCTTCATTCTGAAACCTAAGAGAAAACCAGCCAGCCGCAGAAAGGTTTTCTGGCCTCTCTCTGTGTTTCTATCCTCTCAAGTATTATCTCTGTTTCTCTCAGAAACCATTGGTTTCTTGCTCTCTGTATCACGGATTAATCCGTTCTTTTGTACTGCTTGAGCGTAGAGAACTGTCTTAAGACTTTTGTACTTTGTACTGAGGGTGTAAACATTACTGATTATAGTGAGGGTGTGCTCCGACTGAGCCGTGGATTAGGATATTCCGAACCACGTTAATCCTGGTGTTTTCTTGTTGCTTTCGCTCTTATTAATCTCTCTGATGTGTTAGGCGATTAATCCTAACAGTGGTATCAGAGCTTGGGTTGCAGTTCGATCTGTGCCAAGCCAAGACCGGCTAACACCAGGTTCTAAACGTATTCTATAAATCCGAGGCGGATTAAGGTAGGTACCTTGAAACCCTAATTTCACCCTACCCTAAATTTTAGGGCTTTTGTTTTTAAAACTCGGAAGAGACCTTGACAAGTCTCATCCCTTTAAAATCTGACAAAACCCAGGCCTGGCGGGTGCCCATAGAGGTACTGCGTATCTGTGTCCTGGTGGTTTATCTTTTCTTTACAAATTCAGTGTGGGTGTGAGTGAGTTCTTCTTGTAAGGAGATTACTGCTTATTTATATCTGAAGTGTTCTGGTTTAACAATTCACGTGGGCTGAATGTGACTGATCATTCTGTGATAAATTAGGTATAGATATATATCTGTTTCTGCTATCTGCTTAATTGGTATAAACTGTGCAGTATATTTCAGTCATTTTGTTAATCTGTTTGTGCCTTCTGCACCTCTATTGTGAACACTAATGGGCACTGCAAAAATTGATATTGAGGCCTTCAACGGCCAAGGTGACTTTGGTATCTGGAAAATGAAAATGAAAGCCATATTGATACAGAACAAGGTAGGCCCTGCTATCTGTGATCCTAAGTCCTTTCCTGAGTCATGGAAAGATGAGGTGCTAACTGAAAAACTTGATTTGGCACACAGCACACTTATTTTGCATCTATCTGACAATGTGCTTAGACAGTTAACTGATCTTGATACTGCATATAAGATATGGAATAAACTTGATGAACTGTACTTGAGAAAGTCTCTTTCAAACAAGATTTATCTGAAAGAAAAACTATTTGGATTTAAAATGTCTGCTTCAAAGTCTCTTGATGACAATCTTGATGATTTTAATAAAATTATTGTGGATTTGTCTAATATTGGTGAAGTTATTCTGATGAGAATCAAGGTGTTATTCTGTTAAATTCCTTGCCTGAATCCTTCAAAGATGTGAAATCTGCTATTAAATATGGCAGAGAAGATCTTACCCTTACTGATGTTAAATCTGCTCTGCAATCAAAAGAGTTAGACCTTAGGATGGAAAATAAGGGGAATGGTGAGAACCTTTATGTAAGAGGTAGACCAGAGAAAAAGGAATTTAATATTAACAGAATTAAATCTAGGAGTAAGGGTAGATCCAAATCTAGAGATAAAGAAAGAAGGAAATGTTTTTACTGTGGCAGAGAAGGCCATCTGAAAAACAAGTGTTTCAAACGAATTAAGGATGAAAAACTGAATAGGAAAGGGAATCACTCTAGCATGCATCATGATAGTAACAGCTTGAATGAATCTGACATGGCTGCCAATACCATGTATGCTGAGGTCTATGTGCCTCTACTTCTACTAATCGTGTTTCTGATGAATGGCTACTTGATTCTGGGTGCACTTTTCATATGAGTCCTAATAAGGACTGGTTTATTGATTTTGAAAATACTTATGAAGGTAAGGTTTATATGGGCAATAATGAACATTGCCAAATTGAAGGAATAGGTTCTGTGTGCATAAAAATGCATGATGGTGTGATCAGGAAATAACTAATGTAAGGTATGTTCCTGATTTGAGGAGAAATCTGATTTCTCTTGGCATGTTTGATACTAGTGGTTACTCTTATAAAGCTGAGAATGGCTGTCTTAAAGTTTGTAAGGGTTCTTTAGTCATTCTGAAAGGTGAGAAAAAGAATGGTCTTTATGTCTTGATTGGCTCTACTGAAAACAGGAATACTGCTTTCTTTGGTAAGCACGTATCTGACAAATCTATGTTATGGCATAGAAGGATAGGTCATATTAGTGAGAAAGGTTTACAAATTCTTAGTAAACAGAATTTGTTGAATGGTGACCATGTTGAGTCTATTGAGTTTTGTGATCACTGCATCTTAGGAAAACAACGTAAGTTAAGTTTTTCAACTGGCACACACAAAACCACTGAAGTTTTAGAATATATTCATTCTGATCTTTGGGGTCCTGAAAGGGTTTGCACTTATGGGGGGAATAGGTATTTTCTATCAATTGTAGATGACTTCTCCAGAAAGGTTGGATCTATCTGTTGAAGTCCAAGGATCAAACCTTTGAAAAGTTTAAAGAATGGAAAACTCTTGTTGAGAATCAAACTAATAAGAAAGTGAAAATTCTTAGAACTGATAATGGTTTAGAGTTTTGTAATCAGAACTTTAACAACTTATGTGCATCTAGTGGCATTGTTAAACATAAGACTGTTAAATACAATCCCCAACAGAATGGGGTTGCTGAAAGAATGAACAGAACCATTATGGACAAGGTAAGATGTCTCATGATTGGCTCTGGTCTTCCCAAACCTTTCTGGGGAGAGGCAGTCAGCACTGCAGTCTATTTAATAAACAGATCTCCTTCCAGTGCTATTAATTTTAAAACTCCTGAAGAATTATGGTCTGGTACTTCACCAGACCTAAGTAATCTCAGGGTCTTTGGGTGTGCAGCCTTTGCACACCAAAGGGAAGGTAAATTAGACCCCAGATCCAAAAAGGGAGTCTTTTTAGGCTATCCTAATGGAGTTAAGGGGTATAAAATCTGGTTGAAAGGTGAATCAGGAGTGAAGGTTGTCATTAGTAGAGATGTCATCTTCAATGAGAGTGACATGCCTTGTCTTAAAACTGTTTTAAATACTGACACAACTGATCTTCCCTCAAGTAGGGAACTTCTTATTGAGGTGGAGGACACTTCTGAAACACAAATTCAACCCACAATAGGTGGTGGGAATGAGGTATTAGATGAACAAAATACTGCCCCTACTGCAGAATCTTCAGGTCAGATACCTGAAGTTGTAGAACATGAATCAGAAATCAATTCTGATGATGATGGTAATGAACATTTTGAAGCTCATGATCTGGCTCTGCAAGATTATCAACTTGCAAGAGACAGAACCAGGAGAAATGTGAAAGCTCCTGAAAGGTATGGATACTCTATCTTACTCACTATGCACTGGCTGCTGGAAAGTTGGTAGAAGAAAGAGAACCAGTCAACTATGAAGAGGTCCTGAGGAGCCCTAACCTTAAGCTATGGCTAGCTGCAATGCAAGAGGAAATGGACTCTTTGCACAGGAACAAGACCTGGATCCTGGTACCAAAACCTACAAAGAAAAAGGTTGTTGACTGTAAATGGGTTTTTAAGGTAAAAGAATGTGATGATTCAACAGAACAACCTAGATTCAAAGCTAGGTTGGTTGCCAAGGGTTTTACACAGGTAGAAGGCATTGACTACACTGAAATATTTTCTCCTGTAGTTAAGTATAAAACAATCAGAATTATGTTATGTTTGATTGCCTTTTATGATCTTGAGTTGGAACAATTAGATGTTAAAACTGCATTCTTACATGGTGAACTTGAAGAAACCATCTTCATGAGGCAACCACCTGGTTTTGAAACAAAAGAAAAAGAAAATGTTGTATGCTTACTGAAAAAATCCCTCTATGGCTTGAAACAATCTCCCAGACAATGGTATAAGAGATTTGACTCTTTTATGATAAACAATGGCTTTGAGAGGAGTCATTATGACAGTTGCTTATATTTTTCTGGAAACTCTATTGACTCTGCCTTGTATCTGCTGTTGTATGTTGATGATATGCTAATTGCATGCAAACAGAAAGAAAAATTGAACAATTTGAAATGCTTGCTTAAGTCTGAGTTTGATATGAAAGATTTAGGTCCTGCATCTAGGATTCTTGGCATGAATATTCATAGAAACAGGAATAAAAATTCCTTATTTATTTCTCAAAAATCCTTTCTGAAAAAGGTTGTTTCTAGATTTTCTATGAGCTCTTGCAAGCCTGTTAACATGCCCTTAGCTGCTCATTTCCAGTTGTCCACTAAATTTTGTCCTACAACTGAAAATGAGAAATTTGAAATGAAAAATGTGCCTTATAGGATGGCTATAGGTTCTGTAATGTATTCTATGGTTTCTACTAGACCTGACCTTGCTTATTCTATAAGTTTGTTGAGCAGATTCATGGCTAACCCAGGTAAAGAACACTGGTCTGCTTTGAAATGGTTGTTGAGATATTTAAATGGCACTTGGAATTTTGGTCTACATTATTCAAAATGGTCTGATGATCTTGATCTGGTAGGTTATGTGGATTCTGACTTTGCTGGTGATAAAGATGGTAGAAAATCTACTACTTCTTATTATTTCACTATTGCTGGAAATTGTATTTCTTGGAAATCTCAGTTACAATCTGTTGTTGCTTTATCTACCACTGAGGCAGAATACATTGCTACTACTGAGGCCATTAAAGAAGCCATTTGGCTTCAAGGTTTACTGAAAGAATTGAAATTCATAAAAACTAAGGCTATTATTTTCACTGATAGCCAAAGTTCTTTGCATCTGTGTAAGAACCCTGTCTATCATGAAAGAACCAAGCATATAGATGTCAAATACCATTTTATCAGAGAAAAGGTTACTAATGGTGTTGTTGATGTTGAGAAAATTAGCACTCATGATAATCCTGCTGATTTTGGAACTAAGATTTTGCCTACTGATAAATTCTTTAAATGCAGGGACTTGCTTCACATTGATCAAACTGGAAATTGGCCGAGAAAGGAAGTGCAATGATGTCATTGGAGCTAACTCCCTCACTATAGTTGTATTTTATTTGATTTTGAGTTCAAGGTGGAGTTTGTTGGATTCTGCCCTCAAAATCAAGAATGGCATACACCCAATGATGAGTCTATATTGTCTGAACAATAATCTTGTGTTTGTTATTGTTGTTAATTGGGATTCTGTTTTGTTTACTTCTGGTCTGGGCTGAAGGAAGGAACCGGATCGGATCATACCAGTTTTGGCTCGCGGGTCAACCGTGTGGATCGGGCAAAACCGATCCACACCCGGATGTCCTAAGTATATATCGTTCTTTTTTCATTCTGAAACCTAAGAGAAAACCAGCCAGCCGCAGAAAGGTTTTCTGGCCTCTCTCTGTGTTTCTATCCTCTCAAGTACTTATCTCTGTTTCTCTCAGAAACCATTGGTTTCTTGCTCTCTGTATCACGGATTAATCCGTTCTTTTGTACTGCTTGAGCGTAGAGAACTGTCTTAAGACTTTTGTACTTTGTACTGAGGGTGTAAACATTACTGATTATAGTGAGGGTGTGCTCCGACTGAGCACCGTGGATTAGGATATTCCGAACCACGTTAATCCTGGTGTTTTCTTGTTGCTTTCGCTGTTATTAATCTCTCTGATGTGTTAGGCGATTAATCCTAACAAGATCCTTAACTTTTTAATTATTAATATTTCACAAGATTCAAGAATCTCATGAATCAATCACATTCAACAAAGAATTAAATAGTCCACTTGTTATTTCGTACGAACAAGTGGCCATATTGATTGGGGATAACTCAGGCTCTCTCTTTTCCTAATCGTTCTCTATGTTATATTATATCTTTCGCCACAATGGAAGGCAAGGAACATAAAGGTTCTTGCTACCTTTCATCACCCGCGGTTTTCTGGTGATTAATGATTTTGTTCCTTATGTGGATTTTGTGGAAGCTATGGCCCTTTTGAATGCTGTGAGATTTGCCGCAAAAAATGGTTACTCCAAGGTTGTTTTTGAAGGAGATTCGACATCTGTGATCTCCAATGCATACAATAATTACTATGATCTTTCTCACTTTTTAGAGTTAGGTTCATGAATTTCTCTATCTTTTTGAATCGTATTATGTTATTTTCATATGTAGTGAGGGTAACAAATCAACTCACTCGCTTACTTTCTCAGTTAAATTTATCAATTTCCTTTCTGTTAAAGTGATTCTCTAAATTTTCATCTCACAGCTAAATTTATCAATTCTTTTTCCAATAAAGTGATTTTCTAATTTTCATCTCATGTATTCTTTTTTACTTTTTTGTTGATATTTCTTAATGAATTCATCTCGTTCTAAAAAAAAAACACAAAGAAAAATAGTATCACCGTGAACGCAATTCGAAACCATCACAAGATAACATTGGTAAATGGTAAAGCTTAGGACAGCATAAGATGCTCTCTTTATTGTTATGATCTTTTAAAAAGAGGAGTTTTGCACAATTTTTTTATAGGGTTCTGATGAAACTTTATGCCTATTATTGTAAAGTCACCAATAGTTCTTGACCTGTATGGTGGTGGCACACAGCTTACTTGCGGGTTTTATGTGGCAATTGGAATAACATCATTCTTTTGCTTTGCAATATAGCCTATAATACATTTCCATTCGGTAGAAAGGTGATTTAACATCTACCTACCGGGATATGAACGGAGATGGTGTAGGACCTTCAAATTCAATCAAAAAAGTGCACGGATGCTTGAAATTTGGAATTGTAGTCAAGTTGTATGAAAAACATTTAAAATCCACTAGCAACTTCAAGATATGGACGTAACTTAAATCAGATTAATAAACTTGGAATTCTTGTAAAAAGTACAATATACATAATGTTTAATTTTATTTTTTTGATAGGTAATGCAAATTTTTTTTAAAAAAAATTATACATACAGACAAATGAATAAAAATTCATCACCTATGATAACAAAAAACAACCCCACCCTAAAACTTAAATAGTGAAACATAATATAAATAAACAAATAATCACAATATGAATTCTTCTTGTGATCTCATAGTTTTCAACTTCATTAGCATGTTGCAATTAAATATGGAGTTCTTTTAAAAGTATAGTATACATAATTATATACAACATATTATCTTTACAAGTACTTCATCCATTAATTTTCATATAATACAACGAGTGAATTTATTTATTTTTAAATATAAAATATTTTGTTATGTTTTTATTAATTATTTTATTTTTACTTTAATACTTTATTTCAAAGCATAATAAATAATTATTTAATAAGTATGAAATTACTTGTAATATAAAAATGGACTCTGGTGAGTAATTTCTAAAGGGGACATAATCACCTAATGTAGATTACCTAAATCTCGGGTAGACATGGTCCAAGAATCATGGTGAATAATGGTGTAGTAATCTTTCAAGTCAATAGGTCCTTTATTTTATGAGGTGGTCGGCATGGACAATAAAATACTCATGTCATAGGAGTCAGGTTATAAGTGACTTTCGGACATTTTTAATAAAGAAGTGTCGGAGATTGGGTATCAAAGATTCCTTTCCACAACCGCCATCTATTGGTCATAATAACTGAATCTTGCATTAGTTTTCTAATCACTTCAAGAGATCTTTACATATACTGTGGTCTTTTATTTACCTTGCATTTATGTCCTATATCTATGACCTAAATGCTTAAAATGTGGGACTTTGATTAATTATTGCTATGAATTCTAAGTGCGGTCAAAGTTTTTTGTCTAATTGTGGTAGCAGGTGATTATATAGCATAAGAATTTCTAGGCATGTTTTAAGGGGCATATAAGCAAATTTACCAATTTATTCCCTTAAATTTGCTGTCTAAACCGTTTGATCTTTATGATTTTTTAAACTTTTGCACAACTTATTTTAATGACACATGAACTTTTAAAAAATTCAACATTTGCACTAAAACTTTTTTGCAATCTAACTCTTAAAAGTCCAGATCTTGTCTTTCTGTACAAAACTTCCATTATATTTCTATTTCTGTCGAGACTTTTTAAAGACATTTTCTCATTACATAAAAATGGTAAAAATTCCACAAAACCCGCTACAAAATTCTCTTAAGAAATTTATGAAATATACCCATTCAATTTTATTTTTTTTATACAATCTTTTTTCTTAATACTGATAAACTATTTCGAACAATCAAAACTACCTAAACCTTTACTATACATGACAATTTTTGTGGACAAAATAAAATAGCAACTCACTAGCAACAGTTTTGAAGAGCAAAAATGTCCCAACATGATTTCTATTCATCCTAACCACCAAAACCTTCCCTACCAATTTTTTTCCTTCCAAATGCACATCTGCTCATCATGAACTCTTCCATAAAACTCCCAATTTTTATTTGAAAGAAAATCAATTTCATACTTCTTAAATTAAGACTTTAAAAGAACCCTTTCATCTGCTAAATACAAAAGGTTGTAATGTCATCTTCAACTTCAAGTTCCTCCTATTCAAAGTCTCAATTCAAGAAAGAAGTTAAATGATTTTCTTTAAAATAACAATTAGGGCTATATGGGAAGAGTTCATAATGGATAGATGTGCATTTCGAAGGGAAAAAATGGGGAAGGAGTTTTGGTGGTTAGGATGTAGATATATAGTATTGGGACGATTTTGTCCTTCAAAGTATGTGCTAGTGAGTTGCTAGTTTCATTTTTATGTTGAAACCATCATATGAATAGCGGTGGTTTGAGTAATTTTGATTGTTTAAAAACAGTTTACAAGTAAATATTTTGGTTATTCTTAATTAATCAAAAATAGTTAATGGATATTTTTCACGAATCTCCATTTATTCCCCCCTTTTTCTTCTTATTTCTCTTCTCCTTCTTCAATGCTAACCACAATCATCGGTCACTTATGGCTACTATGATGAAAAAACAAAGGAACACATAAATGAACAAATTTCAAAATAACCATCAAATCATAGAAATCGATTAAAACATAAGCTAAATTACTCGTCAAATAAATTAAATCTATCTCTCTCTAACCATTATCTCATTCCACAAATTTGCAGTCAGGAAGGTTTCTATGGTTGGAAATATATATATATATACAATCAATATATATATATATATATATATATATATTTCAAAGAGAAATTCTCTAAAAATACACATAAACATTTTTTTGAATACACAAACTATTTTCAATTCATTGAAAATACTTATGATCTTTATTTTTCTCTTTTTACATTTGTAAACTATTTTCAAACTGCGAAAAATATCAATGTTCATGATAGTTTCCAATTGGAAAAATGGAACCAACAACTAACTAGCACTAGTTTTAAAGGGAAAAATTGTCCTAATACAAATTTCCCCCAAAATTGTTCAAAAAATGGTAATGGGACAATGCTCGATGTTCTTAAATCTAAAGTTGTGATGCTTCAATTAAACAAAGTTGAAAAACATAAGATGAGGGGGTGAATTAAACTTTATCCGATTTTTCTTAACCTAATTAAAATAATGCTTTCTAAAACAACAAATATCAAACACTTGAGTGAAATAATGTGTTCAAGTAGTTAGCAAAAATAAAGTAAAGAACACAATGATTTATACTGGTTCGATTTATCCAACAAAATCTAATCTACTAACTTTGAGCTATCTACTCAAGGATTTCACAAAACCTTTCACTAATTTAACACGAAAGATTACAAAAGAGGCTCATCCAATTCACCTTAAAGTTTTACAACACAAATATCTTACCCAATCAAGGTTCATCCAACTCCTTGAGTTTTACAATAAAACCTTGATTATATACTTATCTCTAATACAATAATTAATGAAATAGACGCACTTAAGATAATCACAATTATCTATAATTCAATGCTAAATCTAAGCCTTAGAGTTTTAAGCTCAATGCGAGCTTGAATGAAACTTACAAGATGAGAATAAGAAGAGTTTGATATAGATATCACCTTAATGTAAATATATATCAATTTTGAAGCACAAACACCTCATTGAGTAATATGTTCCTCTAGATTACTCAAGAACGCCAATGATTTAGTAAATACCATTTTTGGATAATTTTGACAATGTAAATATTATGAAAAAGTTTCAAAATGTTTCTAATATGTTATATATTGAATAAGAATAAGATTTTTGTTCAAAAAGTCATTGTTTCAAGTTTTTCAAATAATTGGATATTTATACGTATACTCCAATGGTTATAAAAATGATTGTTTGAATCTCACTCAGGAGACTTGCGGTCGACCGCATCTCAGGCTTGTCGTCTACACCATCATCTGCAAGTGTACCAGAGATATTTAGACATTTTGCAAACGATGAGCTGAGTAGTCCAATTGATTGTATGATCTGTGGTCGACCGCACATACATCCAAACCATGCAACACAAGATTTCAATCAATTCTAAGAGTTGTGGAATATATTTTATAAAATTTTAAGCATATGCATGTATTTTGAAAACCATTTCAAATACCCAAATCATATTTTATCTTTATGAAGTGAATTTTTAAAAAATGTTTTATTTTTATTGAGCAACCTATAAAATTTATTACTCATAGATGTAGATGTAGAGATATCTAAGTGATATCAATATATAACAATAAACCTTTAGATGCTATATAATTCAGAAAAAGCTTATGTTCAAGAGATATGAAGAAGAGGGAGGGGACAATAAAAAGAGCAAGAGATATGATCGTGATTGCTAGAAGAAGATGCAATACTATGTTAATTCGTGAATAAGTTTGAGGTGAGAATTTTGGGGGTTGATCGCCAAAAGAATTCCCAAGGCGACCACCAACAGGTGGCACCGATGGTAGCAATTAATCGGATGGCCACATTAGGGCTTCAAGAGTGAATAAGAAGAAAAAGAAAACGAACAAAAAGGAGACATTTGTGGCATTTTTGCTGAATTTTTATGAGTTCTATATGATTACAAAAATGCCCTTAAAGCATTAATTGTACATGGCATATAAAAACAATAACATAATGGATTTTTGAATGAAGGACAGAGATATGAAGTTTGAGTGTAAAACATGCAAAAGCTTGATTTTATGAAAAATTTATTGGTGAGTTGGATAATTTGTCTCTAACTTGTTGCATCTCCTAACAATATTTAACTAACTGTTTTTGTCCTTCCAATCACAAAATTGCTGGAACACAGGCAAAATATGCACATGACATTCACATAAGGCAATATTGAAGGAAAAATTGTTAAATCATAATGATAATTAGTCAATTTAGTCCCTTACATTGGAAATCTTAACAATTTTGGTTCTTAAGTTTCCAATCTTAACCATTTTCGTGCTTAACAAAAAAAAAAAAAAAAAGCTTATTAGGTACCTTTACAATATTCAAGTGATCTTTTGGCCCATCCCTAACAAATGTTTTTTGACTGATACAATGCTTTACCAAAATTAAATAGATGACTAATTTTTACATTACCCAATTTCTTAAACTATTAAGAATTCAATATACTTAACTAAAGCTCCAGGAACTCTCATATTATCTTGCTAAATGACCTTAACGTAGACCATAAAATTGTGGACATGCTTAATCTCATTTTCCTCCAAAGATAAATCATCAAATCGAAAACTCCATTGGACAAGTTAAGAAGAAATCAAATAAAGAACAACTGTATGTGTTGACTTGAGAAATCATAGCTTAAGTCAAGAAGAAAGATTTTAAATAATTATAAGCACGGAAGTAAAATAAGCCATCGTGTCAAACCCTATACATAAATTCTTCAAGTTATTCAATCTTTTAGCCTATCTCAACCATATTTGAAGGCCTTGCTTTCGTCAAATTCAATATCTTGTTGTTCTGTATATTCATACATTTCTTCAAGTTAGGGTAATAAAAAAAATTAGCCATCTATTTTGTTAAAAATTGGCCATATTGTATTTTTTAAAAATATATATAAATTATCATAATGGACCACCATTAAAAAAGTTGGTCAAAAATAGTTAGGAATTTAAAGGTTAAAAAAATTATTAAGGACTAAAACGATTACAATGACAAACTTGAAGGATGAAAATAGTTAAGATTGCAAATCTAAGAGATAAATTGGTGAATTATGATTGTGATTATACAACTTTACCCTAAACAATTGCCCAACTTGAGTGTCAGTGTATGTTTTGGCCAGATTTTGGAGATTTTTAGTTAAAAGAATGAAAATAGTCAATTGGAAATTATTAGGAGATCTAAAAGTTTTTTTAAATTTTTTTTATTAAAGACTAAAACATTTTATAATTCAAACTTCGTTCTTATCGTTCTAAAACAATATTAATATCCAGAAATATTCTAATAGGTAGTACAGCAATATATTTTAGTATTAGATTTTATCTTCTTAGAGAACTAAACATTATTTTATATAGAAATAAATGGTACGAGAGACCATCTATTCTTCATTAAAAGACTGTCCTCATGTTCTCTCTCATAGGCGGATCCATGGGGGCAAAGGGGGCGGCTGCTCCCCAGGATTTTTCCAAAAAATTCATGAATAGTGTTTTACAGCACTAAACAGTGTGTGAATAGTACATAGTGTAGAAAGTTAAAAACATTTTCATAAAATATTTTAAATTAATCCATTTTTATTTATTATTTAAATAATTAATAGAAATTAGGTCTCATAATTAATATTTTAAATATCACTTGTTATTGGATAAAAAAATTTTAAAATTTACAAAACTGTAATATTTAAAATTTACAATTTTCACTCCATAATATTTATAAAACAAATTTACAATTACAATTTCATGAGATGCATTCACATTACGTATTTGATTTTCTTATCATTAAATTTTTGTATAAATTTGCACATATTATTTTTTAATGTAAAATTTTTGAGATTATAACATTGTTTTTCATCTTGGATAATTTGAGAAGTTCTCCTTAAATACTTACGTCTCAAGAGTCTCAAGAGTCAATCGAATATTATCCAACGATTCTTTACTTAATCTATCTTCTATGAAAGCGATTTTTTCTTTCTGATTTCTAAATAAATATTTTTAAGGAAACGATATTTTCAATTACAGTTCTATCTTGCACATCTGTAACATTTCCAATATAAATGACAAATTATAATAAATTTTAAGTTTATGGATTGAATTATCCATATTTTAAAGAAATGAAGAAGAAAAAGAAGTTTCTATTTGAAGTAATTATGTACAAGAAAGGAAGAAGAATAAATATATAATATCAGTTTAAAAAATGAATTTTTGCAAACTAACAAGCTCTATATATAGAGAACATGCACACACATATATATCTAAACACATTCCATCATTTTACTTGTATATTTTACCAATAAATTCAATTTCATTTGAATTTAATATCATATAAGCTTTACCAATTCTTCATTTTGTACCATTTTTTACCCTATTTTCACATTTTGTATTTTATGTCATTGTTTCAACATGATTTGAAAAAATTACACAAAAAGCCAAAAGAGAAAAGAGAATGACACATTACGTGATTGTTGTCTCCTTGAAATTTTATATTTTATTATTAATGTGTAATGTTTGAGCTTTAATATTGATATGTAATGTGAAATTTTAATAATTTAAATATGTAATGTTTTATATTTTAATATTAAGAATGATTTTTAAAAATATATAATTAATTATAAATAATTAATAAAAATTATGTAAAAATATATAAGGTGCACATGCAAATTGATATCCATTGAATACAAATACACTTCATTCTCATCCACTACCCCACAATATCTATTGAGAGTATTGTTCACCTCCCTCCAAACTCAAAATCTTGGGTCCGCCACTGTTCTCTCTGATGAAACTTTTCGACCTCCTCTTCTCTTAGCATCTATTCATGGTAGCAGCAATTTTTCTTTAAGTTCTTGAAAAAAAGCAATTTTGGAGAAAATGTTTTTCTATAAGGTCAAGGGCTATCGATGTTTGCTACAGAAAAGTTGTTGAATGTTGCATTAAGCGTTCTTTAAAGAAGTTGAAAAAAGGATGCTATTTTTTTTTTTTTGGAAATGACTATAATATCTTACCTACTAAACTATTGCATTCTTTAAGCTGAATTTTTTTTATGATGTCTTAATATAAATTTATGTGTCCGGAATTAAATGTTCATATTTTTATTTTGAAATATTCGAAATCAATTGTCCATTAATTTATGAAAATAAGCATATTTTTCATTTAAAGTTTGATTATTAACTTTCTTAATTTAAGAGATTTATATCCCACTAATTAAACTCTCATAACTAATTTAATTAATAACAAGAATAAAGAGGTAAATTCTTTAAAATCAAAGGAAATTTTTAAATTTTAAATTAAGCCATATGTGTGAACATTCAATCCTAGACTGAATGAGTATTTCTCATGAAATTGAATTTATAGAAAATTAAGAGAAAAAGTAACTATTCATGCTTGAATATTATTATCGAGTTTCTTTGTAGTTCCTAATGTAATTAACATTTATGTATAAATAAAGGAGATGAAGCTGTCAATTGAAAAATATGAATATTGGATTCAAAAATGAAATTAGTTAAATGTATAACTAAAATATATCATGTCAATTTGATGGTGAATATTCATATTTCTATTGTATTGTTGTTGATATTTGACTAAATATACTATTTACACTTGTTGTTAGCGTTGCTTAATTAAATTAGAGATTAATCTGTTTAAATTGATCGAGATTTTAAAATTAGCTACTCAATAATTTTATTATATATGATTAATGCTATAAAAATATAACTTAGTAGTAGTTTCTTACTAAACATTTTTTATAAACTTTGTTTTCAAAACCAAAATAAAACAATTTTCTTTTAAATTTTGTTAAAATTAATTTTAAAACAAATCACGATCCTTACATGTGGATACCATTTTGATTAATAAACTTTAATTTAAAGAATTTAATAATTTTATGTGGATACGATCCTTACATGCTCTATCTGTATAAAAATAGTTAAGTTAAATTTGATAGTTTTGTGATAGGCTTTGGGATTTTATAATATACATGACATGGAGTTTTAAATTCTTTCAAATTTCATAGTGGCACAATTATTTTTCTTTTCTAATTAAAGAATATCTGCATTTAATTTTTTTTCTCTTAATATTTTTCAATTGTTACATCCAATTTAATGCTACCATCTTTGTTTGATAGAAAAGACATTTGTTGCTACTATAATTATGCAACCACTTCAATAGTGTACTAATTAATGGAACTCCCACACACATCTCAACTGTTTTTACAACATTCTACATCTTTATATATCTCAAACAAATAGTACACCGCGACTTCTTTGTACTCTTTTTTTTTCATGTGTTAGCTATCACAAATGGCCTTCTTATATATATTCTATCCGTTTCAAAATATAAGATAATATAAGATATTTTAAGTAAATTATTTATTTTAAAATATAAGATATTTTAAGACTTTTGACAGTTATTTTATATATTATTTTTCAATATTATCCCTACTTTTAAATGAAAAGAGAGAATATAAATGCTTTAGTTTCGAACTTCCAATATAGAGTATGACATAATAAATAAAATATTTTAGAAAATGATAAATTCTCCTTAATATATATGTGAAACATCAAAAAATCTTATATTTTGAGACAGATAGAGTATAACTTTTTTATTTTAAGAATCTTTAAATATTCTAAAATTAATTTTTCCTCTCATTTATGACTATATACTATTAAAATTTATAAGAGTGAGAATATTAAATATACAGTAATTTTACAAAGATCCTTAATAATATTAATAATATAAAATAAATCAAAGATAAGATTTTGACTAAATTTATTTATACGTAGAGATGGATGTTTTTTTTTTTGTCTATTTTAGCCCTCATATTGCTAATCAAGAAGGCCTTTATTTTTATAATGTACTATTTTTTTATAAGATGCTACAAACAAACTCACTTCTTTCTAAATATAATATGTTTTGCAACTTTTAATAGTTATTTCGTCTGTTATAGACTATTTTATTCTTACTTATTTTCTCCTTATTTCAAATACAATAAATACTCTTTAAAAGAGAGAAAATAAAGACTATTTATTTCAAATACAATAAATAAGAGTACAATATAAAGTAAAATGTATAATATTACTTGTAACATATTATAAAAAGAACTGAGGGAACACTATTTATTTTAATTTACGCCTATGTCTTGTTGCAAGGGAGGCCTAGTTTTAAAAATCATATTAATTGATTATACATTTTTTTTCAAAGTTTTAATTAGTTCTACCGCAAGCCCTTTTTTAAATTGTTAAAAGACTTTTTCTTTGTCCTTCATATAAGTCATTTATCACAAATTATAGTCCTTTCGTCTCAAAATATAAGATCCCTTTTTTAAATTGTTAAAAGACTTTTTATTTGTCCTTCATATAAGTCATTTATCACAAATTATAGTCCTTTCGTCCCAAAATATAAGATCCTTTGAACAGATTTTTTTGTAAAAAAAATATAAGATCTTTTTTTACTTTTAAGGGTTATTTTTGTGTATTATTTTTAGTATTATCCTTACCCTTAAATGGAGAAAGAGAAAATAAATGACTTACTTTTAAACATCCAAGAAATAATTAAGCATAATAAATGAGAGTATTTTTTTACTTAAATAATTTATTAATATGTGTGAAATGCTAAAAAAAAATTATATTTTGGGATGGATGAAGTAATACTTAGTAGTAATAATTTTAACTTTTTGCGGAGAGGGTGTAAATTACTTAGAAAATTTAGTAAAGAGTAATTTAGTTTTTGTTTTCTAAATATACTTTGATTTTATAACTTTCTTTATGAACTTGAAATGGAGTACTTAATTTCCTATTTTCCATTGCCTAATTTAATCATTATAATATTTTATTTATGATTTTTAATACTTCTCTCATCCATTTTTAAAATTGTTATAAATAATTTTACAGAGACAAGGGAGTATTTAATTAATTACTAAAATATCCTTATTTATTTTGTTATAAGAATAAGAAAGAGAGAAGAAATTGATGAAAAGAGAACCAAATTTTTGTTTTGGAATAAGATGATGAAAATTTTTGTTTCATTTCATTTTCATCATTTGGATCATCAACCTGTCTTAATGCACTCTCATTTCAACTGAGTAACAAATATACTCTCTTTTTTTATAAAAAAAAATAACAAATATACTCTGTCTCTTCTTCTTCTTTAATTTTTATGAATTCATGGAATTGTGACTTGTTTAATGACAACATAAGATTAGACTATTAGGCTATTATCTGTATTGGGCCTCACTCAAGTATTCTGGATAAAGAACAATCCGGCCCTTATTTTACAAACCAACTTAAGGCTAGCAAGCGGTATGCCCTTAAATGGGCCCAATAACACTAAACTGAATTTAAATAGGATCCAGACTAGCTCAAGAATATCTACCCCTTGGCCCTTTCCTCATATTGAAATTGGCTCACAATGTCCAATGACATAAAATGCCCTTAAATTTTTATTTCTTCATCTTTTTTATTTTATACTAATTTTTATCCTTTATTTTTACTCCAGAACTACTCCAAATTATGAATGAAAGCCATCATATATGATTGAACAGTAGAAATAAATGATAAAAAAAAAAAGAATAGAAAAAGATAGAATAAAAATTTATAGATAATTTTGTATGATTAAAAATAGTAGAAAATTCATTCCTTCTCAAATAAAATTAAAAAAATATGAAAATAAAAATTTAATGATACATTTAATAAGAAATGAATCTAGTTAATAGATATTTCAAGCTATTTTCCCTTCCACAACACAATCTCCTAATTAGAAAAATTCTATCGGGCAAACTATATGATCTTTATTTAATCACAATAATAAAATAGTAACCTTATAGTAGTATATGCTATTTGGTTAAATTTATAATAATATATACTATTTGGTTAAATAAAGACTACAAATTCTTTAGACTCTAAATTATGTCAATTTTTCCTACAATTATGCAAGAACACTTCTCAATGTTGTTACTCATTAGCATGGTAGATTTTCAAGTTCTCCATATTTATCACTGTCACATGTCAAAAAAGGAAAGTGGTGAAAAAATGTGACTCCCATGAATACTACTGTAGTTGAAGCTATAAAGGTAGCATCATAATATTTGTGAATACATTCAAGCTTTAAACTATTAATCAAATAAATAAGTGAGAATCCACGAATTCTCAGTTAAATTATAAGTCTAGCACTCTCAATAGATTAAAAAAAAATTAGCAGTAATTTACAAAAAATCTGAAATTATTCAATAATCTACTGCCATTAGTAAAGGAGTGCAATGCCTCTTAAGGAGAGAGTCAAAGCAACCAAGATACACATTGATTGTCAACAAGGATACACAAAAAAGGACAATATCCCACATTACAATACAGTTATGGACCACCATTAATAATAATAATAATAATAATATTACATCTTCCAAAGACATGGGCACATATTATATGATACCATGAAAAGAAAAAAACAACAGAGGAGAAAAAAATGGTCCTTTGAACAAAGTACTAAACTACAATTTCCGACTAATTTCTCTTGCTATTTTTTTTCTTCATTTGTACTCCAAAATCATATTGTTCTCTGGTGCAAGTCCAACACAGGCCCTCATTATGTTCTCCAGCATTGCCCTCTGCTTGGAAAGGGCATTCACCACCGGTGTGCCTGGTGGTACCTATTATTTCCACAGAACATAACATTAGGAATTTTGAGCCATCATCCAAAAAGGATGTTACAATCTCACATGTCTCCTGTGAAAGTAAAGTAATTCATTTCCAATCTTTTGGTCCAAGAATTTCATCTTTTTTCATATTTAGATTCATAAAAATCATGTTATGGAAAGTTCTAAAAGTAACTCTGTTTCTGCATCACCATTTCTTGATTGTCCCTCAAGGACCACACACTTTCTAGTCATTGTCAATCAACTATTTGTTAGGTGCTTAACGTCTCTTTCTATTCTTGCATTATTGTGGATTAAAGGGATTCTTAGTAAAGGAAAGAAAGAAGCTAGAACTTACAAGAGGGGCCTTGGTGAGGTAACTGAGAATGGTTGCCACAGGGTGGAATGAGTGGAACTTGGCCTGCAAAATCAGTCAAATTACGTATTACTTGGGACATTCAATGATGGTCCTGGAACAATTTTGGAGAACACATTCAAAAGACAGAAACAAACCTCAGCTTCAGATTTGAGCTGAATGCGAGAGCTGAGTTCAGCAAGGAGTACCAAGTCCAAGATGATCGGCGCTGCTAGAAGAGAGTCTTCACAAGTGTTGTGTAGCACTATAGTGTTCTTTCCACCCATGAATATCTCTGATGTGTACTCATCCATAGCCCTCTTGCTATCCCCAACATATGGCACATACTTCACCACATAGCCAAAGTTCAAAATTGTTAGATGATCACATATTTTCATTACCATACACAAAATTCTATAAGCTAAAAGAAATTCAGAAATGCACAAGAGTTGTCTGAAAGACATACCTTGATAACAACCACATGATCAGGATGCTCCCCTGGCTCATAGAGTATAGCATTACTGGCTACCATGTCATCCACCACATTACTTTTGGAAATCTCCTTAGAGCGGAAAGTTTGAGGGGCTGAAAGATTCATCCCATCATTGTTTCCCAAATGGTTGTAGCTCACTATGGAAGTTGGCTGTCAAAGAGTAAAACTGGATCAGGAGGTTACATAGTATTTGATTGGAAAACAATGAGTAAAAAAACCATGCAGTAACATACTAGAGCTAGGCATCAAAATTTCTGGGATTTGCAAATTTGAATTACCTTGATACCAGCTCCAACAAGGAAATCAACAAGCACTGATTTCATCTTGGTCTGACCACTCTTGAAGTCGTCCCCACCGATTAAACTGTTCCTCTTAATAGCCAAATCAATCAAGCCTGTGCAAATTTGACACAACAAATAAGGTTTACTATCAAATAATTACTGCAATGATCTTCTCAATAGCCAAAGAAATAGTAGAAACCTGGGACAAAAGTGTTCTGTGGGCTGCCGTTGATGAAAGGGACATTTTCAAGAACACAAGCTATGGCATACAAAGTGGATGGAGAAATCTCAGCCTCATTTCTATCCAAAGCAGCAAACAGGTTTTCCACGGTGTCATTAAGACCAACAACCACATTACTGTATCTCTCTGTGTTTGCAGTCCACAGGACCACTACCTTGTCTACCTTGTTCTGCTCCTTAAACTCCCTATTCACCACAAAACACTCTACATAAACCAATTGAGGTTGAACAATTTTATATAAAACATTCTTGTCTAGAAATGACTAAATTAACGGGCAATTCTTCATTAAAATGAATGAATTGGAACATACCGAATATCATTGATAATTTGTTGCATTTGTTCTTTCTTTGTTCCTTTGATGACGTTGTTAGCTCGGGCCCCTTGGTTGGCAGCAATGAAATCAGGGTCATAGATACCAGGGAGAGGGACCATGGACTCCATGTAGGGCCTCAACTGCTTCTGAAGATCAATATCTAAGACCTTAGCCCTAGCCATGGCATCTGCCAAGTTCAAGTTGCTGATGTCCCACCCTCCAAACACAACATCATCAGGGTTGACCTGATCACAGTCAAATAGTTTTATAAACAACTGAACTTTACACAATAAAATGGAAAAATGACATTAGGATACACACTTAAGTGGGTCAGTAAGACATATACCATGGGGAGCAAGCTTTTGAAGGGAGCATAGATTTCTTCCCCATTGAAGGACCCAACTCGGATAGTTGATGCCTGAGTTAGTGAACCAAAGTAATTGGCCTGTTGCACATTGTCTTTGGTTGCCCATGAAATTCCTCTGCAAAATTACAGAACCCACATCTCAAATCTCTTAAAAAATTACTCTTTTATACTATCGAATTCAAAATGAAAGATGAGAAATTAGAACTTACTCCCGGTTTGCAATGACACCACCAGTAAGAGTTGAACCATTGTTCCCTCCCCACCCAACAAGCATAACCCTACCACAAGAACAAACAAACAATTACACAAAAATCCCAAAAAAGATTATTCCTTTTAAAGATTCCCCCTTTCCTTATCATCAGTAATAATAATTAAAAAAATTTAAAAGGTTGAAGGAAAAACTTGAAAGGGGTGAAATTTAGAAGGCCCACCCTAATTTGGGGACACGAGTATCAGTCTTGAACTCATATTTGACAGTCTTGGGCTTAACAATCCATTGATAAGCACCATCCCTGTTCTCATGAACAAGTTCAGTGGTTTCATAGTCATACACAGAGTGAATCTCATTCTCAGTGTACTTAACATTGGCACTGTCAACCTTAAAGCTCTCAATGAACATCTTTAAAAACTTCACAAACAAAGAAACCCAACAAATTACAAATGTCAACACCGAAAAGAATCGGAGAGAGATTGAAAATATGAGGAAAGAGAAACCTCTCAAACAGAATCAAGAACAAGTCTTATCAATGACTCTCTCCTACTCAACTCCTAGAATGGTGCTCCTCTTGCATCGAGTGCCACTGTATAAATAGGCGAGCTTTGTTCACTGGTGTAACACGTGGTGAGAGATGAATGGATGAGACCCCACAATTTGCAATATAATTGGCTGCTCGTATAAAGTGAAGCTTGGCCATGCAAAATTATGGAGAACCAATTTTGGATTCTTCTTCTTCATCATCTGTGCTATGGTACAAAAGCTTGAGAATTTCAATGAATTTAATTATAGACTTTATAGTACTATACTTTTCGTTTTACCTCAAACAGAAATTGATAAAATTTGGGACACTAAGCATTAGATTAAGTCTTTTCTTTTCTTTTTTTATGTACTTTGACATGTGAAAACAAGATTTAAAAAATCCTTTGTTTAAGTTTTTTGAGCGTAGGCAAGGAAAATTTAAAACTAAAACTCCCTTCCTTATGTCATTTTCATCACCTCCAAAAGTGAAAAAATATAAATGTAATATTTACATAATTATACTTATCATATTTTAATAATTTCACTTTTTTCTATTATTTTTCTTCTTCCATTTCATCTTTTACTTAATTTCTACTCAACTAATTTCTACTCACTCTTCTCATTTACTAATAATGTTATATTCATGGAAAAAAAATAAAATTTACAAAAATTTAAACAAATAAAAATAAATATTATAGAAGATATAATAATCAATTTACTTCTATTTTTTCAGTCCTTTACAAAAATTTTATTTTTCCTCCCCTTCCTTTCTATATATCCTAACCAAACAATTTATAATTATTTTTCCTCCCCTCCATTAAAATCCCTCGCCTCCCTCTCCACTTTCGAACCAAACCTAATTATAGTGCTCGGTAACTGCAGTACGAAAAAGTTCTTATAATTTTAAATAAATAATATATTTATTTTATCAATGTGATTATTTAATTTTTAATATGCAAAATATTAACATTCAATTAACCATTGTCCTGAATATTTTAGTGAGACTAAAAATATATGGACTATTCCAATTTATAAAGTTTTAGAATAAAGAGTGAAACAATTTGTTTTGCTAAAAATAAGTATGACATTAATAGATGTGTTTAAAAGTGGAAAAGACGACTTAAACCTGTTACACAAAGTTGAATTGAAAAATGTAAATAAATGAATGTGGTAGTCTAAAGTATAAATGGAGAAAAAGAGAGGTGAGTTTGAAGGAGAGGAAGAAAACTGTATTAACCTTCTTTGGAAATGGAGACTGAAAAGTAAAGATTGGAAAATAAATTTTATAAATACTTCTTTTATTTCACATAGCAGCAATTATTGGAGACAAAAAAAAAAGTAAAATAAAATTATTTCAAATTATAATGAAAATGATGGAATACCAAGGTCATGTTGAAATTATTGCAGAAACTTTAAAAACATACTGTCAAACGAATGAAAAACATAATTTGAGATGAACGAAATAGAAAATTAATTGAACTATAATTTGTTTTAGGTTATTAAAAATTAATTATTTCTATTTATATTTATATTTTTAATTTTGAAAATGAATATTCATTTTTCCTTTAAAAATAAATATTTTTTATTGACAATTCTACAAGTACTATCTTTAATTTAAATCCTTTTTATCTTAATAACACGTGAATTTTACTACAAATCATGATAACAAAGATAATACAATAAGTTTATCTCTTAATTTTTTACCAAAGAAAAAATAATATACTTAATTTTGAATGATAAAAAGCATTACCTGATAGAGAAATTAACTTGTGAATTTTAGCTAATAAGTTTCATTTATAATACTAAAAAATTTGGGATCTCACTTAATGGTTAAAAATCTAAAGTTGAAGTAATAGATATATACTATGTACCATACATAAAACATGTAATGACTAAGCTTAAAAATGTAACATTATATATATATTTTATGCATACATGTGATTACGTTATATAGTATTCTAGAATAGACAAAAGGATAAATAATTGCCATACTTTTTGTTTTTTTCCTATAAAATATATAATTTATTAATTTGAGTAGAGGTGAGGAAAAAGAATGAAAGGAGGAGACGTGAGCGGTGAGAAGAAGTAAATTGAAATTGAGGTCCTTAAGATTCAGAGAACAGAAAAAGGAGGGGCCAAACCGCAAAGGCCACTAAACCACTCGTGCCACTTGACACGCTCCAACCGAGTGAGACAGCTGATATACGCGTGGCGTGATCCTGTGAATCTCATTTCTGGACTTTTCATTGGGCTGTGGGGCCCAACGTTCCCCCCCCCCCCATCCCATCCGAGCCGAACCTACCAGATGTTACTTGTGACAGTGACTCGTGAAGCATTTTAATATTAAAAACAAAATACCTCTTACTTATAATACTTAGGTTTAATTACATTAAACCCACTAATCTTTTCTCTAACTCCCCACATCTTTTAATTAAAACACTATACTCCAGAATTTATCAAATTAAAATAATTTTTACCAAATTCATATCATTTAGGTGAACCCAACACTTTTTTACCCATTCAAAAAAAACTAAAGTTACGAAAAGACCACTTTTTTTTATTTTTTTATTTTTATAACAAGAATAGTCTTAGTTTATTGAGGACATTCTACTTCCTATGATGATGCAAGGAGTTAAAGGAGGTCTCCCCCGTATAAGGGGTCAAGGAGTCGAAGCCCAAGTACTAGTAGATGCAGGAGCCCTGATCCTAATGACGACAATGATTGTAATCTTGATTTGGCTTGAAATAGGTGTATTTGTTGCAATTGATTTTTTTTTTTTTTTTGCTTGTTTTGGTTTGAGTTATTGGCTAAAATGTAATGGGTTTTGTGCTGTTGATGTTTTGGAAGAGTTTAAGTTTGTTTGATTCCCTTGAATTGGTTGGAAAAAAGTTGAAATTGGTCGAAAAGTGAAATAGGAGGTTTCCGTGAACTTTCATAAGATGTAATATAGTTGTGTTTGCATTTAGGTTTTGTATGACCCATTTGACAGTGGCTCTTTGGATTCCGGCGACTTTGCCAAAGGTGATGGCGGTCCTCTGTGATCCGGTGGTTGCTGCATGCTCCAACAAAGATCACTGCTCAGCAGGGAGAGAAAAAAAAACAAAGGGCATTTTTGTAGCTCTAATTTTTTTTTTTAGTTGGATAAAAGTGCATGGTTTACTTATAAGTTTGGTAAAAATTATATTAACTTGATAAAATTAGATAGATTATGGAGTATAGTGTTCTAATTAAAAGATGAAGGAAAAATTGTGTTTTTTTAGGGAAAGTTGAAAAAATAACTTTGCTCCTTAAAAAAAAGTGTGTTACTGATTTTGTATGGATTTTGATAGAAAATGATAAAAAAAATGACTGAACCGATCAAAGATAAAAATAAAAATAAAAAATTATTATTACGATAAAATTAAAAAAACGATACCAAAATCGTTTGAAAAAGTAAAGTAGTAAAAATCTGAAATTTACTAATTTTCCATTCTTTTTTAATGACATGAACGTTTTTTTATAGTCCTCACCAAGTGTAAAAATGACATGAAAAAAGGTGGAACCCTTTTGCACCACTTTTATTTGTCACGATTGGAGAAAGGAGTATAAAAAGCAAATTTTGTGTATCCTACTTAGGAGGAGGATGATGACTTAAAGTCTAAAACGTTCAATGGTTCTGTCGTGGTGTAAATATGAATATGACAGAAGCTTCAATTCATTTTGGCAATCAATTTCTGGTCCTAAGAAAGCTGTTGGAAAATTGATAGGAGAAGGCCAAAAATTATTTTTTTTATGATTTTAGACATCCCCATCATGCTCTAAATAATTTTCTTCAGACGACATGTGGCTCATCCTTGTTATACACTTGGTTACCTTGGAACAAGGTTGGTTGTATCGGTCAAAGATGGTGAACGATTTTTTCTTTTTCTTTTTGAGATTGCCAATGCAATGCCTTGCTCAAGAATGTTGTTTAATTCAATTAGAAGTAGTAGTAGTTCTTCTTATTGGATGAATAATCTGAGTTTGATATATATATATATGACCGTACGTATATTTTTCTCCTTTTTTCCCCTGTCCTTTTGTAGTAATAATAATGTAGGATTCATTTTGAGTTGATTTGTGGACCTCAAATCTAAGGTCCAAATCTTATCTTAGATTGCATGGGGAGGTCATGTTTGGGAGGGTGAGTATGACATTTATGTTGGGTTTGGATCGAAGGAATTGCAAGAAAAGAAGGGGGAGATTAAACTCTTTTAGATGAAAAGTAAAGAGAATATAATGATTAAATTTAGTTTAAAATGTCTAACTTCATTTTATTCCTAAACGTAGATAAAATGGATTAATATTATTATTTGTGTTTGCTAAAAGTATCTTTATTATTTTAAGGTAAATAGTCATTTTGAAAATTCTTATCTTTACTATTTTAGTCATTTTGGCCCCTCATTTTTTTTCAGCTATTTTTATCCCTTATGTATTTTTTTCATCTTTTTTATCCTCGTACACAATTCTAGGGTTAGAACAACATACACATTTCAGCATCTGCCTAAAGACTACCATAATTCTTCAAACACCAGCACGAGCAGCATTAAGCAAGTAGTCAGATGTGCTCCTTGGACAAACTTCTCCTTCCGACTTCGAACACCTCTTTCTTCTTCGCCAACTTCCTTGTTTTTTTAAGCAGCCTGGGTATCATGACAACCATTGACCTCTGACACATGTGGGGGGATCAAAACCAAGTAAAGAATTCACACTCACCATTTTCCTTCATATGTACAAAAAAAATGTGGTCCAATACAAGAAGAAGAAGAAGAAGAGCCAAAAAAATTTAACAAATGCATTAAGTGTCTACAAACGCATACCTCAAATCATTTCACACCTAAGGAAACGTCTTCCTGGATTGAAGTATGCCCATCATGTCCTGAGAACATATGTTCTTACACAAAGCCACAAGGAAGATGGGTTTGAATTAAAGGTTGTCCCCTCATCTCTTGATTAACACTGATATGAATTTGGGATTTGAAGACATTGTTCAAAGAATTAGCAAAAGATTTGTTTTCGTTTAATTGTGCATCTCGTGTGGAAACAATGTGGTCCTCTTGGGTTGAAAATTTATGAATTTGGACCAGTAAATTTTTTTATCCAATTTGAGTGCCATAATAATGCTCCACATGTTCCTCACAAATGAAGCCAAATGTCAAGCAATTTCCCGTGCTTGTGTAGAAAGTGATTTAGAATGGACAAATGAATCTTCCATGCGTTGTATTGTTTGATCATTCTCAAACTCACCAATATAAATGCTATTGATAAAGAAAGCAAATTTCTAACATCATGATGATAAGATGAAGAGCAATAGAAAAGGGTAAAATGAGAATTAAAAGGTTTTCTTCAATTCAAATATAGAAAAAGGGTTTAAGTTTACTTTTCCAATGAAAACTTACCCTTCAAAATTAGTGATGTCAAATTTAACTTCAAAAACCATTTTTACTATCTTTAACTTATATAATGACCATCACATAAGCAATTTAATAATTAATTTTTTTATTATTGATTTATAAGATAAAAATGTTATTAAATTTTTTATATCTAATTTTTCTATTATATTCTTTCAAGATTCAAGTAATAAATTCTCAAATTTCATCATCAAATGAATTTAGTAATTTAAATTATATATATATATATATATATATATTATAAATGGATAGACACACATGTAAGTTGTTCTACCAATTTCTCATATATAGTATAATCCTCATGAATCATACGGGTAAATAACTAATATTGTCATATTGTTGAAAAGTTTCAAATATATTTTTCTAATGACATTTTTTATGAATTTTTTTATTGAGATAAATATAAAGGTATTAGATAATAATTTTTTTATTAAATAAATCAATTGTTTAAAAAATCTACCAATTACCGTTAAATTAAAAAATAAAAATTATTGATAAATATAAAAGTTCTTTAAGATAATAGAATATTTTAGAATAATGATCAATTATTTAAACTATGATAACTATATGAGACCTAATTTTTAGACATTATACTTATTAAAATGATAATTATCGCGTCCTAATTAAATATTTCCTCCATCAAGAATTGAATGCACATATTTCTATTTTAATTTGTCCATAATTGAATATACATTTTCTTTAAATAAATATTTTTTTATTCAAAATTGCATTAATAATCTCATTAATTTAAGAGATTTATATCACAATAACTCATAATCTCCATCATTTACCACATGCATTTAAGGAATTTACATCCCACTATTCATGGGTTCCATAATCCTTTATACTAATATCAATGATAATTTGATAAGTTAATTAAAATAAAAGACATTTCTTAATTTTTAACCAAAATAAAAGGCATACATTAAATTTCGGATGGAGGAATTAATTTTTAGGCAAGTCCTTAAGCAATTGTTTCAATTGCCTAATGATTGAGTTGACTTTAAATGCAACATTGCCAAAAAAAAAAGAAGACAAAAAGAAGGAATGTGACAATATAAACGAAGAAGAATTAAAAGGACACACTTCAAAATAGAAAAAAAAAAGAAAGAAAAAAAAGATAACTATTGAGACTTAATTTTTGGGCAAAATTTTAGACAAATTATCTCAATTACCTAATGATTAAGCGGGCTTTGTTTATCCTAAATGGTAGGAAAAAGGGAAAGTAGGGTCAAGAAATTTTGCAAGAAACTGGAGTAAAGATTTTTACATTTTAGTATGAAATGTCACGTCATTTGCATCCCAAGGACAATGCAAAATTTGTCATTTATCAACAGCCACGAAATTTTTTTGTGGTGCATTGGTCACCATGGCCATGAGTGGCCATTGCATGCCCAAGTACATATGGGAACCTTTTGGCTACCTCCTCCATGTTACTATGACCCCTCCAAGCTAGGCCTTCTCAGTGGCAAGTTAACCATCTTTGGTTCGAAAAGCAATTATATGCGGACCTATTTCCTTCAACTTTTTCTTTCTAGAAACTACAATCACTTTCATTTCAGTGGATCCCAAGTGATACTTACATAACTCGTGGAATGAATATCTATATTTAATTTAATAAATATAAAAATTGAAGAAAACATCTGACATTAATAAAATGATTGCATTATCTTTATTACTATTATGATTAGTGATAGGATTATATGAGTTAGTAGAATGTTAATTACTAAAATAAGAAATTTGTTAACAAAACTTTATAGGAAAATTGTCAAATTTTGTGTCTGAACTATTTCATTTTCATAATGTTTTTCTATCTTTGGATTCTTGAATTGTTTTCATTTTTTAACTTTGGACTTGAACATTTTTTTTATAAAAAGCAGATAAAAAAGAAAACGTACACGGATCAAATTGAAAAAAAAAATAGTTTAGAGATAGATAAAAAAATATTAAGTCCAAAGTTAAAAAACAAAAATAGTATAAGAATCTAAGAAGAAAAAAAAAACCATTAGAGACCAATTAAGAAAATAAAATAGTTTGGGAACATTTAAATATGGCCTTCAATAGTCTGGGGACATTCAAATATGCTCTCTTTTTTTTCTTCTTAATTTGGTCCCTAATAAATTTTTTTCTTTTATTAGAACCCTATACCATTTCTATTCCCATTTGATTAGGGACCCTTATTTTTTTTGTCCAATTTCTATTTTTTAATTATTAAAGCATTTTCAATGTTTCAATATCAATGTAAAAAAAAGTATACACTATAATCAAAATTAACGGTGTTTTTAAATTTTATTCTTTAATGCACATATCTTGAAATTATGTTATGCTCACGTAGTCACATGGTTATAAGAGTGCCAACAATGTTGTCATATATTGACATCTTATTTAATATTTTGACTCTACAAATAGGGGTAATCATGTTTTACTTTTGAATAAATTTACTAATTGACAAATGATATATAGGCACTGGCAATGAATTGTTAGATATAATTATTTAAACCTTTTAGATATCATATCTGATTGGATATTATCCCGTGTGAGATAATTCTAATGTAATTTGTATTTATTTATTTTGTAGCATAAGGATTATCTTGTAGTTGTATTATACTACTAGATTTCTCTCATATACTTCTATCAACATGCATAAATACAACTCTCCATGTGAATGAAAGATACAATTCACTCTCAAGTTTCTTTCTCTTCTCTTACTTTCTCTTTCTCTCTCCTTTTTTATATTCTTTTATAATACATTATCAACACGAGTCTCGATCGTTTGATTTTTGAAGATCACATTCAAGAAAAGAAAAATGATTGTTTGTCCTATACTCGGATTCCAAATGTATAAATATTGTTAATGTTTTGTCATGTTATATTAAATTCAACATGATTTGACAAAATATCAACTCTTGTCAAATCATGTTGAAATGAACATGAAATGACAAAATTTGAATTATGGATGATGGATTTGGAATCCGATTTTGAAATGGTCTTTTATGTTGAAATTAATAATTGATATTATATTTAGGAATTAATATTATTAATAATTATTAATTATTAATAATTAATTGATTATTAATTAACTATTGAAATTAATATTATTAATAATTGATTATTATATTTAGTAATCTACTTCTATAAATAGATTGGTTTCTTCTCAATCTCAAAACTTATTTTCTTCAAATGATCATATTATATACTTTAGCAAGTACTTTATATTATGCAATTACTTCATTTGGAAATAGAAGATTCTTCATCACAAAGAAAAGAAGGCACATTAACACCACGAAAAAGGTACATCAACACCACAAAGGAAAGATACTTCCACGCCACAAATGGAGTGTAATTTAATAAATATTTCATCAACAAGAACAATTAAAAATATTGGGTTGTTTTGTCGGACAAATCTTTGTAACTATAAACCTTATATTGAAGCTTCAATTGAATAGAAGAAGATGTTAGGTAGTCATAAAATTAATGTTATATATGGATGAGATAATGGTGGATTAGTAGGTGTAGTTGCTCAAACTGTACACAAAAAAAAGTTAAACGACAGGTGTTATTCCTATTCCGTTAAAACTATTATACGAAAGGACAATGGAAACTAAGATACAAGTGAAATCCATGCATGAATGCATATGTATAACGATGCAAAAATCTCATGCACTCATAGTATTATCTGGGGGTTATGACATGTTCGAAAAAATGTTCAATATACTTTCTTGGTTGAAATTGAATTTACATAATAAATCTATATGTTTGTTTAATGTAAATAATTTTTTCATCCCTTATTGATATTCTTGATAAGGCCGTTGAAAATAATTTTCTATCTCCCTTTTTAAGTATACTTCTTCTTTCAGCACTCTTTTTATGAATTGATGTTCAAATTAGATATTTTTGTTCTTATTGTGAATCCTGAAGTACCTATAATTACTGGTTTATTCAAAGTACATCTTATAAAAATAACAAGAGCAAGAAAGGCACATATGAGATTGATCTTTTTATGAATTGATGTTCAAATTAGATATTTTTGTTCTTATCGTGAATCCTGAAGTACCTATAATTACTGGTTTATTCAAAGTACATCTTATCAAAATAACAAGAGCAAGAAGGGCACATATGAGATTGATTTGAATTTACGATTGTAACTTTGTTCAAACTTTCATATCAGATTAATCAAGAAATTTTCATGTATTTTGTACTTTTTAATATTCTGGATGTATTTTGAAATTTATTAATTTCCTTGATGTAATTTATATTTATGCAATGAAATTATGTTATTTAATATATTGTATTTATTAAATAAAAAAACAAAATATTTATTTATATTATGAATATATTAAATTTAATTAAATATATATAATTATTAGTATATATTTTATATACTTTGTATGAATTTAATTAAGTTTAGTTAATGAATAATGAAAGTTAAATTACATATGATATAAATTATACTTCATTGATACATAAGATATATATAAATGATACAAAGTTTAATATTTTATCTGAAAGAGTAATAGATCTAAATATCATATCCTTCAATTGATTATTGTGTATACCTGCATTTAGTAATGACATTCTAATGGTGAATCAACATCGTAGGCTTCATCTAACAATATTAGAAGGTTTGATGTATTGTCAAAGTTTATCATAGGAAATTAAAGGTATTTGTTATTATTTATTTATCTTTACATTATATTAGTAATTATTTTATAAATTTTTTTAAAAAAATTTTACAAGTAAGAATGATGAAAATTTGATGTCTATTTTAGAAGATAACGATAATGAATAAATGATAAATTTAATCTATTTGCTATGTATTCATTTACATAAATATTGTTTTTAATTTTATTTTGGACATTTAAAGTTTTTTTTTGGACTTGTTTAAGGTTAGGAATGATGATGACTTCTTGATTAATAAATATTTATTTCAACATTCTATACTTATTTTATATTTGCATTATTTTTAAAAATAAAATAAAATAAGCTTAAAATTAAAGTAGTGGAATGAATACAAATTGATAATTGATTGTGGAGATGAGTGAAACAATGATATACTTTGTTACCAGAAGGAATTTGATTGAATACCCATGAAAATAATGACAGATATGCTTGGCAAGATTATTATGGGGATGAGTGAGGAGACAAATACATCATTTCTTATTTGGCCCGCCCATTATGCCATTCCTACTTGGGAGGTGTTGCGACCTTTTACTCTTCTTTTGTAAAGCATCATGACTCATAATTGAGAATTTAGGTCCTCACTTGCAATTGACAAGAATTCTAATGGTCTTTTATAGTAGGAAGAGACCCCATATTATGCAAATGCATGACAATAATCACATGGAAGAAGCAAACATCCACATTCAACTCTTAGCAAAGGCCAATGCCCAAATATTTTGGAATTGTTGCCATCTTGCCTTTTCATGTTTTGTAGGGCATATACCTAAATAATTGAAAATTTGTCCTTTGAATAGTCATCATTTTTTTTAAGGCAAAATAGCTATTATTTACTTGTGTTATTATATCTAAAGGGGTGTCTTTATTTATTTGTTTTTTTCCCTATAAGGAAATCTCAATGTCCCAATAATTGAATATAAAGCTCCTAAACTTCTCTACCTTTACTTGTCTCACTGTCAATTCTACCTCCTCAATGGTTTCTCCTCATAGAAACAATTTAACGCATATATATTCACCCTAATCTTTCAAATATAACTTTTTATTTTTTTTTATTTTAACAGCTATCATCAATAAGTAAAAGCTATTTTAAAAAGCATCTTCAGATTAATTTTTTTAAAAACAACTTTTTCATCAAATCATATCAGCTCATTTTCAACATTTTTTTAAACAGCTTTTAGCTGAAAAAGACTAAAATCTGCTTATAAGTAAACGAGCATTTTCCTCTTCTTCGTCTTCTTTTTTTTTTTCCTATAAAGTTTATAAGGCCAAGGAGAAAGACAAAAACAAAAAATGAATAAAAAATCAAACTGACGAAGCAACGTCTAAATGCAATTGAGATAATTTTTAAATTTGTTTTTTTTAACACTACTTCAAATCAAATGAACAATGTAACAATGAAACCATAAAGCTGTTCAAAAGAAGAAAAAAAAAAGACAATGAACCCATAAAGGTGGTTTTGAGAGATTGAGTCAAAGGTACTAGAAGTTTCAAGGGGTTTTTACTTTTTTATTTTATTTTATTTTTAATAATAGTGTTTTGATGAGAACCATCTCGACCTATATAGAATCATTCGTGACCTTTCTTAATTATTTGCCTGATTAAAATGATCTACTGGTGAATATGTAAAACATGTAATAATAAAATAACATAAATTTCTGGGATTTGAAAAGTGACTTTCTCTTGGGCCTAAACAAGCATACTTTAGGTCAGCTTTCAGACATCATTAAATGATCAAAGTGAGCCACACTTGTATTTTTTAGGAAAAATCGAGTCATAAAGATAAAAGATCTTGTCTTTCAAATGATTATTCAAGCGGGTCAAAACGGGCTAACCATTTTTAAACTTCAAATTTTTAAAAAATAAGTCAAAAATATAATTATAATTTAATTGAAGATATCAAAACAATAATTAAATAACTAAAAAAACAACAAAACTAATAATTTATCCTACTAAACACCAATAACAAAGTCTATAATATATCTCTTCCTATTCACTATTAATAATAATATTTTAATCTATCTTAAAAAGACGTGCATTCTCAATTAATAAGTATATAAAATAAATGTAAAAATAAATGAACGAATAAATTAATTCTACTCACATAGTAACATTCTAAATATTAAATACAAAAGTAATTTTAAAATATAGTTTATGAGTTAAATTAACTATTTCTTTTAAAGAAATAATGTAAAAGGAATAATGTTATTAATAGTATTAATTAAGTAGTACAACAATAACAAAATAGAAGTAAAATTTCTCAAGGAAAATATTAAATTTTTTGGATGTTTTTTAAAGAAGTTTTTAATTTATATATATATATATATATATTTAAAAAGATCGGGCGGAATTATAAATGACTATAATTTATAAACCCAACACATATTTTTTATGGATCAATAAAGGAATGGCTCGTCGGACCGACTCACATTCCCACCGCTATGAACATGAATGTGATACTATGAAAAACTGTGCATATGGGTGTAACCGTGTAACATATGGGGAAGTAGTTTTATACGATATTTAGAAGACTGCTTTGAGATTAAGTATGATCATTATGAGTTCTTAGTTATGTCTTTCGATTTTACTAATGCATTTGCAATTTTTGTGAACTTAGTGAGCCGATTATTCAAGTCATATTTGGATAAATTCATAGTTGTATTCAATGATGACACTTAATTCTAAGAATGATATAAAACATGAGCAGCAATAACGAGCAATACTAGACATTCATAAGAGGAGAGTAAATTATTAGGTGTCAGTTTTAGATTCTTAGTGTGCTTATATGGATTCATAGTCTGAATTTTGAAAAGATTTTTAACTAATGATTACTTATTAATTAATACTTTTTATAACTATAATTGTCCATAAACTGAGAAATCTTAATTTTTATTAGAAAGCCTTTCTCGAGTACTTATAGATATAATTTTAATTATTCAATCTCGACCTCTCGATAAAAATTAAATAAAAAGAACTTATTAAAATCTTATTTCTTCCAAAAGTTGTGAAAGAATTATTAACTTATTGATTCAACAATTCTCAAATTGTGTTATCCCTTATTCTAATGTGAAACGCCTTTTCTCAAGACCTTGATTCCACAATCAAATCATCTAATTAATGACTAGATAATCATAAGCATTAAGAACAAACAAACAACAAATTGATAAAATATAATTCCTCAAAACATCATCATAACAATAGTCAAAAGTATCAAATTTGATCCATCATCCCTTTAGAAATAAAATGTTTAGCTATTAGACATAATACGAAAATCAATAAAAGTTGTTCTTAACATAAACGCGTAAGTCTTTCTCCAAAGTTACGTTCAATTTTCCAACCCAAAGGGGATAAGATATTTTCCCAAATAATCGTTCTTAAAAGATAAAGGAAAAGATTTTCTAAAGATATTATTAAAATATTTGATTTTCCTTTTCCTAATCTCTAATCCTAATAAAACTAGTCAAAAATAAATAAAAAGGTTTCATATTACAAAAATAACTTATTCCAAGATGCCTTTTTGGAGATAATTTAAGATTTGTCTTTAGTTGACTTCCAAAATCTCTAAATTCTCTTTTTCCTTGAATTTTAGTCTAGAAATTTTAGTTGACTTCCAAACACACTTTTGGAAATTCTCTTTTGGAGACTCAAATGTGTTTATGTCCAAATCTTGAGATTTAAAGTTATTTTGCATCAATTTCCTCCCCTACATCACAAGACATAAAAGATCAATAATTTTATAACTTAAGTCATTAAATTCATCTAAATATGAGAAAATATAACTAGGCACACTATCAATAAATCTATTTTCTAAATTTCACAACTAAAACTAGATAAACACTCTTTTATCTCATTTTTTATTTGAATTTTTATGTATTATCATATTTATAAATTTATCACACATATAATTATCAAAATTTCATTTTTTCACAAATACATAATTTTTACTTTTTTAAGTTCCAATTGGACTTTTGAAATGTGTTATTTTAAATTACTTTATTTTTAAATGCTTTAAGAATTTAAAATATCTCATCCAAACATAGTTCTTTCTTCAGGGTGAGGCAAATTGTTTGTCAAATTCAATATCCTAAGCATAATGAGTCGGTTTCGTCTTTGACATTTGGTTTTTTGGCCATTTTGGTTCTTTGTGAGATTTTTTAGCTTGATCCTTGTTCTTTTTTCGATTAGACTATTTTGTCCTATTGATCAAACTAAAACAAAATCCTTATCGGAATCCGAACCCATCCAACAACCCACCCATTTTCAAAGGGAATAAACGAAAATATACTTTTTTCCAACCCAAATAATCATTTCCCTCCAATAACTTGTTTCTCCAAATTTCCTTAATCCTAATTTTGCCTTCTCCAAATATTTTCCTCTTTTGATAATAAATGATGGTGAACCTATTTCCCCATATTTATCCCATCCATTCTTGTTGAACCTTGTGTCTTGAGTGTACGATGAACTCTAGTTATCAGTGAGCTCACCACTCTAATATCCGGTCACTCTAAATTTGGTGTGCTGTTAATTAGGGCATAAACTATTTGTATGCATGAACGGAAAACCTGCAAAATGTAGCTTTAGGTTCAGCAGTGATAGATTTCATATGGACTTATAAAAAAAGGCAACAAAAACTTACACTTGGACTTATTCAAAAACCAACAAGTAGATTTTGAATTACATTTGCCCTCTTTCAAATCCAGCAAAGGGGATTTTGAAGCCATAAAACTAGTTTCTCTATAAAACAGAAGTTGAAGATTCAACTAGTCATTTAGCATGATACATTTCATTCTTCAAGTAGTTGGGAATCAACAAAATACAAACAAAACTCATCTATTTTAATCTATTACACTGCCCAACTCCGCTACAACAATTACATATAACAAAAAAATTCCTAAACATTAAGGAATGCCCAACAGCCCACCTACTTTAATATTATAGTAGTTCACATTGAACAAAACAGCGACATAGTTGAATAGTTCACCCATCTGGGTTAATATTATAGAAATATATGAAACAACACAAGTAGTAACAATAATGTTATTCTAGTCCACTTTTTTTTCTTTCTCTTCTTCTGAGTGTTGATTTGTTGCTCCATCTTACTCATCTTTTTCGAAAGAGCACATATTAAGACAATTAACCTTTAGCACATTGGAGAATCGAACAATTGAAAAAATCCAAAACCATTATTGACCTTAAAAAAAATCAAAGCACACATGCAAATAATGATGGGAAAGATGGGAAAAGAAAACGAACCAAACAAGAAAAAAAAATGACATTGCATATCCCATATTTTTTTTACATCCAAGAAATCTTCTTCTTGAGTTTAGATCTGTCCAAGATATATCTATTTTAGCAACCTTACCACATAATCATGTTATTGAAAAGTTGGGATTCATGTGGTAAAATGTCTTTTTCTCCATACAAAAATGTTCTTCACTGCTATAAGTAGCAACAATAATATTATTCCAGTCTACATTTATTTTCTCCCTCCCTCTTATTTTGGATGTTGATTTGTTGCTCCATCTTATTCATCTTCTTCCGAAGACCATGGATTAAGACAATCGATCTTTAGCACATTGGACAATGAAACCATTGAAAAAATCTACAACCACCATTGACCTTACAAAAATCAAAGCACATATATGTAAATAACAATAAGAAAGAAGGGAAAGGAAAATGAACCAAAAAATAAAAAAAACATCGTATACCCCATATTTTTCACATCTAAGAAATTTTCTTCCTGGGTTTAGATCTGTTCAAGATGTACGCATTTCAGCAAGCTTGCCACAGAAGCATGTTATTGAAAAGTTGGAATTCATATGGAAAAATGCATTTTCTTCCCTACAAAAATGTTCTTCACTACCGCAATCGAATTTTATGTGACTTGTGCCCTGATTTCCTTTGATTCCTTACTCTTTATCAAATCAAATTCGACCTTATCTTATCTCTTGAGTTTCTTCTTCACTTGTTTTTTAGATATTACATTTAGCTTTTTTAAATGGGTTTGATGAGGAAAAATATTGGGGGAAAAAGATTATTTGGGATTGGGAAAAGTTATGTTTCAGCTTATGCTATTTGAAAATGGGTGGGTCACAGAACAAGTTCGGGTTCTGACAAGGATTTTGCTTGATTTTGATAAGAAGGATGAAATTGGCTAATAAAAAAAGAACAAGGACCAACGAAGCTAAAACAACACATAAATGACCAAAATAGCCAAAAAACCAAATGTCAAGGACGAAATTGGCTAATTATCCATATCCTAATTTACCAATATTAATTTATATTTGGGTCAATTGCGCCTCACAATTCATCATGAAGACCCTGATTCAGCAAAATAGTTTTTGGATAGGTTTCAAGAGGAAACCTAGTTGCTAATGAATAGATGTATGAAAAGCGGCTCCAAGATGAAGTGTATCTTTATTGAACTTGAAAAATGGCGAGTGTGTCGTTGCATGGTTTTCTTCTATTTCAGCATTATTCCAGAGAAAAATAAAGTAACCAGTTATCACCTCTTGGTAAAATGAGAAATCTTCAGACTCCATCGATGGTTAAAAATCTTTGACCTTATTTGTGCGGCTCAATATCTCACCAGCAATTTTGTGGAAGTAATTGTGCAAATTTCTATGATTAATTGTCGGAGGATATAATGTCCTTTTATCATTGGTAAGGAAATCCACAGTACTATTGCAATGCAACAGATTTCCCAACAATCACTTCCTTAATCCTCAGCTTAAGCTGCAAGATGCTTTCCTTTGATAAAGCTTGAAAAGTGCCACATTTGGTAACATAAACTTGGATGACATTTAATGCGCCACTAATTAGAATTTCCCAAATGTGACTACCTGAGAGTTAAGGGGATAAGCTTCTTAAGCAGAAATTATTAAAAAAGATCAAGTACATGACTTTCTCAAAGAGAAGTTGGTAGAATTATAAGGCAAAAATCAAACTAACTACCAAATAAATTAGTAAAATTCTAAACTATCAGGGGTATCCAATAACCTTTATCTCAGCGCAGACAACTGATAGCATTACAACAAAACAAAAAAATCTTTTAGTCTTTCTATCCCTACCTTTGGTCGCACCATCAATACTGAATTTCAAAGAGCATATGTTAGGTGTTCCCAATATTCCAAGACCTTACGATGTTTCGCTTCCTAATTTTTCGATATCGCAAACATAGGAAACCTTCGCAAACTTGTAAATAAATAAGGTTGAGAAATGAATGAAGTTGATAACCAATGAACAAGTTTCCATCTAATAATCAGAAAGATCTGCCAAACATCTTGAGATTTAGACCAAAACACAACTTCATTTCTACAAATCCATATAGACCAAATCATCGCATAGAATAACAGTCTCTAGACATCAACACATTTACCTCATTTGCACAAATTGTTCCAAGCAAGAAAAACATCTATAGGGGCTCTTGAAACCACCAAAACAAAATCCCATAGTCTACAACACAAAGATCAAAATTTCCAAGTAAAATTACATTGAAAGAATAAATGACTGATTGTTTCATCGAGATTACCACAAAAAGGACATTTTGTTTCTGACCACGAAATAATTCTTCTTTGAGCCAAACTAGATGTGTTTAGCTCACAATCACATTTGATGCTGATACGATTGGATCTATTGAGTGATAAAGAATAGTTGCGTGACATCGTTTACTACTAATTACAGCTTCAAAAATGTCACTACAAGTCAAGATAGGGCTAGATCGTTTGAAAGAAACTTGGCCAATAGGAAAGACAAGCATCACATGGACACCAAAGATGTCTTAGGACATTTGTTATTACTTCTTCATTACCATTTTCTTCCTTTGCAGGTTGGTAGACAAGAACAACAGTTTCTTTCAAGATTTTGTGATGTTCTTGAAGAATTTTGGCATCACCGAGAAGCATTTCAACATGTGCATCATGTCCACAAGCAAGCATTTTACCAGGATTTTGGCCCTTGTGCTCCCACTCCACCATATCTTGCATAGGTTCTTAGGAAGAGCATTCATATATGCCCTTATTGCTACAAAAAGAGGCTCTCTCCACAAAACATATCCAAGAACACCAGTATCAGCCACCAGATACTTCTAAGCAATCCTTATCTTATCCAATTCCTTCCTGATAAGCTTACTGGTCTCAAATTCTTCATATCCTAGTTCATGATTCTTATGAATATTTCACCTAATACTAACAATCCAATCAAAGATCTCAACTTTCTTAGTAAAATGTATGAAATTTCTGACACTACTTTGGTGAAAAACCGACAAGAAATATTATAAACAAAGTCAAAATTATGAAAACCAACAAATCAAGTTTTTTCCTCTCCCACAACTAATTGACCTATGAATTGAATTATTGACAACTACGTTTAAGAGATGAAAGAATGTAATAAAAGTTTCTCCAAATGGGCCTACAATCATCTCAAGGAACTCGAGATTTTGAGTGTCACGTGTGTATCATTTCATGACTACTACATTTCACTATTGTTTGATATCAAATGATGGCACTAGAGTAGATAATTTCTTGATATATATATATATGTGTGTGTGTGTGCGCGCGTGTAGTTGCCTTTATGGTTGATAAATTAACGAAATTATTTACTTAGTTGTATTAGCTCACATAAGTCTTGACATCTGTTTGCATGAACATTTAGTTCAAGTTAAGCTTTGGATTGTTTTTGTCAATTAGTTTTTATTTCCATTTTAAGTATTTTTAGTTGTAAGATTCAAATTAAGTTATTTGTTCTTTATGTATTAGATTGTTTTAGAGTGAATGACAAAAAAAGTGCCATTACTTTCATAGTATCCCATAAAAAGGTCATATTACTTTTTTGTGGGAAGAAATGTCACTTTACTTGAAAAATCATGCTAAAATGGTCACTATGTCAATTTTGACCGTTTGACCTTTGTTAAATGTAATTTTTTTAGAGTATTTTAGTCTTTGTAAGACAAATTTGACTTTTCTGATATAATTTGGTGAAAGTAAATAACATATTAATTGAAAACAATTATTTCATCCATATTCAAAGCGTTTAAAGAAAAATTGGTTCAAATAAAAATAGTTGTTTGCATTTTAATTGAAGGTTTAAAGTATTTTTTAATATTGTAGTATTTCAGATTAAAATTAATTTGCCCACCAAATTGGCTCACTGAATTAAATTAATTTAGTAGAAAATATAATATAATTTGATGAAAGTAAAAAATATATTAATTGAGAAGAATTATTTCATTAATATTCAAAGTGTCTCTTTGAGCCAATTCGCTTTGAATATGAATGAAACAATTATTTGAAAATAATATATATTTTTTACTTTCATTAAATTATATAAAAAATTCAAATTTGCCTTAAAAAAATAAAATACCCTAAAAACATAATATTTAACGAAATTCAAACGGTTAAAATTGACTTAGTGACCATTTTGATCCTTTTTTTACAAGTAAGGAGACATTTCTTGCCACAAAAAATGTATGGTGACTTTTTGTGAGGTATTGTGAAAGTAATGTAACTTTTTTTACCGTTCACACATTTTTTTAAGGATCTTTAAAATATTTATTTATTGGTGATTTCATTTTAAGAATTATTGTAATAAATTGAGAGAAAATTATTTAATGTTTTACTTTCTTTGAGTTATTTATGTATTATTTTTTACAGTTTGGTGTGTTGTTTTAACTTAATACATGGCTGTGTTACTCTTGGAAGCTTGGGGTGTAAAGGTGCCAAGTCGGGCCGTCTGGTCGAGCCGAGGAAAGTGAGGCTGGCTTGATTCGAATTCCAAAAATGGTGCTATTTCAATTAAAAATGACTTTTAAAATGATCCAACTCGAAACGAGAAGTAACATGAATTGGCCTAACCCGACAAATCATGGAAGAAAATCGAACCGGGCTGAATTTTTTCAAGATTGCCATTTTCAAGGTCCAGCTCAACCTAAAACTCAAACTGCAGGGGTGAGTCCAAATTGACAACCCCTGGTGTACATTGTGGGTGTGACAATATACCTTATCAATTTCTTTTTAAGCGAAGGAAAATATGAAGAAAGAAAGATTCCCAAATACTCATTCGACCTTATCAACTGATTTCTAGAAAATATAAAAAAGAAAGAAAAAAGATTCTTGATTAATTATTAAATTTCAGAACACCTTCACATCTATAAACGACCAGGCTAATAAATATTTTTTCTAGGTACCTACTTTTTTGGATTTTAATTTAATACTTTCGTTCTTCCTATTCAAATTTCATCCACCTTCCCTTCCAAGCAAAAAAAAAAAAAAAAAAACAGAGAGTTTCGATTCGATGCAGACAAATATTTGCCATCCCCTCCCCCCCCCCCTCTTACAGCTAATGGAAAAGAATGAAAAATCCAATTTTTAGCCGGCAGCTATAGCAGCCCTTCCGACCACCACAAAAAAACAAATTATCCATTCACCATGCCTTGCATCTTCCCCACCCCCCAAAAAAAAAAAAAAAACCAAAAGAAGGGTCAAAAAGAAAATGAGAAAAATAATCGTGTAAGATAGTGTATATACTGCTTTATTTTTATTTTTTTTAATAGAAGATACTAAATAGTGTCATACTATTAGTACTATTGAATGGTGGATTCGGCGAGAGAAAAAAATAGAGAAAATGCGGTAAAATGAGTATTCAAAATTTTTCTCATTTGTTTATAAAATAATATCGAAAATAATATGTTATATATAATAATGCGGTGAAAATAATATATTCTTTTCGATAAAGTAGAAAGGTAAAATAGTAGCCCATTAATTTTTTTATTTAACACCAAAACAATTATACTTTAGAACCTTTCAAAAAAAAAAATTTAGAAATTACTTCTCTTTCTTGACCAAAAATAAAAATCAGGCCGACAGTAGTTGAATAAATTATTTTTCAATTGCTCGTTTCTACTTTTTTACTGCTACCTATACCTAGTGACGACATGGAAACTTCCCTCTCTAGAGTTTCGATTCGATGTACAAAAATATACAATTTGAATTTGAATGATAATTTTCATTTATGCATATTCATGATGTTAATTGCAAAGATTAAGATGAGAATTCGGACACACAGCCCCAATGATAAAGAGCCTTTTAAATCGATTGAGATCATTTTCAATACACAATGTTAATGTTAATAAAAAATGTCACATATCAATTAATAATTGTAATGTCAATATATATAAAATAAATATCAAATGAATAAGCATTCAATTTTAAAAATAATGTCCAATCTATGTGCGATCATTTACTAGTCGATGAATTTATTAAAAAATATTATTGTTTATCTTTATATACTAAATCAACGTGTAAAAGAGATGTCAAGAGATTGACATTTTTCTTAACATTGTCAATGACACGTTAGCATAATATTACCTCATGACATTTATATTAGAGAGAAAATTTTAATGACACTCTTAACTTTAATGATGTGATATAACTTTTGTTGATATTGACATTGTACATTAAATATGCTATAAGAGGAAATCTAGTGCCAATTCTATGAACACGTAAAAGGAAACTCTAAATCTAAGGTATATGTGCAATATCCATGGGATACAAAATATACATGAATTGTAACTAACAAATATACATTTATTTATATTAGTTACTCCCTCTAAATCTGAAGTATGAATACCCAGATTGGAAAGTACTGTTCAAAATTTATCTTTGCCCAATGCTTTTGTGAACATATATATCAGCCAAGTGAATAATGAATTTTCCATGGCATGATGTCTTTATTTTGAACATGTTCAAGAATATAGTAACAATCTATTTCAACATGTCTTGTGCATTTGTGAAAAACTAGATTGGTAGTAATAAGAATGGCTGATTGATTGTCGCAATACATAGAGTTGCCTCTTTTCGTTCATCTTGTAATTCTTTCAATAAGTAATGCAGCCGAAGAACTTGAGTAAGTGTAGTAGCCAAACTTCTATAGTTCGAGAAACCATGATTTGTTTTCTACTTTTCTAATTAATTCAAGAATTCCCTATCTTGAGGATATATCCGGTAGTATATTTTCAATTTAACTTGCATCTTCCCCAGTCAACATGGAAAAATGCTGATAGCTTCAAATCATTGTCTTTAGGAATAAATATCCTTTGTCGTGGATTTAATATACCTCCTGACTCGAAATATAGCTTTATGTAACTTGTAAGAGTTGATGACAAATTGGCTCAACAAATTAACAACACTGAGTACTCTAAGGACGAGTTAATGACAAATAAAGTACAGAGATGAAGATGACAATTTGTACAAAGAGCTTCAACGGTAATGGCTAAGAGGAAATCAAGTGCTAATTCCATGCTAATGTTAAAAGCAAACTCTAAATCTAAGGGCTACATGCAATATCTATGGAATACATAATATACATGAATGGTAACTAACATATATACATATATTTATATTCGTTACTTGACTCTTTCAACTTTGCATTCCTAGGTTGCTTCACAACTAAAAGTAAGTATGTATCAAAAGAAAAACAACAAAAAACATTAATACAACAAGAATTATGCAATTTTGTTTTGCTTTTTATTATTTGAAATTATACAACTTTAGAGTTGGTTAATATAGTAGATTATTGTTTATTTTGTTAATAATTGCAGTGAAAATCGAAATTAACATATATATGATAACATAAAATTCGAAACTTATTGATATATACTTTGTAAATTAATTAGTCAAATAAATACAATCTCACATACAAACTATTGGGCACAACATAAATAATTATTCAGAATAAATGCTGAATAAAATAATCAAGAAATAAATGACATTAATAATTTAACTTGGTTCATCCTTAATTTTGGGCAGCTGATCGAATTTCCTTTCATTATAAAATAGTAGGTACAAAGAGAGTTTTCTCTAAAATAACAATTCTAGAGGCAATACAAAGTGAGATAAAATAGTAGTGCTCAAGTATTTATCAAAAATACTCCAAAATAATTTTTTTTCACTATTTTTATCACTCATTTTGAAAATAATTTCAAAAGCTCACAAAATAAACTCTGACAAAACTTGCTTCGTCAGAGAACTTCTCAGAATAACATATTGAAGCTTGAATTGGAATTAGATGATTTGAATGCTTGGAATTTATGTCTATTTATAGGCAAATGTATCACATGGTTTGGGCAAGAATCAATATATGATCACATTTTTCACCAAAAAACCAGTCACATGCTTCTTTGCTTATTTACCTAAATTAGGTAATTATTCACTAGTTGGGCAGCCCACAATAAGGAAGGACTACCAACAAATCTCCCCCTCCTGACTACATCGAGGGCTTCATCATTCCGGCAGCTGATCAACAAAATTCAAATTTTTCTTTGAACAAAATTTTTATTAACATATCTGATCCATTTTCATTTGTATGAATCTTGTCAACCTGTAGTAACTTCACCTCAAATATATCTTTGATCCAATGATATCTCACATCAATATGCTTGGATCTTGAATGAAATGAAGAATTCTTCCCAAAATGAATAACACTCTGGCTATCACAAAATAATTGATAGTTGTCTTGCTGCACACCAAGTTCTTTTAAAAACTTTTTCAATCACAACAACTCTTTACACCCTTTCATTGTTGCAATAAACTCCGCTTTAGTAGTAGAAAGATCAACACATTTATGTAATCTTAACTGTCATGATACGACCCCATGCAAATATAACTAAGTAGCCTGAAGTACTCCTTCTTGAGTCTATGTCACCAGCCATATCTGCATCGGTATAACCAACCAACACAAGTTTGACATCTCCAAAGGATAAACAAATTTTGAAAGTACCTCGAATATACTTGAAAATCCATTTTACTGCAGCCCAATGTTCTTTTCTAGGATTTGAAAGAAAACCTAATCACAACTCCAACTGAGTGAGCAATATATGGTCGTGTACATACCATAGCATACATCAAACTTCCAACTGCTGAAGCATATTGAATCCTTTTCATATCTTCATTATCTTTATATGTGGAAGGACACTGCTTAGTACTTAGTTTAAAGTAATTAGCAAGAGGACAATTAATCTCTTTAGCTTTATCTATATTAAATATTTAAAGTACTTTTTCAATGTACTTTTCTTGTGACAACCATAATTTCTTGACACCTCTGTTTCTGATGATATTTATGCAAATAATTTGTTTTGCTAGACCTAAGTCTTTCATGGCAAAAGACTTTCTCAATTGATCTTTCAAATTTTCAATTCTAGAGATATTCTGGCCAACAATCAACATGTCATCTACATAGAATAAAATAACAATGAAATCACGTTCAGAGAATTTCTGCACAAAAACACAATAGTTTGAAGTAATCTTTTTGTTGCCTTGCTCCCCCATAATAGATTCAAACTTTTTGTACTATTGTCTCGGTGCTTGTTTCAAGTCATAAAGACTTTTCTTCAATCTGCAAACATAGTCCTCTTTTCTTTTTTGCTTGAAACCCTCTGGATACTCCATGTATATTTCTTCTTCCAAATCACCATGTAGGAAGGCGGTTTTGAAATCCATTTGCTCAATTTCCAAGTTAAGACTCGTTGTTAACCTCAAGCACTGTTCTGATGGATATCATCTTCACAACCGGTGAGAAAATCTCATCAAAGTCAATTCATTTTCTTTAATGAAATTCCTTGACAACTAGTATGGCTTTGAATCTTGAACTGGAATAATATTCTTCGTACTTGATTCTGATCACTCATTTATTTTTCAAAGCTCTTTTGCCTTTTGGTAGCTTCACCAGTTCAAACGTCTTATTTTCATGCAAGGATTTTATTTCATCTTGCATGGTTTTAATCCATTTCTGTTTGGATTCACAAGTCATGGCTTCTTCAAAGCTTTCTAGTTCTCTCCTATCAGTGAGTAACACATAATCACTGGTTCAATATCTTGTAGAATGTTGTTTTGTTCTATCAATTTTCTTCTTAGAGGAACTGGGAAGGCCACATGTATTGGTTCTGGCTGATGAATATCATCTTCTTTGTCTTCAGAACCAACTTCTATGGGAGCATTATTTTCATCAGGTAAATTAACTTAACCTTCTTCTCCAACTTGTCTTGGCACCGATGTTGGAGGAATTAATTTTAGATCTAATGAGCCATCATTGAAATCAGGAACTTCCTTCTTCATTTTGTTAATGTCTTTAATGGTCTTATTTTCAATAAACAAGGTATCACGGCTTTTGATGATTTTTTTGTCAACTGGATCATAAAACCTATAACCAAATTGATCTTGACTATAGCTAATAAAAATACACTATCGTGTTTTGACTTCAAGTTTGGATATCTCATCATTGGGGATATGTACAAATGTTTTGCAACCAAACACCCGCAAATGACCATATGAAACATTATTTCCTGATCATACTTTTTCAGGAACATCCAATTCAAGAGGGATATATGGTGAAAGATTCAATACGTATGCAATTGTGTATAGAGCTTCACCCTAAAGGTGTTAGACAACTTTGCATGTGAGAGTAAACATCTGACTCTCTCCATCAAAGTTATATTCATCATCTCAGCCATGCCATTTAACTATGGTGTTTTCGGAGGTGTTGTCTGATGCCGAATACCATGCTCTTTGCAGTAAGCATGAGATAGTTCAATGTATTATCCACCATTATTTGTCCGAATGCACTTTAATTTCTTCCTAGTTTGTCTCTTAACTGATGTATGAAATTGTTTAAAGACATCTAACACTTGATTTTTTGTCTTCAAACAATACACCCATGTCTTTTTTGAATGGTTATCAATAAAAGTCACAAATACTTAGCACTATCAAGTGACCTAGACATTGGTCTGCACAAATTTGAATGAACCAAATCTAACATATTCTTCATTCTGGAAGGAGAGAAACTTTGAAAGTAACCCTATTTTGCTTGCCTGCTAGACAATCAGCACATTTCTCCAGATGTGCTTTATCTATATTAGGTAGCATCTTCTCATTGACAAGACTTGTCAATCCTTTTTCACTCATATGACCGAATCTCTTGTGCCATAATTCAACTACAACACTTACAGTGTAAGTTGATAGTTTTGCATTCATTGCATATAAGGTTATATGCTTTGTTCCTCGGGCTACCACCATGTAACCTTTAGTAAGCTTCCACTGACTATTGAAAAATGTATTACAAAAGGCTGCATCATCAAGCTTTCCTGTAGAGATTAAATTCAGGCGAATATTTGGAATATACCTGACATCTCTTAGGACTAATTTGGTGCCATTCTCTGTTTGCAAGAAAACGTTTCTTGTGCCAACAACTTTTGACATATTATCATTTCCCATCTTGATTGTGCAAAAATCTCTTGTTGTATAAGATGAGAAGAATTCTCTCCGAGATGCAGTATGAATAGTAGCACCATTGTCAATTATCTAACTGGTCTCGTGGAATGCAATATTGACAATATCGTTATCATAAACGACATTAAATTCGTCATTAATGGTATGTGTTTGTTTATCATTCCTGTTGACGTTATTGCTTTTGTTCTTCTTTTATTCACTTTTGAACTTTCGACATAATCTTTTTATGTGACCCTTCTGTTTATAGTAATGACATTTAATATTGGCATATTTGTTTGACTTTCCTCTGCTATTTCATCTAGGGTTATGTTCCCTAGACTAACTCCTTCTCCTTGAGTCTGCTACCAAAACATTTGGTTGTGAAAAAGATGAAATTTGTGATCTCCTTCTCACTTATTCGTTTAAGATTCCACTTTTAACAAATTCCATATTTACTACACCATCTGATGCAGTATTGGTGAGTGAGATTTTCAAAATTTCTCATGACTCTTGGTAGAAAGGTTAGTACCATTAGAGCAAATATTTCATCATCTAACTTTATGCCCAATCTGGACAGCTGGTCCAGAATACCTTGCATCTCGTTCAGATGGTTTGTTACAGTAGTTCCTTCCTTATATTTCAATTGCATCATTTTTGTCAGGTAAAATAATTTATTAATCCCCATCTTTAATGCATACAATTGTTCAAGTTTACTCCATAGCGTCCAGGCATGAGTCTCATTACAGATATGGTTGTAGACATTGTCTTCAACATATTGACGGATGAAACTACATATCTATTCATGCTCAAATTTCCATTCTTCATCTGACTTTTCTTCAGATTTAGCAATTGCAAACACTGGTAGATGCAATTTCATCACAAATAGAATATTCTTTATTTTGCTTCTCCACATGTGATAATTTGTGCAATTTAAGTTCATCATCTTCGTGTTATTTTCCTTTATTATGACAGACATTAATTCCAATAAAATATTTTATGATGTGAAAAATCAGTCAAATCTACAACCACATAGCATACTAAGAGTTTTATGGAATTAACAAACAATAGCTCTGATACCACTTGTTGGGCACAGTGGAAATAATTGCTCAAAATAAATACTGAATAAAATAATCAAGAAATAAATGACACCAATAATTTAATGTGGTTCACCTTTAATTTTGGGCTACGTCCACCTTTCAAACTCCAAATTTCTTTTCACTATAAAATAGTAGGTACAAAGAGAGTATTATCTAAAATAACAATTTTAGAGGACAATACAAAATGATAAAAATAGTGGCACTCGAATATTTTTAAAAAATATTCCAAAAAAAATTTCTTCACTATTTTTATCACTCTCCTTTTTGAAAATAATTCTAAAAGCTCACAAAATAAACTCTGATAAAACTTGCTTTTTCATAGAACTTCTCTGAATAACATATTGAAGCTTGAATTGAAATTGGATCATTTGGATGCTTGGAATCTATGCCTATTTATAGCCAAATGTATCACATGATTTGGATAATAATCAATAAAAAAATTAATCACATGTTTCTTTGCTTCTTTGCCTAAATTAGGTAATTATTCATTAGTTAGACAGCCATGATAAGGAGGGACTACCAACACAAACTACTCACCCTCTCCATCTTGCCATGGCAGTCCGGCAGAATCTCTAAGTGATATTTGTCAATTTGCTCATATAAGATCGGCACCACTTATTAGATTATTATATTATTAATTAATCACGAGCCTCTTTATGTTGAATGATTTTTAACGAGAGGACAAAAACAATTTCGTTGAAGATAAAGAAACAAAGTCACATCAGAGAGAAAGACAATGCTTATGCCAAAAGTATGTTCAAACTTCAAAGATCTCAACCGCCTACCGCGTTTTCCCTAGAAATTTCAGATACTATATATAAACTTTGTATGAATATGATAATGAGATGTATATAATTTAGTAGGCCCATAAATTTTGATATATACTTTTTACAAGAATTCAAAGTTTTCATTTTTTTAAAATAATTATATTTATCATGTAAAGTTTTACTTATAATTATTTTAAAAAAATACATTTCATTCATTTATATAATCTTATTATTAATTACATAATATGTGATAACTTCGTTAATTTTAGACTTTTTTATTTAAAACTTTTTTATGAAGTACACTTAATTGAATTTAATAAAAACATCTTTAATTTTTTAGCATAAATTATATACTTGCCTTACATTTTTAGATTCACAATATCAATAGTCAATTATGTATTTTAATTCGATAGAATCATTTGATTTATGGGCAAATACAATAGTAATTATACTTATAGCTCTTCCTTAAGCTGCTCACACGGGTTTGACTGCGAGTGTGTATATATACAAGAGAATCTGTTAATTTCACCAGAAAAACACACAATAGCTCTCTTTTCTTCTCAGTTTTCTTCTCATTCTCCATCAAAATATGGCAGTATCATTGCAGATGAATTCTGGGATAGTGAAAAATTTTCCAGTTATCCAAGGTTTTAAGCTCAAATCTAATTCATGCAGGGTTAAAGTTATGGCTTTGCAAAATGGGAAAACCAACTTCTATGAGGTACTATCTCTTGATTCCAAGAATGTAGGACTTGATGAAATCAAGAAAGCTTACAGATACAAAGCTCTCAAGTTTCATCCTGATGCCTGTCCTCCAGCTAAAAAAAAAGAGTCCACAAGGCGATTCATTGAGATAAAACTGGCGTATGAGACGCTATCTGATCCGATTTCCCGTGAAAGGTATGATTATGAGATTGGTTTGTGGGATTCATGGGGGAGGAGATCATGTAGCAGTCACTGCATGGAAGAGAAAAGAGGCCATGATGCTGGTTTTTCTAGAGAGGTTTGGCAGAGACAACTGAATGGACTGAAAACGAGGTCTCTCAGAAGAGTGGAAAAGAAGATTCATACATAATTAATGCATGAAAATTTGAAAATGATCCATTATTTGTTCATTTGTTTTAATTTGTTGGATTGTGGATTTTTATTGTTGAAAATATTTAATTATCAATTTTTGTATCAAGAATATATACATATATATTATATGTTCACCAATTCATCCGTGGAAATAATAGGTGAATTTCAAAATTGCCCTGAAAATATCATATATATATATATATATGTATATGTTCACCAATTCATCCGTGGAAATAATAAGGGTGAATTTCAAAATTGCCCTGAAAATATCATAAAATTTCAGTCAACTAGTACTTAGATAAGTTTATTTAGAAACTCTCAATTAAGTCCCTTCTTCCAACTCTCAAGAGAAGAATTGAACGGAAAGACTTAATTATTTTTTTCTTTTGAAAAATGGAAAACTTAAATTTAACCATTTCTAAGGATGAAATTTGTTTTGATCTTCAAACTTTTTGTTTAATATATTATCATCTTTAATTTCTTTAAGTATCATTTTCATCCTTAAAGTACTTATTTGAATTACTAGCTAGCTATCTTCCTTAAATTTATTTTGGAGTTTATAATATATAGAGATAGCAATTAGAAAGGGGAAGTATAGAATAGGGATAGAAATTAGAAAGGGACGGGTCGAGGATTAGGAATCCATCTTTATCCCGAAAACCCGCCAAGCTTTCCCCATCCCTGCTTTAGAGATCGGTGGGTATTATTGTTCCTTGTCATGTGAGAATAATATTAGGCCCGTGCTTTTGAATCAAATTGAGAATGAGTAATTAAGCCTATTATCATATACCATATTATAATATCGTAAATTGACTTCTTGATGTGAGATTGGAGTATTACATTCACCACCTAAGCCTCCGGGTCCTTACTAGGCTCAGGACCAATTGGGAAGAATGTGATTTTATCCCTCCTTAAGCCTTTAGCGTCATCACTAGGTCCAAATAATTAGTCCAAAGTTCAAAACCAATAAGGAAAAATGAGATTCTACTTGAGCCCTAAGGCATGAGATACGACTATGGATTGAGCAGATTCACGGTCAACTACTTGATAATAGTCATCGTTATACTAAAATGGATATTTCAAGTTGACAATGGATACTTAGACTTATATTTATATACCATATCATAATATTATGAATTCTCAATGTGAAATTGGGGTATCACAAATAAAATCACCCCTGTCAATCCCTAGAAATGATAAAATTTTAAGATTTCCATTTTTCAAAAAAAAAAAAAAGTCTTTCAGTACAATTTATTCTCTTAAGAGTTGGAAGAAAGGACTTAATCTTGTTTATAAAAAGAATTGATATTTTTTTTTTCCCAAGGGTTAAGTAGTGAAGCGGAAAAAGAAAGAATCTTTTAAATAGTTCATAAAACTACACATAAAGTCTCACATCAAGCAAACACAAAAAATCATATTAAACTTATCAAATAATAAGTATTACATTTTCAAATAATAAGAAGATTTAATAAAGCTTATATTTTCAATGAAGATGAATTAATTATAATTTATTTTTATATTTGATAATTTATCAACTATATATTTGATAACTTGTCAAATCAGAGAGTTTATCAAAGTCCACATTTAAATTGGGAAATACGTGTCCTCAATTGGGCGTATTAGGTTGGACCTTCTAGTATAGAATAGCTTGGAGCATCATGAGCAGTGGAAACTAATTTGATATTTTGTAAAAAAAAATTAAAATTAGAAAATAACACTTGAAATTTTTTGATGATGAAATAGATAAAAAATAAAAGTAATCATTTAGGGAAAAAAATGGCTCAAGTATAAGAGTAAGGATAAGAACTGGGAGGAGAATAGCTATTTGAAGTATTTAAAACCAACAGAATTGCAGCAATTGTAATCCCTGTAACCCTAATTATAGACATGATTTATTTTGTTGCCATTTAGAGAATTAAATTGATTGATATTATTATTATTTGATTAGTGGTAATTGATATACTAGCCAAATTATAGAAATGAATATTTAGGAAGTTACCATTATGAGTATTAGCAATATTTTAGTTACCTTTTTTCTTTTTAGAGGGATTGAAAAAGTTAAATAAGTTCTTGAATTACGTTTTTTTTTCTTCCGATTCTTTAGGAAAGAAGCAGAGAATTGGAGATCAAAATCAGTCAAAAAGGAAGAAGGGAGAAAGTCCTATTAAGGCTTACAATTGAGGATAGGTAAGACGTGATTAAGGATTTATTCTTTTTGATATGCGCATTTGAGAGTTAGAAATGGTATAGTTTTTTTAAAAAAAATATTTATTTTGTTATAGGTGTTACTATTTTGCTTGGTCGAGGAATTTAGATTGTGGTTACACTTGGATTTTAGTGAGTAAATAGAATATTTATTTAAATGTTTACTTTGTTTTAAAAATTCGATGTTCCACTTAATTTTGTATTTCTATAAGGAATTGTGAAGTATTTGATTATATATATATATATATATATAAAATGCCAACCCATGTTTCGAAATCAATAAAGAAAGAAAACGAGATGCACTGCTTATTGTTTTTAAACTCTAATTGACTTAACAATGAGGATGATTTCACAGCTGTTGGATAGCATAATTAAATTGTTTACAACATTTGCTTAGTTAAAGATTATCACTTTATCAAATTCTTTTTGGAACAACACTTTTAATTACTGAAATAATTTGAAATATCTCTTGATTTCATAATTTCATGTTGGATAAATTTAACCCATTTGAAACTTCCTTTACAGAATATTTCATATTGTTATAAAAATAAATAAAAAAATACAACTTTTACTTTGTCTTATTTTTTTTAATTCATATAATTTTCTTATTAATTGAATACATTATTTCTATTAGCTAACACTTTAAACATCACTATTGTTCAGAATTTTAATACTGGCGCCATTTGTTCTTACTTGGTAAATGTTTTTTTTTCTTTAAAAAAATAAAAATAAATTTGGAAGCTGCTTTCATTAATTTTTGCATGCAGTAGTACTGATATTGGATATTTTGGAAGAAACAAAAAAATGGAAACAGATTGACGTAAAGTTCCTTCATGTAATTTGATGGAACCCACAATACTTTTGCATATATTAATTTATATTATTGTGGTGAAGATTATGTACAGAGAAACAAAATGCTTTTTGTCTGTATAAGTAGTAAACTTTTACCAAAATCAACTTTCCTTGGATAAAGGAAATCGATTTGCTATACTGTAGTTAATAATAAATATATCCTACATTACACATGAACTGCCACTATTTTGTTTGGAATTTTTCCATTTTTACTTAAATTATTAATATGGACAGTAAAATTAACATGTTTGATTTAATTGATTATATATATATATATATATATATTTAAAATGGCTCATGTTACACATTTATTTATTGGAGGACCATGTTCCACTTATTTTGTCTGAATTCCATTGAGCATGGTAAAAAAAGCTCACTATATTCTGTTAGTCTGACCGTCCTAGCGAGATAAACCGCTAGGGTTGAATTCAACTAATATCCAATAAGTTTTCGTGGAGCTTGAGCCATGTAAAATATATCGTTTGTTTTAATAATATGATATGTCTGTAACTCCGTTTGTTATTATAAATGCTTGAACTTCGATTTTAAGTAAAAATGAAATTATGATATTTGTTTAACATTATTTAAATTTTATTGTATCTTTTAAATCTGATCATTCTAAGAAATATTCTATTTATTCACTGAGCGTGTTAGCTCACTTTATAATTACTTTTGCAGATTCAGAAGCTTCGGATAGTGAGAGTTTAGAGGTATCTGACGAGTGATAAAAGATTTAACTTTGGAAGACATTATCTAATTTTGAGGAATTTTTATTTTCAGAATTTATTGGGTATTTGATATTTTTGTTACTCTATAAATTTATTTGAGGATATTTTGGAGATTGTTGTAATTCTATTGAGGTATTTTATGATATTTTACAATGATTTATATGATTGTTAAGGGTTAGAACTTGTAGAGAAATATTTACAGGTTCTGCGTGTCACGTTTTGAATTCGGAAATGACCTTAGTTCTGACCCGGATTTGGGATGTGATGGCAATTCATTGGGGTTTGCTCAAAACTTCCTGAAAATAACAAATCTTCTGGACCTTTTGTCCATCTGTTGCAGCCCCTGCACCCATACCCCCTAAGAGAAAGTTCTCCAATCTTATTCTGGGGTCCATGACTTTGATCCCTAATCTGTATTCTAGTGATTAAACATACCAACTTACCAAATACAAAAACAACATCCAAAAAATTTCTTGATGTTACCGTCAAGATATTTGGGGAAAAAAAAAATGTGATCAATGATATAATGTAGATGCAAACGAATATAATCAAGATAAGTTCTATTTGTAGTAGAGAAAATGTGTTTCAATTTGCCACAAGCATTCAAAAAAGCTAAGATTATTGTTAAGAAACAAAACCCTAATGAAGGAGATGGCAAAGGGCTATTGGCAAAGGAGTTTGAGAGATGGAATTTGCAACAGAGATATCTCCAAGAGGCTTCACAATCCACTAATGCTTCTCATGTTCATTCCAGTACTTGAACTTCTTTTTCTTGATTGATATATATGTATGTATGTAAGTAGAGGTCATTTTGTGAATCTTGTTCTCATTTTTTGTTGTCATCTTTTCTGGTTCAATTTCGTTGTTGTAATGTGGACATACCTTGTTTATTTCTTTCAACATAGTTCAAAAGATCTGCATATTGTCTTCCTTTTATTGTTGAGATGATAGTTTAGTGGTCTGACTACTTGACTCAAAATTTAAGAAAATTAAGGCTCAATGGTAGACTAGTGAAAGGGAAAGAGTGTTAAACATTACTATTTCATGGCATTGTTTAATTTTGGATTTGTTTTTTTGGGGAGGGGGGGGGGGGAGGTTTGACTGGTGAAGGTTATGTTTAATTGGATCTAAGTATGATTCCCCATTAATCTAGAAATCAATTGTAAATCTGTGACTTTATTTGAGATAGGAGCTGAATTACTTCTTTACAGAACCATTTGTTTATCATGAATTTCAATAAGATTCCATTACCCTTGGTAGATCAAGGACGAACTTTCATACCTTTGTTTGGTAGAAAAAGGCAAAGTTGTCATCCATGGGCAATGCTAGTTGTTTGTACAAAATTGGCTTGCATCACTAGCCAATATCTTGTGCATCTTTCTAACAACCCATTTTCCACTATTTCTTTAAGTAAATTTTTATTGCTTCTTCAACCTTGGTTTGATTTCTTCTTCTTCACCAAGCCATCTATGTTGGTTTTTATTTCATTTTCTTCTCTATTCAGACAAGGGAAATTGATGTTTAAACTAAGGTTAAACAGCAATTTGTATCCTCTTTTTTTTTTTTGAAAGAACAATAATGTCCTTGATAATATGTATTCGTTTCAAATTTCAGTTATAGTTTCTACTTTAGGTCTTCTAAGAGGGAATTACATGTGATAGGTTTCATGCATGTCAAGCAAAAGCTTTTGGAAAACCTTTATTTTTCCAAAAGATGGCTCACTTTATAGTATTGTATTTGATTTTAATCCCATCTGTCTGCATACTATAGAAACAAATTCTTCATAGCATATACAGCAAGGGAAGAAAAGGGAGGAGTTTAAACTTGTTTTTTGATTGCATCAATTGTATATTGTCCCCCTGTTGCTTGATCTGATGCTTCTGTTTTTTCCTCATGCATTTTATGGCTAGCATTAATCTTACCCACTCCAAGTTAATGCAAAACCTGCAATTTTGCACCATTTTTGTAGTGTTTCCTTTAATAGTTTAATGGAAGATCCCATCACAAAATGAGAGTCTTATACTTAGCTTCCATAAAGAAGGGGAAACAAAAAAATTTGACCACAATTGGTTTGGAGAGTTTCCTTGTAGCAGCCTAGAACAATAGTAAAACTTTTTCACGGAGAAGAATTTTGATCAAGAATGTATAAATCTACACTACATTATCAAGACTGAGCCAATGTTACATGGTCGTCATTTTTCTAAGGGAGGTTCCAAATTAGATGAGCTTATGTAAGAGTTTGTGAGTTGAATACCATAGCCATGTAGAAATTTTAGTCCATTGGTCATTCCATTTTCCTTCTTCTTTTATTTAGGGAGAAAATACTACTTTGACATGTAGAAATTTTACCAATATCTTATTATTATTACCATAGAGTTTATGACTATATAGAAATTTTACCAATATCTTATTATTATTACCAATTTAAATTGCCGGATGTGTTTGAATGTACTAGAGTTATGACTGTATTCACTAAATGCCACCAAGGTCTAACCCCAGAAACAAGCAAACAATTGCATCCACTAGAAATTGAACCCACGCTAGATGGAGTAAAGCATGCTAGCACCCTCAGTCTTCACCAATCTAGCTATTCCCCGGGGGACATCCTTTTTCTTTATTCTTATGATAGTAAGGGAGAATAATTTATGAACGTTTACAATTGTTTCCTTCTCCGCCATAAGTATGTTAGATAATTATTTAATTTATGAGAATGTATATTATTTAATATTTCTTTATAGTATAGTAGTGTGTATTCAAATTCATTTTACTTGGATTAATATTTGTAGAAATCAAATACAATCTGAATATTCATTTTGACATAGTAACAATGATTGTTAAATAATTAATCGTGTATGTTGTCAGAATTATAGTCGCATCAGGAGTTACCAGAAATCAAAATGCAATCAGATTCATATAACTATAATTTTAGAAAATAAACCAAAACTCATGTGATTAGAAATCAAAACAAGACAAAAACAACGAAGCCTCCCTTTTAGAACCAAAAAAAATTTAAAAGCAACCCACCGAACAACATTTTATATTCATTCTTACGAAGCTTATGAAACCATGACTCATACTTCACAATTTCGAACTCATTGGATCCCTCTGTTCGTGTCAAGGAACCATAGGCCGGTGGCTATTGGTTTACTCCAAAAAAAAAAAAATGTTAGTTGCTTTGCGAATGAATATAGACTGAAACGTGGCAAGATGGAACTACTGGAGAATGTATGGAGACTGAAACTTGGCAAGAATCAAATGAATAGTGTGAATAGGAAAAAGGAAGGCATATCAAACTATTAGTGAAGAGTGGATTGTCTTTCTTCTAATAAATATTGCCATCTTTTCAATTCAACACCAATGTCCACATTAACCGGTCTATATCCACTTTGAAGGTGAATATTGTGCTCTCAACATAAAGAACATTTAACAATTATGTTTTTGCTTTAAATGAATGGATCACAAGAAGAATTGGATGTCAAAGTCTTCTACTTATTTATCCAAAGGCAAATGTCAAAGAATCTAGACCTGGCCCCGGAGAATTCACCCAAAATAGACCCAACGATGAAAAAGAATTTCCCCGGTAGAATCGAATTTGTAAAGGTGACATAAATTCAGTGCTACAACAGGAAAAAAAAAGTTTTTATTGAATCTTTTTTGCATATAACCTCTTGCCCTAGTTAGCACAGTTTTTGTGAAAGAAATCATAATTTCCCAGAGAATTCATATTCATTTCAGTAAGCAGTCAAGCATCACTGATCGTCATTGGGGCGCATCAAATGCTAATAATTCAGTCCAATAATATTGAAATTCTTTTTAGCTTAGGAATTTTATTAAAGATCACTGTGCATGTTTTCAGTTGAAGACTATAGAGTGGTCCATTGTTTAGTGCACTACTCAAGCATCCAGAAATGTCCTTTTCAGGTTGTCCAAGACAAGCAATTCCAGAGAAAATGCATATATAACAAATCTGAAGGTTTTATAGTGCACTGCTGGTCCAAGTGTAGGCGAAAGTTTAGTACGGTATCAGAGCAGTAATGCTACGTTCAAACTTTTACTCCTGGTCATTTAAATTTTTATTATTCACTTGTTTGATCTGTTATTAAAAATTTGTGTTGACACAGTATTTGATTCACACGTGAGGGGGACGTGTAGTTTAAGTTTTAGATCATGTAAAAATTTAACATAAAGAGATCGATATATTTTGATCATTTTATTACCATGGCTTTTAAGGGAATATCTTATTTAAGGTTGTTACAAAGGAAAATAAGTAGTTTTTTCTTTCATAGAAATGAAGGACACTCTAATAATCTCTATGCCAAATGTTTGCAGCGCTAGTAATTCTTGTTTAATTTGAGGTTAATAAATTTCCAGGAGTTCTTCCATATAAGGTGTACCATTTTCTATCAGCTTAACCTTTTGATAAAATGAAAGTTTAACATTGTATTAGATCGAAAGATCTTATGTTCAGATCTTGTTTTCGGCCATTTAATAGTTATTGTTAGCATGTAAAGTGAGGATCGTGATAAATGCATTTTTAGTTATTAGGTGGATCTTTACCGGACATCCAAACAAAATGAAGAAGCTTTCATACATCTATGTTTAACTGGACATCCAGTCAAAGAAGAAATAAACAAGATCTCTTGACAAACTACTATTCTTTCAATCCATTTATGGACCTCAGTAAAGGTTGATTCTGTAGCAGCAGAGCTAAGAAGTCACAACTTTCGTTGAAGTTCTCATCAAACATTACTTTTTCTAAATCGACAATGGCATCAAAATATTTTCTTTATAAAGTATGGCTTTCTAGGCATTTTATTTTTGTTATTGTGAAAAACAAGAATGAAAATGCCCTTTTTGTTGAATGTGTAGTGGAACACTGAAAAAGCAAGCTAAGAAAAAAGAGTAAAATATTTGAAGTACCAGATGCGGTGCTTATAAAATCTTTCATTTCATGTTGGTTCTCAGTTGCCAACTACAGTTTCAGTCCTCATGCACCTTTAAGGACTTTATTATTCTTGATGACTAGATTTAGAGAGGGCAAGATAGAGCCCTCTCAGTTTCCCCAAGCACTTCAAACAACCATGGTTACATCTGATCAGAGAGATGCTTTTCAGTTCCCTGAAACACTGCCAGAATCTTCTGCAGCAGAAATAGCAAGGACTGAGAAGGAATTCTCTCAGTTCTCCCAAACACTTCAAAAAAATATGGTTCATCTGCCCCAGAATCCTTGATAAAGTTGGCTGAGGATAGGCAAGCTGAAAGGGCTCAGTGGGTACTTAATGCACCAGAACCACCAAGTTTGTGGTGCAAAAGAATCTGTTTCCACCAAGATTGGAAATCTGTTTCCAAAAGAATACAAGTTTCAATCTCCAAATATGTCCAAAATCTTGAAGAATATATTCCCTATCCTTTCTTGGGGAAAATCCTATAATGTCAAAATGTTTAGAAATGATTTATTGGCTGGTTTGACTCTTGCAAGCCTTTGCATTCCCCAGGTATGTAAAAGTGAACGGATTCTATTCTTTCTGCTTATGTTGTAATCATGCTAATTTGAAAACTACATCATTTTACTAATGTACTCATGTTTTATGTAGAGCATTGGTTATGCAACTTTGGCAAAGCTTGATCCACAGTTTGGTCTTTGTAAGCTTTCCAATCATTTTCTGTTCTTACTTTGCCTATTAATGATCTCTGCATAAACCGTAAAAAAGAAGAATGTAACATTAAATTATGTTTCACTTGCAGATACTAGTGTTGTTCCTCCACTTTTGTATGCTTTAATGGGTAGTTCAAGAGACATAGCAATTGGACCAGTTGCTGTTGTTTCCTTACTTTTGTCTGTGATGATTCAGAGACTAGAAGATCCCGCAGCTAATCCTGTTTCATATCAAAGACTTGTGCTTACAGTTACCTTTTTCGTGGGAGTTTTTCAAGCTTCATTTGGAATTCTAGGGTACAAAAAATATTAAGAAACATATTGAAATCTTGTCATGCCTCATAAACCATAACCAGAAGTATTTGAAAATTTTATAGGCTGGGCTTTCTGGTTGATCTTCTATCCCATGCTGTAATTGTTGGGTTCATGGCTGGTGCAGCCATCATCATTGGTCTTCAGCAGATGAAGGGACTACTTGGACTTACCCAAATTACCAACAAAACTGACATCATCTCTGTCCTAAGAGCTGTTTGGGAATCAGTACATCATTCTGTAATTAATTCCTGATCTTTCCTTGTTTTTCCTGCCTCAACTATTAAGTACCCTCATGGAGAATGCAATTAATATTCAGCCATCAAATGAACTCATTTATATTGTTTTTTCTAGGAGTGGAATGCTTACAATTGCATCCTTGGATGTTCATTTCTGTGCTTCATCCTAATAACCAAATTTCTGGAAAATAACATATCTGTAATCGTTCTTTTATATTTTTGTATGCCCTACTTCAACAATCAGCAGTAGACTCTAAGTTTCTCACACCCTTAATGATTCCAGGGTCGAAGGAAGAAGAAACTTTTCTGGTTATCTACCATTGCACCTCTCTTATCTGTGGTTCTATCAACAATCATTGTTTACCTGACAAGAGCTGATAAGCATGAAGTGAAGATAGTGAAGCACATCAAATCTGGATTGAATCCAAGCTCTATTCACGAGTTGCAATTTAATGGTGCTCATACAACTAAAGTAGTCAAAATTGGACTAGTGGTTGCAGTTGTTGCACTTACGGTGCATATCTTGATCCTCAACAAAAATTGCAACTTCCTAATTAGCAGAATGATATTAAATAATCATTTTATTGTATCATACTTCAGGAAGCGATTGCTGTTGGTCGTTCTTTCGCATCTATGAAAGGATACAATCTTGATGGAAACAAAGAAATGTTGGCAATGGGGGTAATGAACTTAGCAGGATCACTGTCTTCTTGTTATGTTGCAACTGGTAAGCCTTCCATCTCCAAAAGAATTAAAATTTCTTGTGATCAAACTATTATTTCATGTTATTTGATCCTTCAAATAGCAAAATGCCTATTGTTTGTCTCTTTGGACATTCAATGTAGGTTCATTTTCACGAACGGCTGTTAATTTCAGTGCTGGCTGTGAAACTGTGGTATCAAATATTGTTATGGCTGTGACAGTGATCTTATCATTAGAATTTCTCACAAGACTTCTGTACTTTACCCCTGTTGCCATCCTTGCTTCAATTATCCTTTCAGCTTTGCCTGGACTCATCGACCTTAGTGGGATTTTTAGCATATGGAAGCTTGATAAGCTAGATTTCTTGGCTTGCATTGGAGCATTTTTTGGGGTTCTATTTGCAACAGTGGAGATAGGCCTGCTAGTCGCGGTAACTCTTTTGAAATTCTCAACACAGATTTTTTTTTTCTTTTATTTTTTCCAATTTGATCAAATTCTGCATTTACATATGTCTATCTTCATTTGAAATGCTAAATTACTATGGTTTTGATTCAGGTTGGTATATCATTTGTAAAGGTTGTATTGCTTGCAATTCAGCCAGGAACTGAGATACTTGGTCAGATCCCAGGAACTGATATATTTGTTAATGTCGATCAATATCCAGTTGCTGTTCAGATCCCTGGAGTTCTTGTCACCAGAATCAAGTCTGCCTTTTTTTGCTTTGCAAATGCTAATTTCATTGCAGAAAGGTAAGAAATATAATTGCACTTAAAAATTCATACATGTGCATATGCCTAAAGGCATTGGTTTTTGAAGTTCTCTTCTGCATTTTGTTATTATAAATTTGGCAAAGGATCATTGAAGTGGCAACCAAGAAACAGGAGGTGGATGCTAAAGAAAATGCGGAAGGAAGAATTCAACTAGCTGTCTTTGACATGTCAAGTAAGTCTATTTCAATGAAATCTTTCAAACTACTAAATGTGCTAATATGATCAAATAGTAATCAAGGCCTGGATATTGATTGATATCAACAAACATATCAGTTCCTGGGATCTGACCAAGTATCTAGGTGGCTGAATTTCAATGGTCTGATCTTTATGCTTTGCATATGTCAAAGCAAATTAACTGACTTTTCTTTCTTTTTTTTTTCTTTTTTCTTTTCTTCTCTTGCCATAGATTTGATGAACATCGATACCACGGGTCTTTCCTCTCTAGAAGAACTGCATAGGAAGCTTGCCTTAGAAGGAATTGAGGTAATCAATATACCACAACAGGTCATAATTTCACTTTAGAGCAAACTCTAATCTCATTTTTGTGCTGCTCTGGCTTACAGTTTGCAGTCATCAACCCGAGGTGGCAAGTCATTAAAAAGCTAAGCTAAGGATGACAAACTTTGTGAACAAAATTGGAAGAAGGGTTTACTTGACTGTTGGAGAAGCAATTGATGCTTGCCTTACAACTAGAATGGCCTAAACACTAAACTAATGATTTCATGATGTCTTGCATGCTCGTTGATGTATCCCATGCTAGTGTAAACATAATGGGATTTGTAATAAAATTGGTGCGTAGCCCTCTCTATTACGAACTAGGGAATGGGAGAAAGAATGGTTTAGGTTGTGTGGGTTTGGTTTTATGTGAAATGGTATGTATTAAAAGTGAAAGTTTTCTCGTATAAATTTGATGTTGAAATTCTCTTTCAATGTGTAACCAAAGTACTTCTATTATAATATCTGAATTTCGAACATATAATCCGTCTAAAGTTTGTTAAACCAGCTGAACAAACAGGAGAGGAACATAGTAGAAAGATTGTCAGCTAGATCAATGTTTTGAGTTCTAAAATATTATTCTGTATAATTGGTAATTGGAATACAGGTCAGTAGAGTTTCCATAATCATAATAATAATGAATCAATGAATCAAAGAATGGAGGAATCAAGCTAATGCCTTCCAAAGAGCAGAACTGAATCCTGTCCACCATGTTATGGAGAATGAATCCTGAGTCTGAATACAATTGAAAGACACAAAGAAAACTGAGGAATATTCTCTCAATCCAATTTTCCCTCAATTCCTCAATTCAGATTCAGCATCTTCCCCCTTTGAATAAACTGAGAATTGGCCTCAAACAGAATTATTTCATCGTATCATCGCAGCAGTGACTTAGAATGCCTTAGGAAATTATTCAGAGGCGCTTTGCACATCAGATTCCTCACTCTTGCTGTCATCTACTTATCAGATTCAAATCAGTGATATAACATTTAGAACAGCCAATGCAGAATTTCAAGATGTTAAAACTTGAGACATTCAAACCTTTCCCAGACTTTCCCTTGTATAGGGAACTCCCCTCTGATAAGCAGCAGATGATGGTGGAGATTTCCGGCTTGTTTCTTCACCAAATATAAGCTTTCCTCTATGGCTTCTTGTTGTTATTGTGGTAGAATTGTTCCATTTTTCATTTAATGAACTTGGAAATCTTGACTCCTGAAAAGATTGCCAAAAGCACAAAAAAATTTTAAAGCGTTAAGACGGGTTTAACTCGATCTTGATCACATTTTTCACAAGAAATCTGTATCTTTTGCACAAACCAGAACACTTCTGCTTCTTGTCTGGACACCAAGACTGCTGTGCCAATTGCCATTTAGCACTTCAGGGAGGCTTGATTCCTGACATGAACCAATATCATCTTCATGTTCACATGAAAAATATTCAAGATAGTAATCAAGAAAATGTCCAAGCATACCAGAAATAGAACTGCTGCACAATGTTTGAGGACTTCCAAATTCATTCGAACATCATCTAAGCTCCTGAAAGTCAAAGAAACAAGAATTTTGAGCCTTTCTTTTCTCAGTAAATCTTAGGCAGCTGATGGATTCTGATTCTACCAATATCCTAAAGAAACAGAACACATACCTGTGCTTTTGCTGCCCAAGGCCAAAATAAGTAGCCAATGTTGCCATCTGATGAAGGTAAAAAACAATTGCAATTGCCATGACATATCTTCTTATTGGAATTCATTCATTGGTTTGAAGTATACATACCTTCATGTTCCCAGCTCTTCTGCCAAACTTCTCAGTCAAAATTCCTAAAGTATCAATAATCCCAACAGGCACGGGAGGAGGACGGCCAATCTCATCAAAAGCCTCTTTGATTCTAACACAATCAAACCTTTGAATATTATGACCTGCCCATATTCTACCATCCAAAATGCTGAAAATCTTGTCTGCAACATCTTCAAATGAAGGTGCATTGGCAACAGTTTCTCGAGTTATTCCATCACATCTACCAGACTTCATTGCAACAGCAGACAAGTCCCCTGGCCTAATAAGGGTGCAATAGCTCTCTAGCTCAATGAGCTTTCGAGGACAAACAACGATAGCCCCGAACTCCAATACCCGAAATCTTTGCCCGGATTTGTTAGGCACAGTTGTTTCCAAATCAAAAAAGACTATTTCTTTTCCAGATTGATTGCTGAGATTGAAACCCGCCATTTCTTTCATCAGGTGACAAATAACTACTTTTTGGTTTTTTCTTTCCTCTTTCAGCTTAACAAAGTTGAATATGATGGGAAGGATTTGATGGTCTCGTGCTATAAATGGTGAAGGAAGAGAGGAGGAATTGCATGGGAATGATCAAGAAAGAATATTCTGCCTCAACTGAGATGGATTTTCTTGCAATTCAAGTAAATTTGGGTTAGTTTGATTTTTGGACAAAGATGTCCTTAGCTTCTTCTTGATGATGTCCTATTCTAGGCAAGACAAATAAATTCCAATTAAGACAGGAATCATACCCTGTTATAACGACATTCGACCTATGCCCAATTGAGGCTGTATCGGATGAGATAACCTTTTTACTTAATTATGAATTATGTATACAAGTTATCTTATATTCTCCCCAATCGAAATTTAATATCCACATTTTACTTTCTTTTGAAATTAAAACGAGTCTTTGATTTTAAAAAAATTATCAAGTTATTCTTATTATTAATTGAGTTAGTAAAAGTTTAATATAAAAAATATGTATATTTAAAGAAAATGAACATTCATGAATTTCAATCATTCCTAAAATGAAAATGTGTATACTGCAAACGATTATTAATAAAGCTGATTTAAATGGTTCATTTTATAAGTTTTGAAACTAGTTACCTCACCAAAATGAGCATCTACTAATGCACAAAGAATTGGAAATACAAAAGTTTTGGTTTGCTTGTACATAGCTGTCTTGTTATTTGTTTAACGCTGGAAATCAATTACCCCTTTGGAGGGGAAATGGAATTCAATTTTCCACTTTTCTTTTATTTTCGTTTTTTGGCATAGAAAATAGTTTTTTCTTCTTAGTGCATTTGGTTCCAAAAGAAAGGTAAGTCTCACAAGAAAGTCTTGGGCAGATTGTCTTACGTTAGTGTATATCCAATGGTTACCTCCGAAGTGGGGCACACCTGCATACATGGCATTAACTCACACGCTAGTTAATTCCAATGTGTCAAATCTTTTCTTTATTTATTTATTTTTATTATTCCCATTTAACTTTTTTTTACTTAAAGACTTTTCGGATTTGCAAGCTCAATCTAAGGGGTCAATTAATTTGCAGTTGTCTTGTCAAAATAGATATTTTAATGCCAAATTGGTCAATTTAGTCCTTTTCAATTTTATTCATTTTGTATGTGAAATAAAAGGATCCCAAATTTAAGCTTAAAGACTACAACCATGGTGGTCTCTAGCCAATTTGTCACCAAAATTTCTTTCCAATTTATTAGGTAAAACAGAGATTGGGGGGGGGGGGGAGGGAATAAATGAATTCTCAAGATAAAAATGACATTTTAAATTTAATTAAGTGACATAATCTTTTTATATACTAAATTACTATCTTGAAAATAACTGTAATTGTCATTGAAGTGTAGTTCAAGTGATAATCACCCTCAGCTCAAATCTCAATACTCCCTTACTTACCCTCAATGTAATAAAAAATAAATTAAATTTAATCGTATGAGAAATTGAAGAGTATACTAAGGTTTGATCAGTAACCACCTTGGCTGCAGTCTCTTTTCCGTATCAAGTTGATGGTAAAAAAAATATTGTTCATCAAACATAAAAATGGTAAGAACTTTAACCGTTGAAAAACAATTTTAAAGGTCTTATTCACCAAAAATAAAATAAAAAATTGGGACTAAACTTGCAAATCCTTCCTCAATATAATGTATACTTTCATGTTTTAACCTACTTAATTCCTAAATAATTTAAGGAATTCACAACTCTTTAATTCCTTAATAATGTTTTTGAGGGAATTCACAACCCACCCATATATAATCCAATTAATTACCTATTGAGTCCTTGATTTTTCTTTTACCATTTTAATTATTGATGATTATTTTTTATTTTTTTAATCCTTAATTTTCTTTTTAATTTACCATTTTATTCATTGATTATTATTTTGAAGATTTTTCCTCAATTATTATATTTTTTTATTACGATTGTTTAGTCCTTGACATTTTTTTTCATATGAATTATTATGTCCTTGATTATTATATAATTCACATGAGAACACATAAAAGGAAAAAAAATCAAAATAATCTCGGAAGACCAAAATAGTCAGAAAAAAATACATGAGGGACTTCATCTAAGACTAAAATAATCCAAACAAAAAACCCAAAGGGACTAAATAGAAAATTCTATATAATCTACCACTAAGAATAATTTGGTATATTCATAGTAACTTAAACATAGATTAAAAGCTTTCCTTAATTTTTAAGTCAAAAGTAATATTTAATTTTAGATAGAAGATGATGATCATCATCATCATCATCATAATAATAATAATAAAAGAACATAAATGAGTCTCAAAAAATTTCAAGAAACATGCTAAAATTATTTATCCGTTTATTTTCATAGTGAAACAAAGGATGATACAACAAAATGAAGACTAATTATTCCTAATGAGGTCTAATTACAAATGGAAAGAAATGCATTCAAAACATGTTTTTCTTTTAATGCACTAAATGGAAATGATTTACACTGGAACAGGAGGCCTAAGAGGTACCAGTGCTAGCTTAATTCTCTCAAATGCTGCCTGCAGTGTACAAAGAGCTGCTGCATACGAAATCCGAATGCAGGTATCATCTCCAAATGCATCTCCAGGAACAAGAGCAACCTGAGATTACGAAACGTTTATTTGTAAAAAGAAATATAGATGAAACTGTTTCTCCAAATGTTTGTGGTAGCAAATCAAAATCAGTCGAAATTCCCCCAAATGTTTACATGTTTGATACACTTAGCTGACTAATTACTCTCCATCAGTGGCAGATGCAGTGTCAAATAAAATCAGGCAAATAATAACTGTATTTCTAACCACTATATAGCCAGCTAAACTTTATTGAAATGCACCACAATTGTAGAGATATGACTCAAACCCATGACATTTAGATCATAGATGAGGCCAATTTACCGAAGGCGACTAAGCTCCACTTCATAGCCAACTAAACTTGTAAGTATAACATAGTTTCAACCCCAGAAGTTTGCGTCAATTTTGAGGTTTTGGCATTTGTAGGCCAATTTTCTTAATCAACTCACAAAATAACCATTTCAGAATTAGACACAATGCATGTACATGTACCGAATACATTATCAAAAATAGACAAGGTATACATGCATTCGCTTCTTCCAATAACTCCAACATTCATGTGTCTAGTTTGGACCGCTATGAAAACTAAGATTGAAGAAGTGGATTAGTAAAATTTCGCTACGCTAAAGTGTGTCTACCTGAATATTCCAAGTTTTTCTAGAGGATGAAGCAAGTTCTTACTATTTTTCCTGATAAGTTTCTATTTCAATTGAAGTAAGATTTGCAGTAGCCTTACTTGAGCTTTGTCCAGTAGGTATCGGCACAACGCTTCTGAACCATTTATAACACCAAAGCCATCCACCTCTGCCCCATAGTAAGTGCTAAAGTCCAGGAAGAGATAAAAGGCTCCCTGGATACAAGGAAAAAAATTCAGACATCTGAAATGGGGGAGGGAGGGAGAGAGAGAGAGAGAGATTGTTGTTACCTGAGGCTCTGAAATTTTTACACCATCCAATTCTCCAAAACTTTTGACCAAAAAGTCTCTGCGCTCACGGAATGCTTTAACCATGGTGGAAACAGTTTCTCCTCCAGCATAACCCAATCCTAAAGCAGCAATGGCTGCTTTTTGTGATATACTGCTGGCCCCTGAAGTAAACTGCAAGAGCAGAAGATCAAAGTCAGATGAAGCATGAAATTGAGAGAGAAGAACACAGCGTTGGATTGACTACATCATTATCCAACATAATATTTTATGGCCACACCCAAATTATCCAATTCTGCTACATACCATTAGTCTCAAATTAGAAGATTGATCTTTTAGAAGCATCTTCTGTAATAAATGATGTCAATTCTCAAAATAATAGATTTTCCTCCAAATCAGTTATCAACATCAAATTTTCAAGTTACTGTGAGGCTCTAACCTGTTCATTTTGTCATATATATGGTTACATATTGAACTATTTTACGTTTGTCTACATATTGACCTTAATGCAATAAGAATTATCATCTGACATTGATTAGGTGTACATAGAGAACTGAGATTTCTTATGTACTACAGAAGGCCTCTGACAAACTGTGTAAAATAAACTCAATTGAAAAACCTTCTTCTCCAAAAAATGCATCAATGAGTTTTGTAGAATATTGGTAAAAACAAAGGTAAGTGATCTGTACAAAGATCAGTTATTATGCTAAAAGGTAACATTGTGCAGTAGTAGAAGACAAAAATGGTGATCTGTATTAGTGAAGTATGTTACCTGGCTTTGTATCTTTCCACATGCAGAAACAAAGTGTTTAGGACCCGCAAGATATCCAAGTCTCCAGCCAGTCATGGCAAAGGCCTAAAACAGTAAATATTCAGTAAGTGCCATCTCAAAATAGATATTTGTGTTTAGTGTTTACTTGACTTCTGATTATGGTTAAAAGGGCTCCCAAGTATGGCATATAAGTGAAAAAGAATCAAATATCCTACTATTATTTGATGCAATGAAAAGAAACTACCTTAGAGAATCCATTCACAGTCAGAGTCCTCTCCCACATGCCTGGCAAAGATGCAAAGCTTGTGTGGGTTGCTGGAGCATAAATAATGTGTTCATAGATTTCGTCAGATATCACCTACAGAGCAATTGCACAAAGAGTTTTACTTTTACTAATGCAGCTGTCTCAGTAGGCTTGGATACAAGTATACAGACAAGTGTAGCTGTGTAAATGAACGTACTAGAAGTCTAGGATGCCTTGCTACGATCTCAGCAATCTCCTCCAGCAACTTCCTGGGATAAACAGACCCAGTTGGGTTGGATGGGGAGCAAAGAATGAGCAATCTTGACTTCTCACTGAGTTTAGATTCAAGAAGCTGTGGATCTAGCAGAAAATTTTCAGATATGGGTGTTGGTAGAATCACAGGAGTTGCATCTGCCAACCTTGCCATCTCTGGGTAACTGACCCAGAAGGGAGCTGGAATAAGAACCTGGAATAGTGCTAATAGCAAATAATTAAACTAATATTCAAATTTTCAACATTAAGTTTTCAATTCTGTCAGTTATGCAATAAAAATACTGCTCCAACCAAAATTTTTTTTATTAGTTCTCTTCGAATATGTTGGACTATTATATGTTAATGCACATGGAAATTTCGTCTACTTCATATATTACTTTTGTGCAGAGGAGCCAAGAGGGAGAACAGGTAAAAGTGAATGAGATCTTACATCAGGTACTCAAATATGAAAATCTGGATATGGTTCCTGGAAAACTTTGGTAAACTAGGCCAAGCTTATTGTTTATCTTTTGACAACCAAAACAATCACAATGTTGGACACAAACAAATGCATGACAGTGGATTCTTTCCTCCCGAAATATGAGATTCTTTCCTCCACAGACCACAGTCTTGAGATGACATGTAAATTTGAACAATTTATTGCATGTTATGAAAATTTAAATAGAGATAAATAATGAAGAGCTTGGAATGCAACATAATACATATTGTATTCAAAACACTGAACATTTGTCTCTAACAAACATAGAATAGGATCATATTCCTCAAGATCAGTACCTCAGGCTCTAGAAGTAATATCACCAGATGCGGACCAGAACAGCCACAATATCACATAGTAAGTAGTAACAGAGTCAATGAGACTCAATTGGCATATGAATAATTCCTTTTGTGCAACAACATCAAAATGAAAAGGTAAGCAAGGTTAGGATTAGTAAAGCATCACCTCATCCCCTGGAGAACACACAGCAAGAACAGCCTGAACAATACTCTGCTTTGCTCCATTGCTCACTAATATCTGGTCAGGTGTGTAAGTTAATCCATTCTCCTCTGTCATAGAAGATATTCATTATGATGAAAGAGAATGTACAAAAGTATACTTGGAATAATCCAAAATTCTAGTGGGTAACTTAGAATACAATACCTTTCAGCTTATGACATATAGCTGAACGGAGTTCCATAGTACCAGCATTTGGAGTATATCTAGTATATCCCTGACGTATTGCATTAATTCCTGCCTAAATTTGTTTAGGCAGATAATGAGCAGGAGGCATAAGCAATGTAAAAATATGTAGGTTGTCTAATCCAGAACACAGGTAGATTCCACTTCATAAATATATTACCTCAGCTATCATAGGTGGAGTATCAAAATCAGGTTCCCCAGCAGCTAGCCGTATAACAGGCACACCAGCTTGTGCAAGAGCAGTGGCTTGGTCTGTAATAGCTACTGTTTTTGAAGGCTTTACTGAATTTACTCTGGGACTAAGAGATTGATCGACCTCCATTGAGTATGATTCTCCCTTTGCACTCACAACTGCACTCAATATATATGAATCGTCCTGCCTATTTGAATCTGAAACTCTAGCCAAATACACAAAGGAGATCAGATACATGCATATCTTAGTGTGAAAAAAATTAACAGGCTAATTAATAAGATTTTGCATAGAAATTATAGCACGTGAGAACATATCTATGTTAAGTGATTAGAACCATTTAGGATAGAATGGTTGACCATAACTTGATTAGGGTAAGGTTTGATTTGCTGCCTAAAATTTTCCTTCTATGGATGAGTATATAAATGTCTCTTTCATACCTTTGTAATTCACATTAAATAAATATAGAATTACCTTTTCAAATCATATATGTCAATTCCTTAAAAATGAAAAACAAATTTGTAAACAAGTTAATGCTCCAGAATGCAAATACCATATAAAATCAAGTGCCACAAAATTTGCATGTTTCAATTAATTGTTTATATTAGACAAAACTCTTTCCGAGTTCAAGGAATTAACTTTTCATTATTTGAGATAATAACCACCATGAATCCAAGAATCTAGGACCCAAAATGCAAAAGGAACTTCTCCAACAAAATCTAGGGATCAGAAAATCAACTCCAAAACCTAAAATTTATCCAGTCTAGAATGACAGTGATCAAACTTCAATAAGCTCCACGATGCTAAAGCAATCAACACAACAACTTTATTCTGGAAATTAAGCACATTACTCACGAAATGAAAAAGGCAAAAAAATGGAAATTAAATTGGAAACTTACCTAAGTGAGAGACCAAGGCAATGAAGTTGAGAAGAGAAAGAGAGTGATCTAAAGCTCTGTGAATCAGAATCAACTCTGAGGCATTGACCACTGAATGCAAGACGGGTAGCTCCGGAAGATGAGCACCGAAGAGAATATGAAGCAGCACCAGCAGCCATTTGATGGAAATGCCTTTTGTGGGTTGGAAAAAGATTCCAACTTTGTTCTTGATTTGGATTCCAATGCTTGAAAAAAAGAAAAGCCCACCAAAACTTTTAGCTCCTTGCGGACTTATATGGGAGCAAGATGGCAGATGACGAAAGTTTTGGGGGTTTGGTAAGAAGAAAAAAAGGTGGAGTTTGGTGGTGATGGAAAAGTCTTCCCACCTTGCAAGTCTGCCAAAAATGGGGTTGGTGAGCTTTCAAGAATTGAGCTGGGATTGTTTCTCTAATTTTAGTTCTAATTTTGAACTAGCACGGCTTTTTCTTTTTATTTTAGAAATTGAAATTTTTATTTATTAGATAAAAAAAGGGGGTATGATATAGTTTAATTTTGAAGAAACTAATTGAAGAGCAATGAGATAAGGATAATTCGTCAATTTAATCCTTTAAATTTAATTTTTGTTGTCATTTATATCATTCTTTTGTTTTTAAGGACTTTTATAGTCCCTTAATTATTAATTATTTTCGATTGGCTTACATTAGTCCTTCCCAAAAAAATGATGGCTGGAATCTGGCATGGAGATTCAGGCGCCGTGCACACGAGAAAGATGGTAAAAAAGGAGATCAATAAGGATATGCTTTCTTTTGTTTATAAGATAGTTGATTTCCATTCTTCACCTAATTGTGGAAATGAAGAAATTCTCCTCAAAAAAAGAAATGTAGAATTAGAAAGATTAAATTTTATTTTCTCAATTAGAAAGTTTGATAATTAACCCTTAAACTCTGATTATCATTTAATGAGATGATATTATTATTATTATTATTATACACAATCATTTTTTTTTTTCTCAAAAGAATGATATACAAGTTTTAATACAAAAAAAGAGAGGCCAAAGTAATAAATAATTAATTAGAAATAAATCGTATGGAATGATAAATATGTAAATTAAAAGTATATAGATATAGAAGAAAAGTGAAAGCAATACTGGATTGATCTCTAATGATTGTAAAGTTTTATTTTTTATTTTTTAGGCTAAACTCAACTATGATCTATTTCTTGTTGGTACAATTGTATTAGGCTGAATAATCTCCCTTCAATGGAACATCTGCCGAGTTGCTCTAATTATCGTACTAAAAAGAGAAAAGAAAAAAAAAATCAGCCACTCATCCTAATTTAGGGTATGTTCTCGTTTGATTTGATGGTAAACTGTTAGCTGATTAATGGTAGGAGATGAAGTGTTATATTTTTTATGATTTAACATGTAGTTTTCATAAATAAATAAAAAATAAGGTTGATTTTGTAATTTAAATAAACCTCGAGCATTTTTATAATAATCTCATCATTTTATTCTTAATATTACATTCATTCAAAATTAAACATTCGCTTTTAATTATCAAATTATTTTTAATATTAATATAATATAAATTATACAATTCATAAATTAATAAAATATAAAAATTTTAAATTAAAATAATAAAAATTAAGATCGTAAAATATAAATTTATTAAATTAATAAAACATTAATAAAAATTTAAATAAAAAATATTTATTTTAAAAAAATAAATATTCAATTTTAAATAAATAAAAAGAAAATTTTCTAATAAATTTATTCTTTTCTTTTTAAAAAATATCTAATACATTTATTTATAAGAGCCTTTTGTACAAGCAGAACAAGAAGAGAAGCGAAAATTAAACTGTGTTTCAAATGCCCCATTAACAATACTAAGTTCCTAATGAAGAAAGAGACATCCTGTAAACACAATATTCTGCTTGACTTGAAACAATGCCCAATTGTCAAATCGATAAAAGCTGGAGTCCTACCTTGAGTGTTCTGTTCTGCTTGATTTCCTCCCCTATTGCATTTGCATTTAAATAAGTAGGTAAAACTTCAGAAGCCAATACTCGGCCAAAATAAATAAATAAAGAAAAATGAGCTCATTCGAATTTCGATAAACAAAATTCGGTTGCAGTAAGTGTAGAGTAAGAGCCACAAAAGAACTACTGATGACAACCCAAAACATGATAAATATTACTAAATGGAAAGCAGGAAAGAAGGAAGCTAGCTAGGCTTCACCAGTAAGCATAAATATGCAATTGCTGATATAAAAAGAAACACACAAGGTAAATGAGTATTCCTTCTCTTTCAAATTGAGTGTCTACACAAAGATATAAGAAAAACATTCAACATTTTAGATTCTGCTTATCATGCATCAACCCTTTCTTTTCAAGCAAGTGAAATATTTTGAGAAAATAAATTTTCATTTCTGCTATGGAGAATAAAAATATAGTAGACATTCAATTTCAATTTCAAAATGAGGTACAAAGCTTTGAGGAACAACAGTAACAATTATAGGATGTATTAATAAAATGAGGAAATAAGTGTTCAATCTGGTAGTATTTGAATGAAGTATTAATTCAAGTAGGCTGCAGAATAAAGCAAGTATTCTCACATATCCTTAATTTGAAATGCTCAAGTGTGAGAATTCCCAAGTAAAACCAATCGTGCATGACTTGCACGGTGGCAGAAACAAGGTATGCATAACTTACAAAACCATCAGAAGAAGCAAACACTACAAAAGTCGTTGCAGCAGAAGTAAACAAGCATACTTGCACGCAGTACAGAGGAAGGAAGCTTCAATAGAGCTGCTCATACACCGTTTATGAGAGCCCCCTCAAAACTTCTTTTAAGAGTCAACACTACAAGCATTTTCCAGCAAAATAAAGAAAGGGAGAAAAGAATAAAGAATTGATATCACTGAAGAGGAAGACAAAATAATTGGAGAAAAAAAATTTGAATATAGAAGTGAACCAAGAAAAAACACTAAAAGGAATCTTGCTATTCAGGAAAACCCTCCACTTTCTTATCCTCTGTGATTCATCCCTAATTAAACAAATTAAGTTGCTTTCTCAGTTTGTTTCCTACATTTTTCAAGAACTTCATACTCCATCAAAGTGGGACATATCAATAAATTTTGCAAACTTAATGACTAAAAAAGTCGGGCAGACAGCATTGGTGAACCACATATCGCTGCAATAATTAGAAACGAATGGAAAAAGACAGGCGAATTCCTCCACAACACTCCCACGTTGACAGAACTGTAAAGAAGAACATTCTTCATAAATGCTCTAAAAACAAATGCAGTGCATTCATGGGTTCATGTGCAGGTGCGAAAAATAGTTACAGGTTCATCAGTTGAAGAAGCAAGCCCTTGGTACGTTGCTGAACACAGTAGAAATTTTCTTAGATATATGGAATACACACTTTTAATTACTCCAACTTCAAAAGAAACAGGTGAAGTCCAATAAATTTTATATATTCTTCAAAAAAATGGGGAAAAAAGACACTAAATTCACATATTGCTTCTGTCCATTTACTAGACATCATAACAATGACACATTTTTAGAACTTCAAAACTCCAAACTATACACTATTCACCAATGGTATTCTCTAGAGATCATCCAGCGTGAAGTTCACTAGTTCAATTTACCCCCACTCATGTCAATCTACCTCACCCAGGGTAAACCTTCAATGTGACTGAGATATACATGTCATATCCATCTTATCCGTCTTATTAAATAATCCCTCAAGCAACTGCAAAACCAAAATAAATTACAAAATCTACTTTATAGAATTTATAGGAGAACTGAATTTTTCAGGGGGAAAAATCCTAATAAGCTTCGGAACCAAGATTTTGAGTCTAAAGTATGACTTTTTTTTCTCTCCTCTTTTCCTAACAATGCTGTTGACCAAAAGATGTAGAGAGGCATTATTCTGGCGGCTTCCAGCAGAAACCTGGTCATAAACCAATAACATGAAATTCCATACAAGATAGCCAGTATGTTCTATCATTTTTCTTTTCTTTTGGTGGGTGGTGTAGGGGTGGGGAAGGGGGGGGGGGGTTAACATCATAGAACCATCAAATCTAGGATTGATTTAAGTCTCACTCAGTTAAAAAGAATTTCTTGACATAAAGATAGAACCATTGTGGTTATCAAAAACAAAAACGCATATCATTGAAGAGAAACTGTCCTCTACCAGCATAAACCACAAAGAAGAGGAAATTAGTGATATGCTAAGCGAGGAACCAATGACCATGGTAATCAAAACAGCAATGAGAATGCAGCTAGAAACAGCTAATCAACATAGAGACTAACCGCACAAGCTTACATCCATTACTGTTGAATAAACACTGGATACTGAATACTAGTGCAAATAACAGAAGTCACTCCATCAAATTTGTATAAAGGACTCATATTCCCAACAATACTCTGAATAAAAAGAAATACAGAATTGCAAGGGCAATGGCTGCTATATTCAGCTAAGCAAACATAAACATCTTTATGAATCTATCAACAGCTAACAATTATACAACTACAAGAACACAATTGAAGTTCATTACAGTTGTTTAAAAGAATGTTTATTTGTGAAACCGTTTCTACCTTATGTCCGAGTACAAGATGAATCAAAATCATCTGGAGCAACTCTAGCAATCCAGTTACTAAGTGTCTTCTTTATATCACCATGATTAACGTATGCCAACTCATACATACTGCATAAATTCACCACAAGTGTCTCATTCAGTGCCACAGTAGGAACCCTCTCCAAGGCATTTTCCAAAACCTTAATAGAATCAGGCAAGTCCCTCAAGTACATCAAACAAAGCGCCTTGTTATTAATCGCAACCAAATCTAATCCATCCCTCTCTATGCACTCCTCGTACTCCCTCACAGCAGACACATAATCCTTCCCAACCAAATACATCAATGCCTTATTCCTGCCCACCAAATTCTTTAACCCAATTTCATCTTTCCCACTCACATCTCCCACCAACCTCTCCACTTCTCCAAACGTATTTTTTGCCCCTTCCAGATCCCCGTACTGCATTTGTACATACCCCAATTTTGACACCAAAATGGCATCTCGATGATTTTCATCCTCATTCACTAAAATCCTCAGCAAATCAACACAAATCTTAAACTCTTTCACACTCAAATGATAACTAATTATTGTACTCACTACAAAAACTTCCCTTTTTTTCCATAAATCCGTAGAATTGCTACCCAACTTTTTCCTTTTCTCTCGAATAAATTCAAGAAGAGTATAGTACCGATCAAGGGATTCCAGGCGTTGGCCAATGGCCGATGGTAGATGGGCATGTAGCCACCGGAGAGCAAAGGGTACCATTGAACCACGTTGATTTGGATAATAATTAGGGTAAGATTCATACTGATACTGTGAGCTATTTAGATGGTCATTCTCTTCATTATTGAGGTGAGACTGCAGCTCATTGTGGGCATCACTGAAACGGCGTAATTTGCTGAGAGCTAGCAGATTGAAGGTGAGGTAAATGAGGTGCTCGTGAGGCTTCGTTAAGAGCGAAAGTGAGCGGGCTCTGGCTACTTTATCCAGAATTGTCCGCCATGATCCTCGGCAGGCGAGGTCTTGTAGAGAGCTGAGGTCATGGCAAAAAGAGTTAAGAGAGCTATATGGGCTATTTAAGGGGTCGAGAAGATCGACTGGATCGGTGACGGTGGCGGTAGTCTCTGGTGTAGTTGGATTGCTGGCGGAGTCGGTGGTTTCCATGGCGTAGCCGCGGAGGTGGTGGTTGTTTTCGATTGTGGAAATTTAGGGGGGATGAGATGGAGTCCGAAGGATGTGGAAAGAAATCTGGGCTTTACCAAAAATTCAAAGCCCACTTAGATAATCCATTAGTTAATGTGGGCTAAAAACTTGGTATTTGGATTTTGATTGGACAATTCCAGCTAAATAAATGAATTTTTTGGATCGGCATATAATGGTCAGTCCAAACTAATTATTCTCACCATCTCTCTAGAAGCTTAGTAGTCGGCCAAGCCGAACCGAGCTTGATGTTGGACATGTTTGAGTTCGAGTTCTGTCTCATTATATTTCTAATAGGTTTGAGGTTGACTAGTTATATTTTGAATAAAAAAAATTACTTATTTAGTTTGATATTTAATGTTTAATTTTTACTTTAATTAAAAATTAAAGAATATCATTGATTTTAATTAATTTATAAAATTATCATTGATATTAATATAATAAATTATGAGATCCACGAGCTAGTGATATGTAAAATTTTAAATTAAGATGTTGAGTAGTGGAGAACATGAATTGAGATATAAATAATTTAAATTAATAGGATTATTAATGAAAGTTTGAATAAAAAATATGTTTAATTAAATAAAATGAATATTCATTTAAAAAAAAATAAAAACGTTAACATTTAATTCCGAACGTAAAGAGTGTTATTTATAATATTACAACTAGTTGCGATTGATTCTTTATATTCTTTATCTTTACCTTTTAATCTTTTATATCTTCAATAATGTTTTAGTATAAATTTATACTCATCAATCAATGTAGATGGTAACTATTGGTAGAAATTGGAACATATTGTTTGTGTGGCAAAATAATGAAGGTAAGATAGTCAAAACATTATTTATTGCCTCCAATAATAAGTGGCAGTGAAAAGACAAGTTTTCACTAGGGTAATCCATTTTTAGATTTAATTTGTGATAATTCAATAGGAAATTTTACAAATTTCTCTCATGCACTTTGATTGAAACCTAACTTAAAATCTCTTCATAAAATGAAAACCCACATCCTTTCTATTTAAATCCATACTCAAAATTTTGTTTAATTTGCTTTAGCTACCTCAAAAATGTGTTGAGATTTATAGGATCATTATAGTGTTGCAAAAATAAATTTGAAAGAAAAAAATTATTCTATTTCAAAGAAAAAAATTTACACTGGATGACTCTCACAAGAAAGAAAGAAAAATTTTCAAATCTAACTTAATCTCTTCTTGGATTGATTTTCTGTAATCATCACTCTCAAATCTAAGCCGAGATTGGTGGAAAAATAGACTCCTTTAAGCCTATATAAGCTAGGAAATTATCTCATATACTTACAATGAATCTTTTCATTTTGAGATCCAATATTTGTCCAAAAAATGTTTCATTTAATATATTTCTTGATATCATCAAACTATAAATGTTTTATATACTATATATGATATCTTACAAATACCTAGTATATTGTAAGAGGAATCATTTTAAAAAAAGAGTTCCATTACATATTATATAAACTCTTCCTTACTTTGAATCCTTGCACTTAATTGTTTTATCCATCACATTGCATTAATATTTGTCATCATAAAAAAGGGGGAGATTGAAAGCCCTAAAGCTTTTGATGTCTTAATTTTGATTAATGACAAACATTGATGATGACTAATGTTTTAATTGTATTCGTGTTGGTCTTTTATGATTCAAATGTCTAATCCATGCAAGATCGAATGTTCAAGTATTCAGGAAAGATCGTATGCTATCAAGAGTTGAAGATAAACGTTTTCTAGATTAGATAGGATCTAGAGGTTTAGTGTTAAATATTAATATCACGTAGATATCTCTAGATCTACCTCTATGAGTAATAAATTCTATAGGTTGCTCAATAAAAGTAAAACGTTTTTCAAAGTGCATTTCATAAATATAAACCATGACTTGGGTATTTGAAATGCTTTTCAAAATACATGTATATGCTTTAAATTTTTATAAATTATATTTTACAACTTTAAGAGTTGATTGAAATGTTACATAGTTTGGATGCTTGTGTGGTTGACCTGACTGCATGTGTGATTGACCAGATTACTTAGCTTATCGCCCGTAAAATGTCCAAAACTCTTTGGTACACTTGTAGATGATGGTGCGAATGACCAGCCTGAGATGCAGTCAACCGCAGGTCTCTTAAGTGGGATTCAAACAGTCATTTTTATGATCGTTGGAACATATATATATATAAATACTCAATTGTTTGAAAAATTTAGTACCATGACTTTTTGAGCAAAAATCTTATTCTTATTCAATATATAACAACTTAGAAACATTTTCAAACCCTTTCATAGCATTTACATTGTGATAAATCATCCAAGAAGGGTTTTTTACTAAATCATTGGTGTTCTTGAGCAATCTAGAATAATATATTACTCAAAGAGATTTTTGTACAATGATTGATGAAAAACTAAAAGGGGAGTGAATTAGGTTTTATCTGATTTTTCAACCTTAATTCAAACAATGATTTCTAAGACAACAAATAACAAACACTTTGTGCTAAAAAATGTGTGAAATAATGTGTTTAAGAAATTAGCAAAGAACATAACGATTTATAGTAGTTCGGTTTATCCAACAAAACCTAATCCACTACCTTGAGCTATCTACTCAAGCATTTCACAAAACATTTCACTAATTTAGTACAAAAGATTACAATAGAGGCTCACTCAATTCACCTTAGGGTTTTACAACACAAACCTCTTACCCAATCAAGGTTCACCCAACTCTTTGAGTTTTACAATACAATCTTGATTATACACTTATCTCTAATACAACAATTAACGAAATAAATTCACTTAAGACAATCACAATTATTTATAATTCAAGGCTCACTCTAACCTTTAAAGTTAAGCTCAATACAACATTGAATAAAACTTACAAGATAAGAATAGGGAGAGTTTGATATAGATATCATCTTAATGTGAAGATGTATCAATTTGAAGCATAAACACCTCATTGAGTAATATGTTTCTCTAGATTGTTCAAGAACACCAATGATTTAGTAAAGACCATTCTTGGATGATTTTCACAATGTAAATGTTATAAAAGGGTTTCAAAATGATTTCAAGATATTCTATAAAGAGTAAGAATCATATTTTTGCTCAAAAAATCGTGGTTATGAGTTTTTTAAATAATTGGGTATTTATATGTATGCATCAACGGTCATAAAAATGGTTGTTTGAATTTCACTTTGGAGAAATGCGGTCGACCGCTATTAGACTAGTCGACCGCGGTCGACCACACATGCAGTCAGGTCGACCGTACATGCATCCAAATCATGCAATACAAGATTCCAATAAACTCTAAGAGTTTGTGGAATATATTTTATAGAATTTAAGTATATTCATGTATTTTGAAAATCATTTCAAATACCCAACTCATGTTTTATTTTTATGAAGTGCATTTTGAAAAACTTTTCATTTTAATTGAGAAACCTATCGAAATTATTACTCATAGAGGTAGACCTAGAGATATCTAAGTAAAAAATAACACTACACCTCTAGATCCTATTTAATCCATAAATAGCTTATCTCCATCGCTTAACAACATACGATCTTTCCTGAAGACTTGAAATTTTGATCTTGCATGAATTAGACATATGAATCCTAAAATACCAACACTTATATAATTAAAAAATTAGTCATCATCAATGTTTGTCATTAATCAAAATTAAGACATTAAAAGCTGTAAGACTTTCAATTGATATATCTTCACAACTAAAGATGATATCTATATCAAACTTTTCTTATTCTAAGTTTCATTCAATGTTGGATTGAACTTAATACTCTAAGGGTTAGAGTGAGCCTTGAATTATAGTTACTTGTGATTATATTAAGTGTATATATTTCATTGATTGTTGTATTAAAAATAAGTGTATAATCAAGGTTGTGTTGTAAAACTCAAGGAGTTGAGTGAACTTTGATTGTGTAAGAGATTTGTGTTATAAAACCCTAAGGTGAATTGGGTGAGCCTCTTTTGTAATCTCTTGTGCTAAATTAGTAAAAGGTTTTGTGAAATCCTTGAGTAGATAGCTCAATGTAGTGAATTATGTTTTGTTAGATAAACCAAACTACTATAAATCTTTGCGTTATTTGCTTTATTTTTGCTAACTACTTGAACACATTATTTCACATACTGTTTGAGCACAAAATGTTTGATTTGTGTTGTCTTAGAAGGTATTGATTTAATCAAGTAAAGAAAAATCGAATAAAACCTAATTCATCTCCTCTTAGTCTAAAAGACTTAAAAAACCAGTCCAAATATAGCCTAAACGACTTAAAAAGTTTTTTTTCAAAAAAAAAAAGAAAGAGGCCAATGCATGTGAAAGGAATAATTAAGTGATGAAAACAATAATTTGCTATAGCAGCTTAATAGAGTAACAAGGTATAATAGTATTTTTTTTTTATTTTAAAACCCTCCCTTTCAATATGAATATGTTGTTTTATAAGCAGCAAAATTACAATGTATATGTTTCAAGGGTCAATTGAGTCTCCCAGACAGAAGTTTCTCGCAAGACCAGTTGCTACTACCGTACAAACCACAAAGAATTTGGTCTTGTTTAATTTCTTATTAATTTTATCCATTTATATGTTACTATAACAACATCTTCAATGGTACATTCAATTCTACAATGTCAATGTTAAAAGTCATATGTCAAATGTCATAAAATTATTGAAATATTTATCAATGTCATATCACTATCATATAATTACAATATCAAACTAAAAATCCTCTTGAACGGATACAATCAATAACCTAATATAATTCTACTTGTCATTTGATTCTTTCATATAAATTCAATTTTTATTTAATAATAATTTTTTAAAAAATAGTTTAATTATCCAATTTTTGAGTCATCAAACACTCTATCAAAAGATGACGATAATGTCAACACACTTCAGCATCACATTAAGTTAAGACTTTGTACATTAGAGACAAAAAAAAATAACACTAAATATAATAATAAATAACATTGAATTAAAGACTTTTAACATTGACATTGTATTATACTAATAATTCCAGGACATTTTCCTTCAGCCACTAGATATATTCACTATATCCGTGCATTAAAAGAGACACGTGTGAAATCATGACTTTTCAAATCCTTTCAATAATGCATTTGTCGTTTCATACCATATAACAACAAGCTTTTACTGCATTTGAATGTCCTTTGCATGTTATAAGAATCTTGAGATTTGAGAAGTTCTTTCACATTATCACACCAAATTTCTGGCCAGAGAGAATGACAAGGAATATATCCAAAACAAAATTTGTTTTTGCCCATTAAAATATATTAGGAGCAGCAAATTACAATGCATATATTGCAAGGACCAGTTGTCTCTGCGAGACAGAAGTTTCTTGGCAAGATCAGTGATAGCCTTGGCAAGTGGTTGCTTCCATACCAGCCATAAAGAATTAATTTGGTCCCGGACAAAGCTCAATTGGTAACAAGTTAATCATAAAAGTTTTATTAGCAGACTGGAGTGAGGATTCAAATTATAGTGAAGAGAGATCAATATTAATTTGTTCCCTATGTGAGCATGAGGATTCATGACAAGTGAGACCCTACCAATTGAAGTATATTTCCCGATCTGCATAAGTATGTTCAGAACCTAGGTCATAAAAAATAAAAAAAGAATTTGGTCTTTCTTTTCTTAGCTATTCTATCAATTTAAATATTAGTATAATAGTATTAAATCCACAACGTTTTCCATCATCCACAAAATCCTATTTTCACTGTATTCAATTATCAAAAGAAAGGATTACTATCTCCATCTAAAATTGAATGTTTACTTTTAACTTTAATTAAAAATTAAATAAGACCTTAGACTTTAATTTATTTATTAATTTATATTTGATATTAATGTAATGGATGGTAAAACTCATTAGTCAGTGAATATAAATTTTTTAAATTAAGATGGTGAGTAATGAGACTCATGAGTTACTAATATATAAAATCGTTAAATTAATGATATTATTAATTGAACTTTGAAATAAAAATATATTTATTTATGAAAATGAATACTTAATTTTAGATAAATTAAATAAAAAAGTGTACATTTCAATTTCGAATAGAAGCATTAAAACTAAATACGGGCATTACATGTGAAATCATTACTTTTGAAGTTCTTTTGTACTCATAATAACTGCAATTATCATGTCCAGACACAATCACGAGGCGAGAATACACTATGACAACTACAATACACATCAGATATTTCACATGTGCTATCCATTTCTTTTTCGTTCTTTTGTTATTTTTCTTTTCGGAAACCCTAGTTTAAACACAAATGAACCTTTAAATTTAACAAAACAAAGACAAAATCTTATTAATGGGTCCCAACATTCATTCAAAAAAAAAAAGAAGAAAAAATTTAACAAACAAACAAAATGTCTTGAGGGTTCTTTTAATTACATAGTCATGAAAAAAAATTAGGTATGTTTTTTCTTCCTTTTTAATTGAATGTCTATATTTAATTTAATATAAAAAAGAAGGTTTTAGTCTTAAGAAAGTTACCAATGCTGTTGTTATTAATATAATTAATGATGAAATATCATGAATTAAATATAATAGTAAACTTTTTAAAAATTATGAAATGCTCCTTTCGTCCTTAAATATAACACGTTAGAAGAAATTTATCTTATCTTTAAATATAAAATATTTTACTAATTTTTAAGGATATTTTGTCTATTATTCCCAATATTGCTCCAAAACCTTTATTTGAAGAGAGTTAACTTTATATAGAGTTGATAATTAGTTCTAAATAGCCTCAAGATGCTTCACAGTGTCTGCAGACTCGGATTCAAGTATGACCACCTCCTCCCCACTTGTAATAAAAAAAGATAATTAGTTCTAAGAATAATAGACATAACAAATGATTAATTTGTATGCAATTTTATCTCATATTTAGGGATGAAGAGTATTTTTGCTGCAGCATGCATGTAACTATGCAAGGCCTTTGCTACTTTACCTGCCATAAAGAATTTGGTCTTTTTCTTCATGATTCCAAGTAATTTTATTCAGTACATCAGTGTATGAAAACAGATAGATATGAAATCATGACTTTTGTCCATGGAATAACAGCATCTTCCTTCTTCCATGTCCTGACACAATCACGCGGACGCCATCGCAACCTTTCGTTATTCTTTTCTTTTTTTTTTAGGATAAATAGCATTGACCAAAACCAAACGCATGATTCACATGCTTGCGTTGTGGAGCTGCGACTGAATCTTGCTTACACGCTCTCGAGTCTCAGGGACTGTACCAAATCGAAAGCAACATGGAAACAACTACTTCAACCTTGTGTCTTTGCGGACATTTGGAACACCATGGATGCGAATAGTTGGCTTAAATGACTATTATTATTATAGTAGTTAAGTTGTAGTTTAAGAATAATTAAGCTCAAATTAATTATATTCTTATTATTTTGAAATTCTAACAGAAGTGATTCTTCTGTGCCACCCCTCATTATTTATATAGATGCATGAGATTTTATTTATGTCCTCTTGAACTTTGTAGATTGATGAGACTCGATCATGTCTCCGCAGAAGTGTGAAAGTCTGAGTCTGGGTTACTCTCACGGTTCCACTTAATTTTTCAACTTGAAAAATAAATAATGCCTTGGATAGCAACATCATCAGTCTCTTTCAGTTGCGAAATGTGCCTGACCTGAGACAACTTTCTTATTACACAAAGAGGTAGCTCATGTCCTCTTGTATAAAAAGTTATTCTTTTTTCAATCATAGTGCTTTCTGAGTGGCTTTTGGTGGAAGAAGAGAAGACTTAAAAGTATTGTTGGCATTATTTAGATTAGTGACTTTTATATATTCTAGACTGTTTTTCTTTTTCTAACTTTCCCATGGGAGTAGAATTTGAGTAAATTTCCCATCTTTTTGGAGATCAAGAATGGAAGATTTTGCCCAAATTCTCTAGTGTTTTGACCAATTTTTGAGGTTTATGTTTTTTTAAAAAGTTACCAATGGAAATTTTGATTTTGACTATTTTTTCACGTGAAGTTCTTGATTGTATGTGAGATGCTAATAAGTAGTAAGAGACAATTTGAAAATGATAACATGCAAATAATAATAGTTACTATTACAGATTCATATAATAAACCATGTGATGCAAATGCATGATTTATATCTCACGGTCACTTCAAAACTGGGTCTTATCTTAGAAGAAATTGTAAGCATTCACATCTTAGAAGAAAGAATGAGAAAGAAGAAATGGGGAGGAAGAAAAGGGCAATTGGTGAGGGAATTGATTTGAAATACTATTTTTACCCTTCTTTAATTTTTTTCTAAACAATAAAAATTCACGTGATTTCATTGGATCCCGACATAGCCAGAAGGACGAAACAGTCACTCAGAATAATTTTGGGACAAAATCAAGTTAAAAAAAAAGAAAAATGATAAATCGGGTTGGGGGTATTCAAAAGTTATGGAAATAATTTAACAAACACATTTTTGTCGTCAACAGTCAACGTCCACAAATGTGAACTAACTCCAAATGTATAAAAGGAATAGTTCTTCACATGTTCTGAGGCCTAATTTTGTCCTTTCCTTCCATATTTTTTCCTCCTCGCCTACAAAAAGTCACATAAGAAAAGGTCGAGTCTTACAGTCGAATTGGTAAAGATGTGTAGAAAAATTTTCTGGCTAACGTAAATTCGAATTCCGTCCCGTGTGAGGCAAATTTTCACTGAAAGGTTTCACATTCCTCGATTTACAACGATCAAGGTACCTCTTATACAAGTGGGTAGTTCTCTCTCCCTCATCAAAAGAAAAGCTGAAGATAATGGACCAGAGTGAATAATTACTTGCTAATCATATTCGCAAGAGTGGATATCTCTGCCAAAACTTTCATAATGGTTGTGGGGTTCAATAGTTTCTGTAGAGGGGAAAATTACTTGGGCATGAGGAGATTTCTAGTAAATAATTGAGATGAGAATTGGATCCTCCACTTAATTATTGATGAAAATCAAAAAGTTTGAAAAAGAAAGCATATTTGCCTTTTTCTGCAAATTGTACAATATGTTGTAATCTTCTCAGTTATTAGTCATGGCCGGTCCATAATATACCATGTTGAACTCGTGCTCAATATCAATGAATCTGGGGTCTATATATTGGGAGAAACTCATAAACACTGCACTAACCAAGTAACTCTTCAAGAGAATTGAACACAATATAGTTCATAGTTGCTTTGAGAAAATGGTACAACTTTTAGCATGGAAAAGCTTTATTTTCTCGAGTCTATTAGTAGTTTATATTGCCAGTTTTGCACCAGTTCTAGCTTTGAATCGCACATTCATTTGGGATGTGAGATATGATCATAAGTCTCTAGACTGCTATAAGAAGGTTGCTATTACTATTAATGGTGGTATTCCAGGTCCAACTATCACTGCATTCAAAGGTGATACGATTATTGTGGAGCTCACTAACAGTTTGTTAACTGAAAATGTGGCTATCCATTGGCATGGAATCAGACAGGTGAATGACCGTAAGCTTATATATTGTTAACAGATTCTTGTTCTCCTGTTTAAGTATAATCTCACATTACTATTCCAATTCCTCACTGGTTTTTTGTTCCACTCTTTGTCACGCCCTGAGTCTTGGGACTATGATATAACTATAAGCATGACTCGACAAGCATTCCCCTATGTGAAAATGAATATCTCCATATTCAATGCCAAAATGAGTATCTCAAGTTAATAATAAGTATTTAGCTCCATATTCAACATTATATATTACATAATTTCAGAATTCTATGTAGAAACGGGATGTCACACTCTTGAATTTCAAATCATGTTTATATTATTTTGTCCATGTTCAATTATTTCTTATTGATTTTAAGAAGGATTCTCATATTGATCCACTACTAAAAACTATGAATTCGTTGTTTTCATGCAGATTGGAACGCCATGGGCTGATGGTACGGAAGCAGTCACACAATGTGCTATCTTACCAGGGGACAAATTTGTGTATCAGTTTGTAGTGGATAGGGTAAGTTTTCATCTTCAAGCTTTAGTGTGGAAGGTTTAAAATTTCACTCTCAGTTTTTTTTTCTTTACTTTTTTTGGTTCCTTTTTTAATGAACTAATAGCCTCCAAGCTACACCTTTCTATGAACTATAGGCCAACTCAAGGGACATAATTTGACTCTCTTAACCAGTTACAATCTTGATGTTTCTTCCTGTGATTTTTCAGGTTGGAACCTACATGTATCATGCACATTATGGTCTGCAGATGGGAGCAGGTTTATATGGGATGATTATCGTGAAACCTCTTCTTGGGGCTTCTGAACCCTTCCACTACAATTTTGATCATCAAATCCTTCTCACTGATTGGTACCATAAGAGCTCTTATGAACATTTTGTTGACCTCTCCTCCACCCCCTTTGTTTGGGTTGGAGAACCTGAAGTAAGTAAAATGCATTCCACTTTTTCCCAAATTGGAATATCTAGAACTTTTTGCTCTATCTCGTGCCATAAATAAGTAATCTTAGGTAGAAATATATATTTTTAAATAATTCGTGCAATCTTTATCTTTATCTTTATCTTTCATTACTAGTTTCATGGTTTCATTTGATTCTGGAATTAACTAATGATTTTCTTGGATTTGTTTCAGTCAATTTTGATACATGGAAGAGGGAAATTCAATTGTAGCACCCCAGGAACCAAAAGTAGTCTTTGCAATGCAACAAATCCTGAATGTTCACCTCATTCAATTTCAGTTCCGCCAAACCAAACTGTTCGGCTAAGGATAGGAAGCTTGACTACTCTATCAACTTTAAGCTTTGAAATAGAGGTAACCTTTCACAATTTAAGAAAATTCTTAATTTCAACTGTGTCTTGATTCAACCACATGTCTTATATTGATCATATATATGTTTTTTTTCTTTTTCTCTCCAGGGTCATGTGATGACTGTTGTTGAAGCAGATGGTAGCTATGTGGAACCATTTGATGTGAAACATCTTTACCTTTACTCTGGAGAAACATACTCTGTTCTAATTAGAACAAATCAAAGGTCTTCAAGAAATTATTGGATAAGTGTCAAAGTAGTCAGCAGAGAAAGCCAGACTCCCAATGGTTTAGCCATCTTAAACTATAGTCCTAATCCTCCCCTGAAAGAACCTCCAACATCTCCACCTGTTGGACCTCTTTGGAATGACACTTCAGACCGAATTAATCAGAGTCGTAAGTACAGGGCACGCAAAGGTCATGTTGTTCCTCCTCCTAAAACATCAGACAGGGTAATTGTGTTGCTCAATACACAAAACAAGATAGATGGCAAAGTCAGATGGTCCCTCAATAATGTGTCCTTAAATCTTCCCCATACACCATATTTGATCTCTTTGAAGGAAAATTTCACAGATGCTTTTGATCAGAACCCTCCTCCAGATACTTATGATGTTGAAAATTATGACATTTACAATGTGGCCAAGAATGTGGAGTCCACTTCTAGTAGTGGCATTTACAGGTTGAAATTCAATTCAACAGTAGATGTTATCTTGCAGAATGCAAACACAATGACAGGTAATGTAAGTGAAACACATCCTTGGCATCTACACGGACACGATTTTTGGGTCCTCGGATATGGCACGGGCAAGTATAACATTTCCACAGATCCTAGTGAAAATTACAACCTTGAAAATCCAATCATGAAGAATACAGTTGCTCTTCATCCTTATAGCTGGACTGCTTTGAGATTTCGGGCCGATAATCCAGGTGTCTGGGCTTTCCATTGCCATATAGAGTATCATTTTGCTTTAGGTATGGCAGTGATTTTTGAAGCAGGGAGTGATCAACTTGGAGAATTACCAGCATCTATCAAGGGCTGTGGTAAAACTAAAGGCCAATATAAGCCCTAAATGTTCTTGTCAATCTATGTCTACACATTTAACTTAATGATATTCAGGTCTACACTCAACTAGCTTACTTAATAATGTACTTTGTTATTTCTTTATGTTTAGAAGAGATGATGACAAGCCATTGCCCCGCTTGTTGTCAAAATTTCTTTTGTTTCTAAACCAAAGATGAATTGAATTCCTGGTTTAAAAATATATAAATATAATAATTAATTTTCTTCTCATGCTTTTCTTAGACTTATACCAAAGCAATGTTCATTGATTCATGGTAGAATTTTTTAGTTTTCCATTTTGTATTGGATTGTTTTCTAGCGACAGTCTAGAGGTGGCATTTCGTGCAAACCGACATGACCACAGGCTAAGGGACAAAATTTGCTCGATATAGGATTCGATTTTGCCTAGGATTCCAATTATCATACACAATTATTTAGGCATGAAAAAATTGATGTCGTTTTAGTCAAATAAAACTAATAATCAAGTGGTCTGGAAAGGGGGGGGGGGTAAAAAAGAGACCTGAAATTATACAAACCTTTATCATGGCAGTCCAGCCAAATCTACTACGGACTGTGGACCAAATGGGTCAAAACAGATCAAGAATTTTTATACTTTAAAATTTAATAAAAGATATCAAAATAATTGCTGATTTTAGTAATTTTGATTCATTATCTTTTTAAGTTATTTAGATATTCTATGTATTGTTTTTCAACTATTTTGGTTCATTATCTCTTTTTTAGCCATTTAAATTCCTTCTGTATTATTTTCAAGTCATTTTGGTTCCTTATGTATGGTTTTTTACCAATTTTGATATTTTTTTACTCGTGTGAAGTAAAATAGACCAAAATAGCTTAAAAAGAGTAAAACTGACAAGACAATTGCTAAAAAATAATATATAAGGTGATCTAAATGGCTAAAGAAATAGATAAGAGATAAAAATAACTGAAAAATAATACATAAAGGATGATATTAATATGACTAAAATTACAAAGGCAATGAACTAAAACGACCATTTTGCCAAGTTCAATTGAAAATATTCAATAATTGTAGGAGATGTACTTCGAACATAAGTCATAACCATTAGAGAACAACAATTTTATAAGGGAAAAAATTCTGTAAACTATTGAACTAAATGAAAATTTTTAACTTTTTATCAAAACAGTTAAACTAGAAAAAAATCTAAAAAATCTTATTTTAAAAATTTTAAAATATTCATATTTTATCCTCCAACTTATCATTAAGTTACAATGTTTTAGTAAATTTTGGTTTATTGCCAGAGATAGCAGTTTCTTAATAAAAATTATTGACTCTGTTAGTCTTGAGCTAAGATTTTCCAGCTTAGGCAGGTATGGCCACATGAGAGGTGGTTTGAAACAGGGCCTACTCTTGTTTAATGATTAGAAAAGAAGGGTATAACACGAAAAAAAAAATTAATAGATATTATCTTGATTTTATAAAATGACAATAAAAGGTAAAGAAAACATTGAATCTTCCATCTTATGACAATACAAAATAAATGAAGGGAGAATAAAGTTGAAATAAGAAGAAAAAGGAGTTTTTTGTCATATTTTTAATTATCAAATAATAAATTTGCATAATACTCACGGTATTAGCAGCACACATAGAATAGAAGTATTCGGATACCATTTCAAAACTTCTTGGCAATCAGCATACCATTGTGGAAGTTGAAAAGTAACTATGAGGATGAAATTCATCGGAAGGATTAAAAATACAAAAAAGTCTAGAAAGGAAGAATGATTGACATTAGAAATTAAGAAATTATTGGATATGAAAAGTCTTTTCCAGTGAAGAAACTGCTGGGAAATTCATTTAATTCTTGGTCAATGTTGTTGCTTTCGACTTGAAATGTATCTTTTCTTAGATCTTTATGAAATTTAAATAAAATTGACCAAGTAATTACAAGATCATAGTTTTGATTTTGATATATGATTAGATATGCCCTTTGTTGTACGTTTGATTTTGACTTTAGTAGACCCCATGTGTTTGAGACACAGACGTCGGTGGGTTGATGACTTTTTTTGTATACAATTAACCTATTAGAATGGTCTATAAGTTAAAGAAAACTTTAATTAAGACCAGCTAGTAAAAATCCCAGAATGTTTGTATTAATTTTTGCTTCATTTGATAAAAGGTTTCTTTTTTTTTTTTAATACATGCAATACTTTTGACGTGCTAGTCTACTTGATTAAAATTGAAAGTTTACGATATTTAATGTTGAATCTTAATTTTACTAAAATAAAAACTATTGTCATCTTAAACTTTATAATAATCTACTATTTATTTAATTTAATCAATTAATATTGTATTAGCTTATGTAGATCCATTATTAACCATTTTAATAAAAAATATTTCTTTCTATTCAAAATTAAATGTTCATAATTGACTTAGTTTAAATATTAAAAAGACACTTTAACTAAAAAAAGTTATACATTATTTTTGTTAAATTTAGTTAGTGGCGGGACTATTAGTTAACATGAATCAAACCTTTTAAATTAATGAAATTATTAATTAAATTTAAGATGAAAATATGTTTATTTTAAAAAAATAAATATTAATTTTCAGACATTCAATTTCTCCCGGATAAACTAATATGATAACATATTCATAGTCAAAGTCTCAAAATATAAAAATTCAATTATATATTCACTAATTTTAATGTAAATGTGTCTTTTATATTATAAATCGATAATAGTGAGACGCATCCATGACATTTAATTTTTTGTTTACTTTATATCCATATTTGTATTTACTACACTTATATACTAATAAAATAAAAAGGAAAATCCATTGAAATTTAAAATAAATATTTTTTTATTTTTATTAACGAAGGTACGACTCTCAAATTTAAACCTAACAATTTCTATATAGATGGAGAAAGTAGATATCGAATCTACATAATTTATCAACTCTTAAATTAAAATAATTAATCGGAAGAGGTTTTGGGGATTTTGGTATTTTGAGAACAAGAAAATACTAATAAATTAAATTAAATATTTTTGGAGTTTTTGGATTTGTAAATAGAATTAAAGCGAAATTTGGAATGCAAATGATATAAAAAACGTTAGTAAGGAACTAGTATCAAGTTATATTTTTCATGAGATTAATCATAGATAAATACATTATTAAGTATTTGATTTTAAAATCTCAATCAGCTCAGACAGATTCTTATCCTTACAAATTAAATAATATTGATTAGCTCAGACAGATTATTAATCTTTAGTTTAATTAAACTCCACTACCAACCAACGTTTATATGTTGCTTAATCAAATTGCATTAAGTAAACAAGGCATCACTAACATTAAATTGTATATAACAATCAGCTTAATTATATACAATTTAAATTATATAATTCTGCTACTAATTAATTAAGTCAAGAGGTGTAACTCAATTAAACTAGTAAATGCTACTTGAATCATTAATACAAAATTAATAATCCTAACTATATAATCACATTTATTAACTAAAAAAATTAAGCGGTTCAACCATCCATTTAAATAAATTAAACTAAAAAAGTATAGAGGTTCGGCCTTCCATAAAAAAGAAATTAAAGATATAAAAGTAAATTAAACTAGTTAGGAAGCTCGATCATCCATAAAAAAGAAAATAAAAGACATAAAAGTAAATTAAACTAATTAGATGACTCAGCCATCCATTTATGATATTTAAAGTGCATAAAGTAAAAATAATAAAGACATAAGTCCAATTAAATAAATACGAATAGAAATTAAGTACAAAGAAAATTATCTCATAATTACATTTATTAATAACTTAACACATATCCTTACTAACAAAAAAAATTACTCACAATACATATTTAATAAATATAATATGAAATGTATAAAAATTAGAAAGAAAATTTGAAAGATAAACTCTCCGGAAATATTGAAATTATTCGGACATAATTTCTTTACTAAATATTACAAAAAGCCTTGAAATATTATTCTAAAAATTTTGAAAAATACACTAAGATGAAGACAATAATAAAAGAAATAAATTTCAAAACAAATAGAGAAGATTGAAGTTAAATTGGTGTTGAAATCATAAAAATAAGCTTCATATTTTATAAGCACAAAAATCAAGGGCAAAATGGTCATTTCACACACCCAAAGTCTTGAAAATTCAGTTAGGTGTCTTAATTTCTCCAAATATCGGCACGTGTCGCATTCTCATTGATCCACATTGCAGCTTATAGAAGTGTTACTTGTCATCTTATGATTGCCATCTTAAGATTGTGTCACATGTCATCTTCTTATTGTGTCATGTCTTCGGATGACATGGTTTTTTTTTTTTTTTAAACTTCTCCAACATTTCTTCTTCTTCTTTTTATCTCCAAAATAAACTAAAATACACTAGAAAACTTACAAAAAAATAAATAGAAAGGAAACGTGAAATATATCCATTAAATAATATAATTAATTAATTTTTAAACAAAATATATTAATTAAATAACATAAAAATCAGTAAATTTATGAGTATATCATTTATATAAAAATAAGTAATGTTATATAAGGACGCACTTACTATATTTTTTTTTAAAAAAAATACACACTTAATATATGATAAGTATTACTTTAAATAAAGAGCAAAAATCATGATTGAGTTTAAAGTTTGTAGATATATGTTAATTTTTTAAAGAATACATGATTCGAAGGCTTAAACTTTTTTATTTCATTTTTTGAAGGGAAGGTTTAAACTATTATAATGTCCCATTATAGTATAATGTCAAATAATGGATAATAAGCCCACGTAAAAAATTACCTCAAACCTACTTCTTCTTTTTTTTTCCATTCCTTTAATAAATGCTCCCAAAAATTTTCTAATACAGTTGTAATTGCCATAAAATCATAAAGCAAAATTTGCAATAATGAATCCAATATTGATTTATTTTGAATGTGAACAGAAAATACAGAAATACTAGCAATTTTAGAAAATAGCATGAAATGGAGGGACCTATATATCTATCTATATTCAAATAGAAAAAAATATTCCCTCCTTCCGAAATTAAATGTCCACATTTCTATTTTAGTTTGTTCAAAATTAAATATACACATTTCTTAAATAAATATATTTTTTATCTAAGTTTCGTTAATTTAAAAGATTTATATTACATTAGCTCATGATTTCCACTCAACACCTTAATTTAAAGAAATTACATTTAACTAATTTATTGGTCCTACAATATAATATACTCATGTAAAAAAAATTATAAAATTAATTAAAATAAATGATCTTCTTTAATTTTTATTCAAAATAAAAAGTAAATATTAAATTTCTTAAAAAGTCATGTGTATTAGGAGGGGTGACAAACGGGCAGGTCGGCCCGGCCCAACAGGCCAAGCGATGTAATCGGCTCGAGCCAAAATTATACGAACATTTAATATTGAGCCCAACCCAACCTTTACATGACCCACGTGCCAATGGGCCAAAATGACTCAAAAATTTATAATTTTTTTTAAAGTTATGATTTTATGTTGACTGAAAAAATAAATCTATTAAATTATTTACAAATAAATAGCACATTTAAAGTTTTATTTTGACCCAAAAAAACACTAAAACATCCTATTATGTCATCTCAACTTCAACAAATTTAAATCAGAAAAGATAAAAAAAAGTTATGTAATATTTATATCTATAACCTGCAGTACATTTATAATTTTATACGAAAAACTTTTAAAATAAACCAACCATCTTGAGCTAACAAAAAAAAATTAAATTATCAAATACAAACATAATGTTAATTCATTTACTACATAAATAAAAAAATGATTTAAATCATCAAACATAACTTATTGCTAACCATCTAACAAAAGTTAATCAATTGCTATTCTGAGAATGATTTACAAATTTTCTTTTAGAAATTGGATCGGCCCGTCAGCCTGCAAGCTTAAATGACTTGAATCCATATAGCTCGCGAGTTAACACGCCCAGCTATTTAGGCTCGATTTTTTTGGATAAAGAAAAATAAAATTGAATTCAATTTATATTATGTGGTTTTGGAATTGACCCGACGGATCCAATATATTTTGCCACCTCTATGTATTAGTTGAAGCTTTCAAAAGTTTTGATGCAAAAAAGTGTAAAAGGTCAATATATTATTATCATAGGACAGAGAATCTTCAATCGGATCGGATCTCTGCTTTCTTTTTGTACGCGTTTTAACTTTTATATGTACATGCATTCCACTCATTCAAAGTAATTGAATGATTATATGTTTTAAAATGCATTGCAGCCAATTTAACCGGCCAATAGTTTTATGTCATATTATGTATAGATATTTAAGTTGTTTGTTTGATTCTCGTATTTTTATTATATTCGTCGGAAAATAAATATTTCAACTCATCGTTTTGAATAAAATAAAGCTTTCTTTAAGCTGAAATGATGTAATTCTATACTTTTAAGTAGTATAGAAATTTGATTTTCTAAACAATGAAAAAGTTTTGGCATGCATTACTATCTCCGACTCTAACGTTCATTTTAATCTCAATTTCTCATATTACAATATTAAACGTTTTTAAGTATTACAGAGTAATTTTTAAAATTTTTTTTTTAAAATTTTGAACTAAAATTAGAAATAAAAATTAATTAAGAATAGTTTAGCTTTTAGTCTATTTTAAAATTTTAAAAAAAAAACTAAAATCACAGCTTATTTATTTTTTAGCAATCTCTGTAGGTCAAAGTCGTACCCAAGTGGAAAAGATAGCTGAAATTTTCTTAAATTAGTTTGAATGCTTAAAAAGGATAAGAAAAGAAAGAAGTTTGGAGGAAACTCATAGGTTGTTTCTTTTTCACCTGTTTGTCTCGGTCAAACTAAAGAAAATATCCAAGTCCCCATTTCATAGTACGTAACCTAGATTGACCAGGCTCAATTACTATTTGAAAAGTCTTTTGGGGCACACTATTGGCTTGTTTATATTAATTCGCGCGATCTTGTAACTTGATAGAAGTGGGGAAGCTACAAATTCTTGAATTTTTAGGGAAATTTTGAAGTTTGAGAAAAATTAAGCCATGGATGAGCTTCTAAAGTGCAGAAATTCATGGACAAAGTTCATTGCTCTTTTGGTTTTTCTTTGTTTTGCTTTTGCTACATTTCCATCTGCTGAAGCTAGGATCAGAAGACATAAATGGGAGGTGAAATATGAGTTTAAATCTCCAGATTGCTTCAAGAAGTTGGTTATTACCATCAATGGAAGAAGCCCTGGTCCAACAATCAATGCTGAGGTTGGAGATACCATTGTTGTTGAGCTCAAAAACAATTTGCTTACTGAGAATGTTGCAATCCATTGGCATGGAATCCGACAGGTGAAGATAAATTAACAGACAATACATGTTTTATCCTTTCCCTGTTTCTGCCTGCAAAGAGATGCTAACTTTATTATCTTTTTCTTAAATTTAGCATGGAACACCATGGGCTGATGGAACAGAAGGGGTAACCCAATGTCCGATTGTGCCAGGGGAGACCTTTGTTTACAAGTTCGTCGTTGATAGAGTAAGCTCAATTTGAACTTGTGCAGACTTCAATTAAAGCTTCACTTTTAACAATTCAGATCAAGAAAACTTATGGAGTTCAATTATGTTTTTTGCAGCCTGGAACATACTTGTATCATGCTCATTATGGTATGCAAAGAGAGTCTGGGCTATACGGATTGATTCGTGTATCGCTTCCTGCTGGAACAATCTGAGCCCTTTTCCTATGATTATGATCGAAGCCTCCTCCTTACTGATTGGTATCATAAGAGCACATATGAACAAGCTGTTGGTCTTAGTTCTATACCCTTTGTTTGGGTTGGAGAACCCCAGGTAACTTAAAGCTTTCCTCTGCTCCTAATGCCTTAAAAAAAAAGACAACTATACCAAGTCAATAACAAAATTTAACTCTTGATTGATTTTTTTTTTTTTTTTGACAGTCACTTCTGATAAATGGAAGGGGAAGATTCAACTGCAGTACTCCGGGAATTGAAGCCGGTGTCTGCAATGCAACGAATCCTGAATGCACGCCTTATTCCATGACCGTTGTTCCTGGGAAAACTTACCGATTGAGAATTGGAAGCTTGACAGCATTGTCAGCCTTGAGTTTTGAAATTGAGGTAATATTTTTTTAAACTACCACTAGCAAAATCTCCCTTTTTCATGGAATCAGAATAATCCCTTTCCCTTCTCACATAGTCACATGCATCTCCAGCTGTTTCAAATTATTTTATTACAATCACAGACAACTCAGCTCATGATGTCCAATATTATAATGCAGGGTCACAATTTGACTGTTGTGGAAGCTGATGGTCACAATGTAGAGCCATTTGTCGTACAAAATCTTTACATTTACTCAGGGGAGACATATTCGGTCTTGATTAAAGCTGATCAGAATCCTAACAGAAATTATTGGATGAATACAAAAGTTGTAAGCAGAAACAACACCACACCAAATGGTTTAGCCATCTTCAACTATTATCCAAACCATCCTAGAAGAAATCCACCTACAACTCCACCCGCCGGTCCACATTGGGACGATGTCGCTCCAAGAATGGCTCAAAGCGTTGCAATTAAATCCCACAAGGATTTCATCCAAACCCCTCCTCAGAAATCTGATAGAGTGATTGTTATGCTCAATACACAAAACAGAATCAATGGATTTGTCCGTTGGTCTGTTAACAATGTCTCCTTTGGCCTCCCTCATACACCTTATCTTGTCTCACTCAAGCATAAATTGTTGCACACTTTTGAGCAGAACCCTCCTCCAGAAGGCTATGATTCTGAAAATTATGACATTTTCAGTGTTGCAAAGAATGTAAATGCAACCTCTAGCAACTCAATTTACCGGCTTGGATTCAACACAACAATTGATCTCATCTTACAGAATGCAAACACAATGAATGTGAATAACAGTGAGACACATCCATGGCATCTTCATGGTCATGATTTTTGGGTTCTTGGCTATGGCATGGGCAAGTTTAACATCTCCACCGATCCTGCTAAGTACAATCTTGTCAATCCGATCATGAAAAATACAGTGCCTGTTCATCCTTATGGATGGACTGCTTTGAGATTCCGTGCTGATAATCCTGGTGTCTGGCTTTTCCATTGCCATATTGAGTCTCATTTCTTCATGGGAATGGGAGTTGTCTTTGAAGAAGGAATTGATAAAGTAGGACGATTGCCCTCTTCTATCATGGGATGTGGTGAAACAAAAGGTTTCTACAAGCCTTAAAACCACGAACAAAGACAATTTATACTACACAAAATGCAATAGATTCTTTAATCTTTTTCCTTTTTTTAAAGAAAATTTGTAGATTTGCTAGGACATTTTTTTTCTGTGGCCTGCAAAGTTGTGCAAATCAAAAGTGAAACGGAAACAGGTTCTTCACATGTTTTTATTTATTACTCCACCATTCAACAAAAGTGTTATTGAAGGATTGCCTTTATTATCCTACGTTGATTTCAAGTCATAGATTTTACGGGATTATTAAAGTTTGAGCTCGATTTTGAAAATTTGTTCTGAATATAACTTCAGAAAATTATAATTAAAGAACAGAAAAAAAGTAATAACTTACATAATTTATATTTGTTGCTTGGTTTGTTATAATCCATTGCGTTTTTAGAGCAACTTTGGTAAGAGTTGTTGAGAAAAATGTTCTAATTTATTCTCCTTCATCGCTTTTGCTAAAGTAATCTCACCATGTAGTCTAACTCTATTGAGGTTATACTTTCCTAAATTGTTTCAGCTCTGGGCTTTTCTTGGCGATGTGTCTGCTTGTGCTTCTTAATCTTCAATAGGCTGATTTTATAAAATTTACATACGCTGAGCTTTTGGCATTTTATTATTTATTACTACTCTTTTCGTCTTATTTTAAATGTTTATTTTTTAAATTTTAATACATCATTTTTTATAAATTTTTATGTAAATTTAAAATGAATCATTAAAATAAAAAGAAATGAATATTACGTGAATGTGAGGCAAAACTCAAAGTCATCGGGTATAAAAAAAATTGAACTACCTTATTTTTCGTGACTTTTGACTTTGATTTTAATAGATTGGAGTTCCTTGACTGGAAATCGATGTCAAAGTCATTTGATTCAATCAAATTGAGTGGTTGAGTTAAGTTAGAAAAGTCCCCTTGTTTGGACAATAGTTGCAGCTCTTAATTGTCATCCACTTGGCGGTTAGAGGTTTATTTTTTATTATTTTTTTGCATGACATAGGCAAAATTGACTTTCGCTGAATTTTGATCTATTGTCAATTCTAACCCATTAAACATTTTATCTCAATATGTCATCCAAAAACTTAGGATATATTTTTATTGGGTTTTGAAAGTATTTTTTGTTTTGTTTTAAAATAAAGTTATATTTGGATAAAAAAAATTTTTTTATTGAAAATTGAAAGTTGATTGATATGTTTTGGGTCTTAATTGATAATATTATAAAATATATAAATATAATTAATAAATTATTTGATATTATAATTATAAATAAAAAATATTATTTATACGATTAAATGAGATTTTGAATTGAAATTTTTTTTAAATATATTTTTATGAAAAATTTTAAAATTAATTTTAAAAACAAGTCCAAATATAATCTTAGATCTCTATTTATACTGAAGCGTACAGAAAAAGTAAGACTTACCCTAAAAAGAAAATAAAAGAAAAGGTCTGACTTTTACAAATAGCATTAAAAAACAGGAAATGGGCCTAGTTGTCCTCGGATAAGAATCGAAAATTTAATTTGGTTGGACTTAGACAATATTCATTATCTTAACTTATAATTAAAGAGTTGGAAAATTGAAGATATCTCTAATTTTCGGATGGCACTCACTTTTAAGGATTAAGTAAAGTTTAAATGATAAAATAATAATAAGCTTAGATGGTAATAATATTATTTTATTAGAAGAAAAAAAAAACACTTGTTGATGCTTTAAATTCAAAATTTTAGTTAATTTTAATTGGAAGTTGACCAAATTAAAATAGAGTCAGTAAAAGTCAATTAATGTTTTACAGGTGTATAAAAGGATGTACCAAGAAAGATATTGATTATGCATGTAATTAAATATTTATATTTTCATATTGCAATATTTAGAATTAAATATACACTTTCGTTAAATAAACATATTTTTCATCTAAAATTTCAGTAACAATATATTTAATTTAAAGGATTTATATATAATTTTAGACTAAATCAAATGTAAATATTTAATTTTGAACGAAAGATTTTTTTTCTTTAAAAAAAAGAAAAGAAAAGAAATAAAAGCAGGTTTTCTTGCCCTATCACTAAAATATTCTTTATTTAAAAGAGTTGTTCTAAAAAAAAAATGCTGTTCAATCCACCCTTTAAGGTCAATATTTTTTAAATGCAGTTTGAACTGAATCTGAAATATGAACTTTGAGCCAAGTAAATAAGGTAACTATATTTCTTTCCAACTATTACCAAAAGAAGTATATGAAATCATTATGCAACATGAAATTATATTTCATTCAAATATGTGCAACAATTTAAGAGAAGGATAGACCCAACTTCAATGAGTTATTTTGATGTCCATTGAAGAAGGAATTTTTTTTATGACATGTAATTATGTAAAGTGAGTTGTTTGCCAATACAATTGATCATGACGGAAATAATTGTTCAGAATAAATATTGAATAAAATAATTAATAAAAAAATGACACTAATAATTTAAGGTGGTTCATCCTTAATTTTAGACTACTTCCACCTATCCATCTCCAAATATCTTCCACTATAAACTAGTAAGTACAAAAAGAGTATTTTTTAAAATAATTCTAGAGGTAATAGAAAATAGAGTCACTCAAGTATTTTTCAAATATCTCCAAATAATTTCTTACTATTTTTCTCACTCCCTTTTCTGGAAAAAATTCCAAAAAACTCTCAAAAGAATATCTCTCTTTCTAATTTGTTTAGAGAAGTTCTCTAGCCTCTTGAAGATTAGACTAGATTTTGAATGCTTTTGAATATCAATTTTCATGTTTATTCATAGGTCAAAATAAGTTATGACTTTGACTTAATCAAGAGTATTTAGAAGAAATGTCAGGATGTAGTCTTTATTTTGGGAATGTGTTAACAATCCTCAATTTGGAGTTGGGAGTGCAGCTAACGTTAGGCAACTCTAGTATGAACCCATTATAATTTTTTATCAACAAATATACTCCACATTTATTATAATCATTTTTTTTAATTTAAAAAAACAAACATGATTGATTTTTTTTTAGGCTAGCACCCTCTTTTTTTATTTTTAATAATGAAAAGTTATTTTCATATTTATAATACAAATTAATGTACTTTTTTTTCATGATTTGTATATAACTGTTAAATTTGAATTAAGTAATATTTTAATAAAATTTAATATTATTTTAAATTTGTAACTTAATAACATAAAAAATAATTTATATTTCCAATTTAGTTTTATATTAAAAACATTAATAAAATAGGAATATGATGTAATTTGTGAACCTTGTTCGTTATAATTTATAAAGTTATATGATTGGAGTAAAGAATCCTAAAAAATATATATAAATAAATGATGTAGATCAATAGAAATCACAAAAAGTGATAAAAATGAAACCATGTAAGGAGCATGGACTTGGGGATGGTCATTGAGTATACAATTCTTCACGGGTGTTAATTTGGTTGTATCATTCCTCATTATTAAAAATATGGGAGGGGAGGGGAGGAAAGGGAAGTAAAGTAAAATAGTTTTACCTTGTTTGGTTTGATTAGATAATAGGAGAGGGACGATAAAATAAAATTATCTTGTTTGGTTTGTACGGGAATGAGAGAGAAAATATAATTAAATCGACTATTGTACCTTTAAAGTATTTATTCTTTTATTTTTATTTTTTTTGTAAATTTATTTTTTAGTTCTAAGTATAAGATTCTTAATTTAGGTTGAAATGTAAAATAAGGAGAGAAAGAAAAGAAAATGAGATGAGAATGGAATAAATGAGAAAATGAGAGAACTAGAGAGAAATAAAAAGAATGTAATTATAAAAATATTATAAGGGTAAATAAGACATTTCATAACTTTTAATTTTCCTTCCCACCAAAAACCCCCACTTTTGAAGGGAAAGAAAATGAGGGAAGGGAAGAAGATTTTAATCCCAAACTTTTCCTCCCACAAAAAAATTGAACCAAATAAGGAATTTTTAAAAAAATCCCAACCCTCCCCTCCAAATCACTCCAACCAAACAGACCCTGGAAGATTGCCCACCCCACCGCCACTCCACGCCACCCCAACCCAGCCCACAATTTTTGTTGAATCCAATGTCTCCTAGATCTAGATACCCTTCCCTATACTTGCTTTTTTACTTGGAATGGTGTGTATTTTCTACAGTTTGAGAATATGAGCCGGTCCACTTTGGACAGAGAAAAATGAGTTGGGCTATGGAAATATGAGTCTGAATAAAACGGGGCTAAAATACTTAAATTTTATTTATTGCAATTCTCAAATGACTTAACGCCTCAAATTTAAAATACTTAAATTTTATATGTTATCTATATTTTATTTATTAAGTTTTAAATTTTAAATTTTATTATTTTTAATATTATAGATCATACTTTTTAAAATTTAAAATATTATGAAAATAAAGAAAAAAAATTAAAAGAACCACTTCGAGATTGTTGAATAAAACCTATAGAATAAACAAGTCACCCTTTTTGGTGGAGAAAATTAGTATACTTTTACTGTAATTATACAAGACGTAATGCCATGAAATTTTTGAAACCTGAAGAGTCTTACACTTTAGAAGATCAAACGATTGAGTAATTTTTTTTTTCTTTTTCTCTTTTTTTGACAAATTGAATAAAGTTGTTGACAAGAAACAAGTGAAAAGTAAAACTTAAAAAAATGCTTAATAACTTTTGAAATCCAATTACAAAAAGATACTGATTTCACTTTTACATTGTCTAAGTTTGACATTTATTCGATATATGGTTGGCCATTTATTATAGTAGTGTTAATGAATTTGATTATTTCTTAATTTTGAGAGCATTATTAAGAAAGTTGACAATTGAGATAGCTACAAAAAAAAATTGGAATATCATTTATTTGATTCAAAATGTACAACCTGAAAATGGAAAAGGGGTCATTTTTGTTATTAGATTGCAAAAAATAGCATTTATTTCATTTCGTGCAAGTTTATCCCGACCCACAGTTTTCACGAAATTCTAGAGCAGTATCACCAGTAACTGTAAACACAAGATAAGATGAAAATGTGTTATCATATTACAATAACCATAATTTATCTAGTGTAGGTGTTATGCAGTGAAAAATAAATTGAATTGGGTTTTTTTTAAAAAAAAAACAATTTTATTAAATGGAAGGTTTAGTATTGCAATTTATTCTACTTCCTCCGTTCGAAATTGAATGTCTACATTGAATTTCAAATTAAGAAAAATCTTTGATTTCAAAAAAGTTATAACATTATCTTTATAGTGTGACTATTAGTTAATAAAATGTGATTGTTGAAGAAATTTTAAATAAAATATATATTTATTTTAAGAAGGTGGACATTAACATTCAAAATGTAAATATTCAATTCAGAAGGGTTGATAAACTTTAAAATTGTTGTGTCATTGATAAATAAGTGGGCCATTGTTCTTAATGTTGAGGAAAATGAATATAAATTGGTCATTTTCCTTTTTCTTTCTTACCATAGAAAAGGCATAGTAGCTTGACACCTTGAAGTTATATTCCAGTTAGACACTTCGTTTCAATTTTGCTTTTCCAATAGATCTCTAAGAAGATCTCTCAACAATGGGTAGGAAAATAGAGATGAAGAAGATCCATGACAACATAAAATGCCAAGTGACTTTTTCAAAACGTCGTGCTAGTTTAATTAAGAAAGCTGAGGAGATTTCAATGGTTTGTGATGTTGATGTTGCATTTCTTGCGTTTTCCCCCGCTGGTCGAATTAGTAAATATTGCAATCGAGAAAGGTAGATTTTCTGTTCTACATTGAGTTTTTCCCTAAAAATTTTAAAACTTCCCTTTTTGTTTTTGAAGGATTGATGAATCATCTTTCAAGTCATTGATCAGCCAAAAGAAAAAGAAAAAAAACCCAGAAATTAGTCATGTATCTTGTTTTACTCTTTGTTCTCTTTCCCCTCTTTGTTAATTTTCTCATGTTATTTCCATTTTTCTTGCAGGATTCTTGATTTCCTTGATCTTTATGTTAATCTACCAACTGATAAAAGATTAAGGTATCGAAAGAGTACAATTCTTTTTTATGAGAATCGTTTTCATCTTGATTTGCCGTTCTTTTATGAGTGATTACTTGCAACTGAGAGAAGATTGATTAACCATTTTGTTGATTTGCATGGACGCTTGGTGGTGGTGATGCTGCTGCAAATGTAGCCATGTGAAAAATGTGCAGGTGATTAATTTTTTCTTGTGGATTTCTTTTATAAGAAAAAAATAAAAATTCATATGTACTAACTATGTGTATGCTTGTGAAGGAAAAATTGGGAAAGCTGCAAGCCCTTGCTACTATAAGGAGTAAAGATGGAATGACAAAGTTTCTTAACGACCAGTTAAGTTCAACACACACACACACTTACATATATATATATATATATATATATATATATATATATATTTCTACTTTTCACTAAGTTTTTGTGTTGATCAATTTCTATTGTAAAAGATTCAACCTGATTGTGTTGTTTTTATTTTCAATTATTATTTCTATGTATTTTGGTTGATTTAAATGCATATGCGAAGATATTTTCTCTATCCAGAAAATAAAAATGAATTGATAAGAAAAATAAAATAATAGATTGAACATTTTTTCTATTCAACTAAAATTTCTTGGTTTATACAAGGTGGGACTTGACACACACAATAATGATTCACACTTTCTCCTAATGGAATAAGGTTTTGTTTTCTATTTTAAATATGTTTACCCCTTTTTAGTTTTGTATATTTTAAATGACGGTTGTATAACAACCAAATTCGTTTTGCCTTTTTTATCATTGGAAGATCGATGAGTTTAGTACTTAACGTTTTTAGTGATAATAATGATTTTACTTATAATAACGATTCTATATTTGTATTTTTTATCTAATGTCTTTAATGAATACAAAGCGTCAATCAAGGAAGATGGGGTAAAAGTATTTTGCGTGTCCAATTGCATTAAATATTAAATTGATTTTGATAATACTATATATATATATATATATATATATATATATCAAACGTCACGACAAAAATCTTCTTTTTGGTTATTTGTCATTCTTGATACGATAATTCCCAAATTAAATTTGTCTTTGCATTCATGTTCATATGCTATTTCTGATAAAACATCAAATTGTATTTAATCGTATTATAGATGAGTTAATTACATTAGACGATAAATAAAATTCTCATTTTTCCTGTCATTCTTGAGTCAAACGTTTCCCTAATTTGAGAATAAAAACAAATGTTGCTTTTGCATTGAAAATTTATATGTGCTTTGAAATATATTATACATTGATTGTTATAGCATGAAATTAAATTCTCCTTTTTATCAGTTTTTGATTTTGAATCAAAAGTTCCCAATGAAAATTTTACATATTTATTTATCTTCTTGTTCATGTTGCCATTTTTGTCAAAATAAGTAATTTCGGTTACTCTCTAGTGGTCAAAGTAAAATTCACCACACTCATAGTGGATATAAAATGTTAAAAATAATTTATTTTTGCACAACTATGATAATAATTTTTATTATTATGTTTTTCCATTTATGCAATGCATGGCGGGAATCGTACTCCACTCCATTCAGAATTGAGGTTAGTAGTTATCTTAAAATTACTAAATTGCAGAAGTTTACTTGAGAATTTCATAAGAATTTGACAAAAATTGACTGTCCCCCCTCCCCTGCTTCTTGCATTTTCTTTTCTTCTTCATTTCACATTGTTTTATGTAGAATCTTAAATTGCAATTGGAGAAGAATCAAATAGAAGTGCAAATTGCTGAATCTAATCTCCGGTAATTAATTTTTGGCAACCAACCTATGGTTTTTGCTTTTGGTTGTGTACAAGTATTACAGAAATTAATCTTCTTTCTTGCATTTGCAAAGAGACTTTGAGCTGAATCCGGCACAAGAAGCTTCCCTTCATCAGCTTTCATGGTGTGAGAGGAACTTGCAGCATTGCATTGAGAAAGTGAAAGAGATAAAGGTCTTGTAATTTCTTCCTAACTGAGCAAGTTTTACTTTTAATTGAGCATGTTTTACACTTGAAAAATTATCTATGTACCAATTAGGTAAATATATTAAATGATTAAATTCAACATTGGTTAGTTTAACTTTTAGATGTTATAGAAACTTCACATGGTATTTATTAGAGCGGAGATACTATGTCAATAATGAATACAAAGTGTTGGTCATGGAATATTAGTATTTTGTGTGTCCATTAAATATTAAATTTTATTTTAATGATATTATATATATTTCGCACGTCACGACAAAAATCTTCTTTTTACTTGTTAATTTTATCATAATTATTAATACAAAAATTCCCCAATTAAATTTGTCTCTGTATTCATGTATATTTGTTATTAAGATATCAAATTCTATTTTGCCTAAAATATATATTGGATACATTGGATGCAAAATTTTTTTTTCTCATTTTTAGGTATTTTGTCCTCTGAGTCAAAATGTTTCCCAAATTCAACACGTGTTGAGTATGTTTTTAAAATTTGTAGTTTGTCTACATGCATAAGGGTCAGATAAAGGTCTTATAAATTCCTCCTAACTCAGCAAGTTTTATAGAGCATGTTTTACACTTAAAAATGTTTATTTAGCAAGGTAAATATGTTAAATGATTAAATTCAATATCCCTCTTTTAGTTTAACTTTTTAGATGAAGTAGAAATTTGAATAGTATTAGAGCGAAAGGTCCTTTGTTCAAATCCTACTTCAACCCATTAAATGGTTATTAAATATATGTTGAGCTTAATATTAAAATTTGTGATCGGTCTATATATGAAGGCCGGATGTTTTAAATAGTTAAATTGAGTCTCTTTCTATTAGATAAAGTGGAAATTTAAGAAAATAAGGCAAAACACTTTCAAACAATATCGAATTTTTAGATTTTCTTTATTACTCAAGAGTATGGAATTCTTCAATTAATCTTTACTGCTATATACTACTACCATTGAAGAGTTTTGCCATAATTTCTTATACTTTCTGTTGATATGTTATTCAGAAAGAAAAGATATTGATGGAAAATGAAGGTGAAATTCCAAGTTTGTCCAGCCAAAATGGAAGTAAGCAGATTCAAATGCAATTTGAATCTTGGAGGAATAATGAATACAAGTAAATCTATATACACATACATTATCAGTTTTGGCAAGTCTCTTTATAATTATCAGTCTTGAAGAATCTAAGCATTAGTTCTTTTTTTTCTTCGCCAGATATCCAGACAATGTATTCAATGAGATGCTTGGAAAAGGCAAAGGAATAGAAGTGGCAACTTCATATGGCCTGCACCATCAGTCTGCAGTTCCTGAAACTCAGACATGGTTACCATATGCTTCGTTACCGGTATTATTTTCTTGATAATTGTTTTTTGAAATACTATAATTGATTTCTTCAATCATTTATATATTTTAGTGTTATCCTTCTAGAACAACACTTACAATGCAATGCATCAGCCTGGAAATGCAATGGCTACAAACACTTATGGTCCATCCCAGGTAATAATTTATATCTGTTTTAATCATTTCTCAGAGACTACAATATTCTTTGAATCATTATGGTAAAATTCATAAATCATAACTAGAGTTCAATCTTTGTTTCAGATAAGGTATGGATACTGTATTAATCTCCTAAAGAAATACTTTAGGTGTTGCAAGTTTTCTAATCAGCAATATAATAATAAAAATATATATATTAGTTTCAGCAGCACAATCAGTTGTGGATGGAAGCTCCAATGCCATGGCAGCAAGTTGAATCAAATCCTTCTTTTGGAAATTTTACTGGTGAAAGAAGTAACTTCATGGAGAATCGCTTGCCTACCAGTAATTATCCATCTGGTTTCCTAGAAAGGTTATAATCATCTCTTATGCATATTCAATGTTTGTTCCAATATTTCTCCCCTTTCAATTCTTGTTTGTTTCTTATGATTGATAAAAAGAAAAAAAAATGATAATTAGTAATTATTAATCTGCATCAGCAACTCCAACAATGTCACTAGCACCTTGGCTGATACCTTTGGGGAGATACCTGTGGTAGAGAATCAGCCAAATCTGGTTCTTGACCAAATGGACACGGATAATGCTAATAGGGAAGACATGGATAATGTTAATGAGATGATTGTTTCACCACCACCTTCAGTTGAAGTCCCTCCATCCACATCTGGAGTTCCAAGTGATTTATATGATTTACAAATGTCCGAGGTAAATTAATTCCAACTACACCTTAAGTTTGCTACTCTGAAATTGTCAATCGATGCAAATTATGTTTTTTTTTTTTCTTTCAACAATTTCACTAGGTTCCTTCAGGAGACGTATCGTGGAACCAGAAGATTGAAGACTCTCATATGTGGGATTGGGATAACTTGGATATCTAAACTGTTTGAGGCATGCATGATAACAAGATATATACCAAAGCTTCATCTAGTGATATATATTTTGGTCCCTCTCTTAGGATGATGGATAATAATTAGAATAAAAGATAATATTAGGTCATATTTTCTAGATAAATATTTTCTAAACATGTTTGAAGGGCTAAATTATGCTTTTACTATGTCATAACTTCTTCATGTACTATAATGTTAATTATGTTTCCGGCAGAATTGTTTCTTTCGCTTTATATTTCCATCCTTTCAAGCAGTAATGGCATATAAAATTGTTTATTTCCTAGATATGTTTGCAAAATTGATCCAAAATCTGATGGAGTGCTCTCACTAAAATACTGTTGCACACATTTGGCCAGCAATGGCCGCAACTGTGACATTTTCAATGTTGAATAAATTGTGACATAATTTATAATGTTACTTCATGTTTATCAAGAGAAAATAATTATATTCATGTATATAAGAATCACAAAAGATTTTCTTCCAAGAATTTCCAGACAATAAGAACAATTTTGTAGTCAAAATTGACTAAGAAGGACAAAGTAAAAAAATCTTGAAAAACTAATTCTTAAGGTGCTAACACGTAGCTAATAAATAAATATATAAAACACCACCTAATCGGGTATGGCTTACAAAATTTGTAAATACAAAACCTACGGTTAGCCAATACTCCAAATCAGCTACATTTTGACCCTTAGTGTCATGGATGTCTTGATACCAAATGGAAAAGTACCTGATTTACCTCTCCTTATTGAAGTCAAATAGAAGAACGGTGTTGATTAGGAGTTGACTTGGTCGGAAAAAAGAAAATAAAGACTTAATTGTCCAGAAAAAAAAAAGAGTAAGGACTCAAAAATTCAAAGAAAAAAAGAAGGGACCTCGTGCACCAAAAATAAAAAAGATAGGGACTAAGCTTACCAATTTCCTAATCTAAAACACTAAAATGATTAAATTCAATCAAGTTCATAAAAAAAAGAAAAGAAAAAAAGAAGAGAGAAAATATATCATTTATCATCACAGCCTTCACAAAATTGAGCCCAAATAAGTTAATTCTATCCAATCCAACAATTCTTTCCGCTCATTGTTTCCAGTCCTCGTAACCACTGAATCCAAAATCAATTTTTAATTGATGAAGTTTTCTTTCAACAGTAATCTCATAACCCATTAATTAACTATAGCCCAGAGTCCATCCTAATCAAATGGACGCAAGAATCCCTTAAATAAGTATTTTCCTCTAATTATTTCGAGTCCCCAAAGCCACCGAATTCAAAGCAACTTTTAATGGATTCAGTTCTCATTCTGCCGTCCAACTAATTAATTAATTCTAGCCCAAAGCAGACTCCATTGGCTTGCCTACTCTTAGGCATGTTTTTCTTTATGTTTCTTTTCTTTGTATTTTAGATTCGAGGCTTCGCCTCTTTGTACTTCTTCTTAATTCTTTAAATAAAAAGGGAAACTAGTAAACAACCCCCTAGGGTTTTAATTAAAAAAATTTGGAACTTTAGTTCAAGTGCTTCAAAATTAGACGAATAGAGCTGGAGCTTAATTTTTCAAACTTGAATTCCAGCTTTTTTGCCTCTAAGCTTGAGCAAGTCTATGTTCGAGTTTAATTCGATTCGTTTATGTAAGAAACGCTGAGTATACAAACAGTCAGTTATAACTCGTTGGAAGTTATAACTAGGACTTAACCTGAAAAACAACTCAACAAAACGTAAATCACACAAAAACGTTTGTTAACGCAGTTCGACAATCCTCTTGTCTACGTCTGCGGGGCCCTCACCCAGATTAGTTTGCTCTTCAAAAGTACAAAGGGATTCAATACAATTTTCCCTATGACTACTCCTTGCAAACTAATCACTCGATCACTATAGTTCCTCACTATAGTATTGCTGATAAAACAGCCTCGATTTCACACCATTCAACAAACTACTTAATCCAACAACTTGATTAAGTAGTCTACTCGAAAATGCCCTTCAACAACTAAGGGGCTTGTTCAATACAAAGAATAATCTTCTACTTGTTCGAGTATCACCAATAAGCACTCATAGACATAGAATAAACTCGAACTATTGCTCAGCAATTTCTCAGCATTGTGCAACTGATTATTGCTTCACAACCTTTGAACCGATTCTCTCAATATTCACCTTCTTCTCTGATTGCATTCGGTTCTACATTAATCTGCACGAACATCCTCTTTATATAGAATTAGAAGTCTCTTCCAAACAATCCTTCTCCTAATAGGAATCAATCAAGGATATACTTCAATATCTTCCAATATCTTCCAATATTCTTGTCCTTCTCCTAATAGGAATCAATCAAGGATATGCTTCAATATCTTCCAATATCTTCAAATATTCTTGTCCATGTAGACTTCCTAATCTTTAACCAATAAAGATTTATCTCCAAAGATAGCTCATAAAAAGATATAGCATATCTTTTTATCTTCAAAATAAATTTCCATCAATCTTCCAATTTAGATTTAGGAATAATCCTAATTTTTCCGTAACAATCTCCCCCTTGGCATTTTATTTTGAACAAAAACACCATTGAGATCAAGCACATGCATCTCACCAGTTAAAACTCCCCCTGAGTTGTATCTTTGGAAAAACAACATTTCAGCATCAATCAATCACAAGAGCAGTTAACATCAGATAGAACTGATAAGCAGAATTATATACAGAATACGCAATATACTCAATATGCAGTTACAGCCATCCATACTAAAAAAATATTGTCTCAACTAACTACTCCCCCTTTTTGGTCATAATCAAATGCCAAGACTTCAAGATTTCTTCGACAAAAGCTCAAACAATTTGTCCATCTTCTGACTCATATCCTGTTTAAAAGAAATAAAATCAGCAGCAAGATGGTTCACTTGAGTTGCCAGAGAAGCATCACTCGCGGATGACCTGCCTTGAACATCAACTGCAGCAACATCCTCATTGTCAGAATCATCATCAATAGTTAGATGAGGAGGAGCAGTACCCAGAATACCAGCCTTAGATCCTTGCAAACTTCTCTTGGTTATCCGATGCACATTTTTAATATTTGAAAGCTCCACATCAGCCTGACCAAGAACAACTTCATTCTGCAAGACAATTTCTGTTATCAAACAGGGACAACACATAGAAGAAGTACCTGATTTCAGATTGGCATAAGTTAGTATGCTATCAAAGATAAGCTGACCAAGATTAATTTTTACACCATTTCCCAAGGCATAAACTAACTTAGCTCGATCAAGTTTAACCCAAGTAATATTCCCTGATGGTATCAAATTGAAGAGAGAAAACTTATTAAACACAGAATACTGCCCAACAAGTAAAGCTGACTGCACCAGTCCCATTTCAGGCCATGTTTGAACTTGCCCACCAGTGATTTCTTTGATCACCATGTCTAAATCCTCCACCAATTGCAAACCACTGCCTTGAATGGAGGGATAAAATGGCAGATTCAACCTGTCAGCAATTATTCTTGGCGAAAACTCAATCAACTTTCCACGAACAAATACCTTGTGATAGGACTCACTGTCTTCATCACAAATTGCATTATCTAAATTTGCATAAAATTCTGTAACAACAGAAGTAATATATCTTGTAGCAAATTCTCCAGCAGTCATTAATCGAGCATTCTGAAAGAATTCTATCATATCATATTTCTCAAAAGATGACCTATCAATAAGTTTCTCCAGCAACAACATACGAGTTTTGAACTTTGACCATCTTTCAGATTTTGTAGTATCTTGAAATCTCTCAATTACTTTCTTTCCAGACACTTTAGACTTCTTCTCAGGCACAACCGGAATCGTTTCAGTGATTTTTCTTTTGCCCTTATCTTTTGACTTTCTCTTACTATCAGATTTTTCAACAATGTCTTCATATGATGCATACAGATTAAAATCACCCCTATTTGCTCTAGCCTTTGTTCTTCTTTTAGAAATTTCACTCTCAGAAATAATTTTCTTTCCAGTTGCAACTGACTCTTGAATACCAACAGTAGACACAACAACCGGTTCAGAAGGCAGTGTTTCAGAAATACCTGGAACATTAGATGCAGGAGATTCGGGTTCAGACTCACCATTGCCACCATCCGAGAAATCTTTGTCACTGGAATCATCTTGTGCAGGGGATTCCGCATCAGAATGATGAAGTTCAGCCTCAGCTTCAGTTGCATCTTCCAAGGACTCCGCAATCGTAGGTAAAGGGCTCTTCTTCTTCTTGGTTTTCTTCGTTTTTGTGGTGGACGAAGAGGAACCTGAGGGTTTCGGAGGAGTGGTCAGAGAAGATGACTTCTTGGCATGACTAACCTTCTCCTTCTTCTTCGAAACTTTGTGAGTCCCAGTTTCTTCAACTTGTGATGGTTGAGTAATTGATACCAGAACTTCTTGATCTTGAGGAGGGACAACTTCTTCCAGTTGTTTCTTAGAACTTCGCTTGAACTTCGGAAGATTGAGATTGTGAAGATCCTCTGGTTTTCGCCATTGATGTAGAAGAAAGAAACAGCAACTAGGGTTTTTCAGAGAGAAAGAAAACCGAAATAATATGCTTGCTATAAGAGAGAAAGAGAGTCTGAACTTTGACTGCAAGATGCAATTGATAGAACAATTGTGAATGCTCAATCAATTTAAACACACCGAACAGACTCCTTAATTTTCGCACCTCTTAATTGAAAGATTTCCTCCCAATAAAATCCAACCGTTATAACCCCTCTTTCTTTCCTTTTTTTTTTAAATTCAAAAACAAATAAATCAAACTCATTCAACCAACTGATACAACTATTTACACGGTTTACAAAATTCTCAATCTACATCTGACACACGCCCAAAGAATTCCGCAATTCTTCAAAACGGTTTGGTTCAAGTGGCTTTGTAAATATATCTGCTAACTGTTTCCCAGTTTCAACATACTCCACAGTTACAACTCCCTGTTCCACCAAGTCTCTGATAAAGTGATGACGAATGTCAATGTGCTTCGTTCTAGAATGCTGAACCGGATTCTTACTGATGTTGATAGCACTTTGATTATCACAATACATGATCAATTCTTTCTGTTTAATACCATAATCCTCCAACATTTGTTTCATCCAAAGAAGTTGAGTACAACAACTTCCTGCAGCTATATACTCTGCTTCAGCAGTGGACAGAGAGATACAACTCTGTTTTTTGCTAAATCATGAGACCAAATTGTTGCCCAGAAAGAAACTTCCACCAGAAGTACTTTTTCTATCATCACCATTTCCTGCCCAATCTGCATCACTGTATCCTACCAAAACAGAACTTGTATCTTTAGTAAAATAAATTTCATAATTGAGAGTGGAATTTACATACCTCAATATTCTCTTTACTGCTTTCACATGAGACTCCTTTGGGTTTGACTGATATCTTGCACAAATTCCCACACTGAATTGAATATCCGGTCTGCTTGCTGTCAGATATAATAAACCTCCAATCATGCTTCTGTATTGATGTTGATCTACTGACTTTCCCTTTTCATCTTTAGTTAACTTTTCATTTCTGGACATGGGAGATCTAACTGCTTTACTTAGTTGTAACCCAAATTTCTTCACCAAATTTGTAGCATACTTTGCTTGAGACACAAAAATTCCATCCTTCAACTGTTTAATCTGAAGACCTAGAAAGAAGTTCAGGTCACCAACCATACTCATTTCAAACTCCTTTTGCATCAAATCAACAAATTCAGCAACAAGCTCATTTGATGTTGAGCCAAAAACAATATCATCTACATAGATTTGTGCAATCATAATTTCTCTTCCAGACCTTTTAATAAACAAGGTTTTGTCAACTCCACCTCTTTTGTATCCTTTCAACAAGAGATACTTAGTCAATCTTTCATACCATGCACGTGGTGCTTGTTTTAAGCCATAAAGAGCCTTCTTGAGCTTATAAACATGATCTGGAAATTCAGGATTAATGAACCCTTTTGGTTGTTCCACATAAGCTTCCTCATTCAAATATCCATTCAGAAAAGCACTCTTCACATCCATCTGCTGCAACTTAAAACTCATTACAGTTGCGACTGCAATTAGCAATATGATAGATTCCAATCTTGCTACAGGAGCAAATGTCTCATCAAAGTCAATTCCTTCCACCTGAGTGTAACCTTGAGCAACTAGTCTTGCTTTGTTTCGAGTTATGTTTCCCATCTCATCTGTTTTGTTTCTGAAAATCCACTTGGTACCAATGACATTTAAATCATTTGATCGTGGAACCAATGTCCATACTTCATTCCTTTCAAATTGTTCAAGCTCCTCTTGCATTGCAGCAATCCAAAATTCATCATTCAAAGCTTCATCTATTTTCTTTGGCTCAAGTGTTGATGTGTAACAAGCAAACTGAACCATCTCTCTATAATTCAATCTAGGCTTGTTTCGAGTTTGAATACGATCCTCCAAGTTACCAATAATTGCATCTTGAGGATGATTTTTCTTCACTTTAGATGAGGGTTGTCTATCAGTAATTTCTGGCACCAGTTCTGATTCTGTTGTTTCAGTTTGATCTGCCTCAATTTCAACTGTTGTTTTTTTCTTTGTGTGCTGGACATCATTTCTATCATCATCTTCTTCAATCATCTTTTCAGCTTCATAGTCTTGTACAATCACATTTGCAGATTCTTGAACTACTCTGGTTCTTTTGTTAAAAACTCTATAAGCACGACTATTTGAAGAATATCCCAAAAATATTCCTTCATCACTTTTTGCATCAAATTTGCCAAGATATTCACGATCATTCAATATATAACAAGCACTGCCAAAGATATGAAAATAATAAAGATTAGGCTTCTTACCTTTCCAAAGTTCATATGCAGTCTTGTTTGTATTTGGCCTTAAATAAATACGATTGATGATGTGTGTAGCGGTATTTACTGCCTCTGCCCAGAATTGTTGTGCAACCCTCTTTCCATGCAACATAGTTCTGGCCATTTCCTGAATTGTTCTGTTCTTCCTCTCCACTACACCATTTTGTTGTGGTGTCTCTGGAGCTGAGAATTCATGCTTAATTCCAAATTCTTCACAAAATTCAGTAAAAAATCTGTTTTCAAACTCCCGTCCATGATCACTTCGAACTCGATCAATGGTCAAACTCTTCTCAATTTGCAGCCTAACACAAAGTCGTTTGAATGAACCAAAAACATCTGACTTTTCTCTTAGAAAATCAACCCATGTGTACCTTGAGAAATCATCTACAATTACATATACATACTTCTTTCCACTGCAACTTTCCACTTGCATTGGACCAAAAAGATCCATATGCATCAGTTCTAACAGGCGGCTAGTTGAAACTGCGGTTCCCTTCTGGTGCGAGGTTCTCAACTGCTTCCCCAACTGACATGGACCACAAACAGTTTTGACAGCATTTCTGACTTGTGGAATTCCTCGTACAGCATTAAGATGTCTCAGATTTCTCAAGTGTTTGAAGTTAACATGCCCTAATCGTTGATGCCATAAATCAAACTCATCTGAAGTGCTTAACAAACATCTCCGAGTACCATCTGCCTTATAACAGTTGTTGATTGTTCTACTTCCAGTTAATATGCAATCATCACTCTCATTATTAACAATACATTTGTTTTTGTTAAAACTCACCAAATAATTTTCATCACAAAGCTGACTTATGCTAATCAAATTTGCTTTCATGTCATCAATATGCAACACCCCTTCCAACGGAGGCAAACCATCAACATTGAGAGTTCCTTTACCAATAACTTTCTTTTTAGCACCATTACCAAAAGTAACATGACCAGATGAGCAAGCTTTATAATTTGTAAGCAGATGTCTACTGCCAGTCATATAACGAGAACATCCACTGTCTAGATACCATACATCATCAGTACAAACTGAAAAAGCAACATGTGCAGCAAATACTAGATAATCTTGTTTTTTAACCCACATCTTTTTCATCAAGGGTTTTAAAGATTTCTGATTCTGTTTAGGATATATCAAGCTTACTCCACTCATCAAATCAGAATATCTAACTTTGCAAGTATATTGGATATGACCAGTTCTTGAACAATAAAAACATATAGGTTTATCGAATACCTTATGTTTTGCACCATCCGTAGTTTGAACTGCAACTCGAGTATGAACAGCTCTTTGATTTCTTTTCTGAACAGCTACAGTACCTTGTCCTTGATCTGATTGATACCCCAATCCAGCTTTATTATGTGGTGACCTCCCAAATGACATAACTTCATCCAATTTTGCCTTTCCAGTATTCAAACGGTTGATACAAGTTTCTGCTTCTCTGAGTTTTGATTCTGTGACTTTGTACTCCTCATTCTGCTGAAATAGCTCCTTTTCCAGTGCATTCTTCTCCAGTTTCAACTTCATATAACCTTCTCTGAGCAAGGTGTATTTCTTACTCAGTTCAACATATTCCTTACCAAGTTTCTCATAGGCAAATTCCAATTCATCAATATTAGCATCACTAACTTCATCATCAGTGTCAGCTTCTGCTTCATCAGTGACACACAAGTTGTTAGTTTCAATGCTTGTTCTACCAGTTTCAACTGTTCCCTCAGTTACAACTGCAGCAGTGAACGCAACAAAATTGCTCACATCATCATCTTGCTGCTCATCATTATTACTTTCATTCCCACTATCATCACTCCAAGAAGTATTCAAAGACTTTTCTTTTTGTTGGTTCATAAATTTATTTCCACAAAAAGCTTGAACATGCCCATAACCATGACATTCATGGCACTGAATTTTTGACAAATTCTTCTTCTTCTCTCCAGACTTATCCTCATTTGGGTAGTTGCGTTTATCTTCTCTGGGTTTTGATGATCTCTCTTCCTTCCAATTTGACTTGCCTCTATCACCCTTCTTTGTTGGATTCCTTCTTTTCAGAAATTTTGAGATATTCTTGGTAATCAATGCAATCTTCTCATCATCATCCAAATCTGATTCATTAAGTCCTTTCATAGCTTCAGCAACTAATGCAATTCCCTTTGATTCTTTACGACTGTAAAATTGAGTCTCAAACTGTTGTAAAGAGCCAACCAAATTATCCCACTTGATGTCATCGGTCTTCTTGATCTCTTGCAAAGCAGCAATTTTTGGAATAAACCTCTTGGGTAAGGATCTAAGCAATTTCTTGACAAGCTTAGATTCATCCCAACTTTATCCCAATCCACATGCTTGATTTGACATATCTCTGAGTTTGAGTGTGAACTCATCGATAGTTTCATCTTCTTTCATCTTCAGATCTTCAAAGGCAGCATTTAATTGTTGAAGTTTTGCATCACGAACCAACTCAGTACCTTCATGTATGATCTCTAGTTTTTCCCATGCATCCTTTGCAAGTTTACATCCTTGAATATGTCTGAATTGGTCTTGATCAACAGCTCCAAATATGGCATTCAATGCTTTGAAATTTCCATGACACATGCCGTGCTCACGTTCAGTCCACTTATCTGGAGTTTTTGCCATAGTAACAATGACACCTGAAGCAGTAGTTTCAGTCTCCACTGGTTCTGTCCATCCACTAACAACTGCTCTCCAAGCATAGTTATCCTGTGCACTGATGTAAGCATACATACGAGATTTCCAGAAAGGATAATTCGTACTTGTCAAAATAGGAGGCTTGGATGAAGGCGGTCCTTGTGTATTCATGTTGATAACTCAACGTCTATTTCTCCCACGATCTCACCAATTGGCAGCAACTGCAACGTCGGTGACTCTGCTCTGATACCACTTGTAAGAAACGTTGAGTATACAAACAGTCAGTTATAACTCGTTGGAAGTTATAACTAGGACTTAACCTGAAAAACAACTCAACAAAACGTAAATCACACAAAAACGTTTGTTAACGCAGTTCGACAATCCTCTTGTCTACGTCTGCGGGGCCCTCACCCAGATTAGTTTGCTCTTCAAAAGTACAAAGGGATTCAATACAATTTTCCCTATGACTACTCCTTGCAAACTAATCACTCGATCACTATAGTTCCTCACTATAGTATTGCTGATAAAACAGCCTCGATTTCACACCATTCAACAAACTACTTAATCCAACAACTTGATTAAGTAGTCTACTCGAAAATGCCCTTCAACAACTAAGGGGCTTGTTCAATACAAAGAATAATCTTCTACTTGTTCGAGTATCACCAATAAGCACTCATAGACATAGAATAAACTCGAACTATTGCTCAGCAATTTCTCAGCATTGTGCAACTGATTATTGCTTCACAACCTTTGAACCGATTCTCTCAATATTCACCTTCTTCTCTGATTGCATTCGGTTCTACATTAATCTGCACGAACATCCTCTTTATATAGAATTAGAAGTCTCTTCCAAACAATCCTTCTCCTAATAGGAATCAATCAAGGATATACTTCAATATCTTCCAATATCTTCCAATATTCTTGTCCTTCTCCTAATAGGAATCAATCAAGGATATGCTTCAATATCTTCCAATATCTTCAAATATTCTTGTCCATGTAGACTTCCTAATCTTTAACCAATAAAGATTTATCTCCAAAGATAGCTCATAAAAAGATATAGCATATCTTTTTATCTTCAAAATAAATTTCCATCAATCTTCCAATTTAGATTTAGGAATAATCTTAATTTTTCCGTAACAGTTTACACTATTAAATAAATACTATATATGAAAGATGGGACAAGAGGTGGTCATGAAGGGGGCAATAGTGAAAATCCATGTCATATTAGGAAAATGTTTCAGTGGGTACCTAAATAATGTTCAATGAGAGAAAGATATAGATAGAGATAGAGAGAGTGAGCATTAACTATCCTTTCCATGGCTACAATGAAACATAATTTAAGAGGTTAAAATCAAACATGACAAAGCAGATTATGAAAATAACATTTATTTCCTTTGTGCATGTTTATTCCAATCTCACTACTTTAATGAAACTCCAAGGTGTTGAAAATTTCATCATGTATATTGTCAATGGGAGGATAAAGGACTCAGTGATACAATATTACAATATAAAAAGTAATCTAGTGTAGGTGTCTAGAGTGGGGTTTAGTAGAGTTTCATCACAATTGATATTTTTCACCAATTTCATCACAGTTGATATTTTTCCTTCTCTCTTTATTGAGTAGAGAACTCTACCTTCTTTCCTTTCGAGTTTACTGTGTCCGTCTACACTTTATTTCATGTATGAATTTGGGTTATGGTCACTTTTTTAGTTTTGATTTTCAATAGTTTTGTAGTTTTCCTCATGTAAGACCCAGTTTCTCCAAACCATCTTTCTCTAAATTTATTCGTTCCTTTCTACTTGTATACTTTCCTTTATCATTTTTGTGGCTAGTATTTCTTCTCTTTTTGTCCTTTACTCAAATATTGACTTATTGAGCTGATGGAATCGGTGAATGAGGATATTGTTAAGTTTACGGACAATAAAGGCCTGCCCACCTCCATTGAATACTTTAATGTTGTTGCTAAGGCTTTTTAGACAAACACCTTAATTAAATTCAAGGTTGTCTTCAGTGCTTTCAATGTCTTTGGGATTTGGGTGATAATGTTTCTAACTTACATCCGACCATGTCTTGAGGGCAGTAGCTCCGGTTCTTCAAAAACTACTCTCATATATGCTGCCAGCAAGACTTTCGTGATTAACTGTGCCAACTGCTCTATACCCTGAGGGACAGGTGATAATGTTTATTTCTCAAACATTAGGTGGAACATGGTGGTCTATTCCTTTCAAGATAAATTGAAAAAAGAAAACATTATCTCAAATGGGCCTTGGAATGTTATAGGAGTTCATATTATTCTCAAGGATTGGCCTTTTGACAAAATCCTAGAAGATATGGACTGTTCCAAACCCAATTAGTGGTAAACAATATGGAAACTGGATGAGGGCTCAAGCTTCCCCTTATTGAAACCCAAAGTCCATTGGAAACCTTTCAATTCATCCTCCAACTCATATTTCCAATTCCTTAATCAATCCTAGGGCCAAACCTCCTCACATGACAACATTTAGTGAGTGTGGACCCCCTTCTCTACCATTTCGACCATTCCTAACTCCTGTCCCCACTAATAATCCCTTGGCTGCAGTTGACTCTACCACTGTTGAAAGGGACCCACAACCCCAAGCTTTGTGAGAAAGTTCAAATCCATGTCCCGCTATATCCCAAAATTATCGAACCTATATTGTACCATCTTTTTCTAAACATCGTTTTGTCCCCACTACAATTGAAATGGACCGTAGTGCTACTATTATCTTTTCCCCAAGCCCAACTTCCATATCTGGATCTCGGGGATTAAAAAGGGCCTGCATCCATGATACTGGGCCTACTAAGAAATACTTCTAGAGTCTGGATTCCAAAACTGTTGTTAATGAAAAACTAAGTGGTGGTTTTACTTTTGTGGACAATCCCAACAATTCTGCAACTGTCAAATTCCAACTCTCATTGTTTTCCATTAAATCTCACCTCCCTAACTCTTGGTGAGCGAGTGTTGTAGTTGTTTGGATGAGCTTAATCCATATTAAAAAGCTAGCTAGAAAGAAAAAGTTAAACGTTGTAGCTAATTCCTCTCAGTCAAGTTCTCTGACCATCGAGGAACTATTTGAACCGAAATCTCATTTTGTTTTTTCTTTTCAATCTTATGTGGTTGAAGTGGTGGGCCATAACATGCCCCCACAATCTCTATGATTATCCTATTCCTTAATTGCAAGGGGTATGGTAAACCCCCTGCTCTGAGGGCTCTTAAAGCTCTAATATCTTCTCACAAGACTTTAATTCTCTTTCTTTATAAAGCCAAAATTCTTCCCCTAATCCTTTCTCTGATAGATTAATTTCCCTTGGCTTTCTAAGCGTTCACCTTGTACCTATTGTTAGATGGTCTGGGGTTCTTGTCCTGTGCTGGAAATCATGTGTCGATCCAAAAATTATTCTTTCAAATAGCTTTCTCATCAATACTGACATAATTTCTTCCCCTCCATCTCACCATTGGCATTTCACTGGGGTTTAAGGACCTCATGATATTTATGTTAGAACTATGTTCTGAGACGCTTTAAATGGAATTGATGAAGTGTATCAAGGCCCTTGGTTGCTTATTGGAGACTCAATTGTATTTTGAATAATAGTGAACAATCTGGTGGTAGAAGTTTTGTTGGTGGTAGTTCTAATGGGTTCCAAGGTATCTTGACTTCATTGGACATCATTCTACTCGGAGTAACAAACGAGCATAATCTGATAATATCTAGAAGAGATTGGACCGTGAACTTTGTAATTCAAATTAGAAGACCCTCTTTCCAAATGTGTCAATTCTACACTTGTCTCCTATATCTTTTGACCATCACTCTCTTTTTCTTAATATTGAATCCCAAATTGTTCCAGACCTAAGCCATTCCATTTGAGTCTTTGTGGATCAGAAATATTTGTATTTTTCCCATTGTTAATAAAGCCTAGAGACCTGAGCTGAATCTCCCTCTTGTCATTGGCTTATGTCTAAACTGAAAAATACTAAATTTTTAATGAAGATATGAAATCATATTTCCTTTGGCAACGTTCAAAATTCCATAAAAGATTTGAATTAAGAAATTGATCACCTTGTTTATTCACCTCATTTTGTGGGTAAATCTTACAAAATTGATCAGCAAACAAGATGAAATGAGTGTACTATTTAAGAAAGAATAAATCATGCGGAGGGACAAAGTGAAAACTAGATGGAAGGAGGAGGGAGACGCAAATACTAAAATTTTCCATCTTTCTATCATTATTCATCAAATGAATAATGCCATTACTTATATTGAAGATGATAATGGTGTTTAGAAATCTTATTGGAAAAGCATTGGTCAAAATTTTGTTCAATATTTCTCCAATCTCTTTTACAACTCTTGTCCCCCTCTTTTACTGATTTTAGTCCCCTTATTTCTCCCTCTATTTCTACTTCTGATAATGTTGTTTTGTGTACTATCCTAGAAGTGGATGGTATTAGAACATTGTTTTTTACATGAAAAATGATAAAAGCCCTGCCCGAATGGCATGCCACCTATCTTTTTCAAAATCTTTTGGCCCACTATCAAAACTGTTGTTACCTAAGATGTCCAATCTTTTTTTACTTCTTGTAAACTAAACATGGCAATTGACTATACTTTCCTTAATCTTATCCTAAAATGGCAAAAGAATCTATCAACTAGATTGAGACCTTTGCTTGAGAAAATCATCTCCCATTCTCAAAACTCCTTTGTACCTAATAGGCATATATGTGATAAGTCAATCGAACAGGAGGAAAGGGAAGCATGTTTTTATGGCATTCAATGTGGATATGACAAAGACATATGATAGAGTGTTATGAATGCCCCTGCTTCATGTTCTCAAACTTCATGGATACTGGTCTAATTTTGTTGACATAATTCATGAAGTAATTTCCACAGTGACTTATTCTCCATTGATCAATGGATTTTCGTTTGGCCTAATCCAACCATCTAGAGGGATCCGACAGGGGATCCTCTATCTCTAGCTTTATTTGTCATACTTTTTGATGTGTTGTCCAAAATGCCTACCTAGGCTGAAATGGAGGACAAGATTCATGGTGTATAAGTATATAGAGAAAGTCAGGTTACAAGTCATCTTATGTACGTTGATGATTTACTTATCTTAGGTAGAGCTTCCACTAAGGAGTTAACTCTTATCTTAGGTAGAGCTTCCACTAAGGAATTAACTGAAGTACTTAATGTTTTGAATTGCTTTTGTGAGTTATTTGGTCAGAAGATTAGTTTTGATAAATCCTCCATTCATTTTAGCAATAATGTTACAATAGGTTTGAGCAATATGATTTGTAACATGTTGGGTCCGTGACATTGTAATTATAAGCAAAGTTATCTTGGACTTTCATTTTGCAAAGGAAAATTGAATAAAGTCGCATTTAATGATTCTTTGGACAAGCTTGGTAGGAAATTGTCTAGCTAGAAATTGAGATATCTATCCCAAGCAGACAGAGGCATTCTTATTAAATCAGTGGCTCAAATCCCTCTTATCCTATGCAATCTTTCTAAGTGCCTAAATCTATTACATCTAAAATGGATATTTTGATGAGGATCTTTTAGTGCGAGCATAAAGGGGAAATACCAGAAAATTACACTTGAAAATTGAGCCTTCTATTTGAGCTCCAAAATAGGCAAGAGGGCTTGGATTTAGATGCATGAAGGATGCCATAATTTGGCCTTTATTACAAAATTGGCCTAGCAGGTTATTACTCAATCGCATAAGTTGTGGGTTAAATTAGTGCATACAAAATATCTAAGGGACTGGAAGCTGTGGGATATTGAGGTTCGCACAAATGATTCGTTTTGGATCTGGAAAAGTATTTGGAATGTTAGACATAATCTTAAAGCTGGGGTTTGCAAACAAATATGTTGGAAATATGACGCAAATATATAGGATGACTCTTGCTTCATCATCTCACTTGAGACATGGTGTAGATTTTGTTAAAGTTAGTGAACTGATGTTCCCGATTTGAATTGCTAGAATTTGGATATGCTGAATGGTATTTTTCCTCTGAACATTGTTGGTGTGCTATCTTGAAGATAAATATTCCAAATAATTTGAAAATGATAGATGAGTTTTTTCTTTGTAAGTTTTTACAGGGAACTCAATCTTGATCGATTTGCTAGTATTTCAACAATTAGTCGAGACATTTGGAAAGAACTGTGGTTATCAAGACTTCATGGTAGACAAAAACATTTGTTTTGGAAACTCCTACCAAATATCCTACCTGCTAGGGCACATCTCATGAGACTATTTGAGATTGAGGAATGAAAATGTCTCTTATTCAACATTGCGACTTAAATTGTTGATCATCTATTCTTGCATTGTCCTTACACTTAACAACTTTGGAGGCTATCTTGTTCGGCTATAAATCTGAATGCTTTTGCACATATTAGTTTATTTGAGTGGATTAATTTTCTCTTTAATCCCTCAAATTTATTTCTTGTGGACATTGAGACTAAAAAAAACTTTTTTTTTGAAAAGAAAAATTAATTTATTATAAAAAAATTGTTGAGCCGGACTACAAAGACCCACAAACACACAACGAGGGCACTACCTCTTTTACATCTGTACTACAGACAACTACCAATACCAATTTTCCAATGACTACTACAACAAAACAACAGAAAGAACCAGCTAGACTACTAGCTTATTGGACTACAAAACAAAAGATACCTCTACTACCAATTGAAAAAACCAACAACTTGCTCACAAAATAATAACCTGCATCTGCTCACAGATTAGCCTTTTTATTACCTTATTTAGATAGTCACGCCATTTTTGGCCCTACCATAACTGCCCTATTGAAATATTAATTTGAAAACAAAATTAGCACTGCTCATTTGCAAGATAATAACAACATGGCATTAAATCTTACATAAAAAATCCCAAGTTACATAAACCACCATGTTGTTCCAAATTTCCAATGTTCCACATGCAACCAAACCAGAAGGGTAAGACAAAAAAGTGTTCCCCACTATCCAATTATTTTAGTCCCAAAGACCAATCAATCCACAAAAGCTAAAAGCAAGCAACATCAAACTGTGTGCTCTAATGCTAGGATATCTAAACCAATTGTCATGATAGAAGCTATCGAACATTAGCTCATGCTTCTTTAGAGTTCCTATTTTCCATCTCTATTAAAACCTCAATGACTTGATCATCCTCACCATCAAATAGAATCCCTAACTTCTTCCCAATTTCAAGAAATTCTTTCGCCTCTTTCCAAAGAATAGAATTCCTATGTTAAATATTACAATTTGATAGAGAATTTCTATCCCATCATTTACCATCATGTCACCACTTTCATAGGTAACAAAATTTGTTTTATGATATTTTCATCTTTTAACCCTCTTCTTCTTGGAAGACACCCTCATATTCCATTCCCAGGTATGAGCCTTTTGTCCCAGGACAATAGTCAAATCTTCAACCTTCTCTTTAGGCTTCAAAACTTCTTGTTGAGGTTCTAAATGTAGACTGATAGAATTCTTTTGGCTTGAAAATTCTTGCCCATAAATAACAATTGGGTTTTTTTCTTCAATTGCAGTGACCAATTTTGCCTGCAACTCGTTCTCAGTATTAAAATTCAAAAGATTACCACCACTAAAAGGTGTTTGACGAGTTCCCTTTTCTAAATAAGCAATATGTGTACCTTTCAACATATTAACCTCAATGTCTGCCACTATTTCAATATTTTGTCTTTCCAAAATGTGTTGAGAAAAATTATTGTTGTCTGCTACCAAAGGTTACACTATCACGTGATTGGACTTTCAGCAATACCTTCCATATACAATTTTCCTTTATCGGTAGGTGGGCTTCCAATCGCTGGTATCTAGTGTACTTGTTCGAGAATGAAGACCGGCTAACCCAACACTTTCTCATTATTATCAACTTTATCCGCAGTAGTGTTCCTTTGATATGAATCTGCCTTACTATTACAACACGAATCTATAGGACTGAAAACATCTTCTGGTCTATTATTACAATTCGACAGAGGACTAAAACACAATGAAGGGATTGAAGATGAGAAAAATTGACTAGAGAACAAATTGTCAAATCTTGGTACAATATTTGCCTTAACAATTGATAGAGACAGATATAATTCAAAACCATTAATATCACCAATAAAAACATCTGGTATTTTGTGTTTATTCTTGACCTTAATCAAAATCCAAACAACTGATTAAGTAAATTTATTGATAGAAACTTCAACAAGATGTGATGCGCCATTCTTTTTTGGCATTATGTGCTATTTTTCAAATGTGAAAAGTAGGGGATGCGCCATTTTCAAATTAGTTTGAAAAAATGATACAAAATGAGGAATTGGTAAAGATGATAAGATATTATATTCAAACTAAATTGTATTTATTGGTTTGAAAAATTGGACAAAATGCTAAAAAGGAAAAAGAGATGATATGATATGTATATATATATATATATATGTGTGTGTGTGTGTGTGTTTGTGTTCTATCTCTATATATAAGGATTGTTATTAGACAAAAAATCATTCTTTTTCAACCCGATGATCATCTTACAGCTACTATTATTTTTCTTCACTTATTCAAATAAAAACTTCTTATTCTTCTTCTTACTTTCTTTACAAAATAGATAATTCAATTCGTATACTTCAAAACAGAAGGTACTTTTACAAATATTTTATCAGCAAGAATATTAAAAATCATTGGTCTTTTTGGTGGGACTAACCTTGAAAATGATAAACCCAATATTGAAGCTGCAATTGAATTGAGAAGAATGTTAGATCGTCATAAGATTAATGTAATATATGAAAGAGGTAATGCTGAATTAGTCAGTGTCATTGCTCAGACAACACACAAAGACAAGTCTAAAATAGTAGGGTTATTCCAAATCCTTTAAAACTTTTATATGATAGAACAGTGGGGTTCGAGATACAAGTTAATTCTATGTATGAACACATAGTATTACTAGGTGGATTTGACATGTTAGAATAAATGTTCATCATTGTTTCTTGGTTAAATTTAAATTTGCATAACAAACCTATTTGTTTGTTTAATATCAACAATTGTTTTGATCCATTATTGATATTTCTTGATAAATAGTTGAAAATATGTTTCTATCACTCTTTTCATGAAGACTTCTGTTTTCAGCAACTAGTTAGTTTGAATTGATATCCAAATTAGAAATTTTTGTTCCTATCGTTGATCCTAAAGTAACTCTGATTAATTGGTACATTTCAAATACCTCTATTCAAAGTAACAAGTGCAAAAAAAAAAAAAAAGATGAGTTTGATTTAGACCTACTATTGTAGATATGTGTAATCTACCAAATCAGTCTGTTTTGGCCATCTTAATCAGATTCTCTTTCAAGTGAATGATATATTTTCTTAATGTATTATGCATTTTATTTTATTAATGTATTGTGTAATGATGAAACTTATTTAATGTAATACATTTTAATTTTAGTGTGTAATGTTTTATATTTTATTCATAAGATATATATATATATATTTATAAATGTTAAAAGATATATGCGGGTACAAATCAAATATAAAGCGAGTACGAATATGAATGGGTATCAATTGGATACAACACATTCTCCATCCCAATCCCCTTTCCCACTTATATCGAGTAATCTTCGTACCCATCGAGTTAGGTATGGTGCAGGACCAATTAAACCCGCCTTCATGCCATCCCAACTTGGAGATAGCGGTCTCCCACACCACTCATCCTTTAAGCCATCCCTTATCATAGACAAGGAGCTAAATTGTGTTTGTATGCTGGTTGTTCTTTGGGGAAAGCTTTTGCTTCTACCCTTCAATAATATTGCTTTTCAAAAAAAAAAGTTCTCTCTGTCTCCTCTATAACATACGTACACTCACACATACAAAAACATGAGAAATTAAAAAAAAGAAGAAGAAGGAAAGCAATTTTTTTAAAAAAATTAATTGAAATTTTCAGTTCAAACATACCCTTCTTAAATTCATATATGATGAATAAAACACACATAAAAAGATTGACACTTTTTGCCTAAGAATATAAATCCATTGTTTAAAGGAACATATATATATATATATATATATATATCTCACTACATAAATTGTTTATATGTATTTTTGTCCAATTTCTTAAAGACTTTTGTTTCTGCCTTTGACCTAGTTATGCCTTCATTGAATAAAAGATGTCGTACATCAAAATTTTTCTGTTGAACCCAAAATAATTTCCAATTTGATGATTTTATAAATGGATTCCAGTTTTATTCTGTTGGATTCTGCCCTCAAAATCAAGAATGGTATACACCCAATGATGAGCCCATATTGTCTGAACAATAATCTTGTGTTTGTTATTATTGTTAATTGGGCTTCTGCTTTGTTTACTTCTGGTCTGGGCTGAAGAAAGGAACCGGATCGGATCATACCCAGCTTTGGCTCGCGGGTCAACCGTGTGGATCGGGCAAAACCGATCCACACCCGGATGTCCTAGTATATATTGTTCTTTTCTTCATTCTGAAACCTAGCCAGACAGACTAAAGGTTTTCCGCCTCTCTCTGTGTTTTTATCCTCTCAAGTACTTATCTCTGTTTCTCTCTGAAACCCTTGGTTTCTTGCTCTCTGTATCACGAATTAATCCGTTCCTTTGTACTGCTTGAGCGTAGAGAACTGTCTTAAGGCTTTTGTACTTTGTACTGAGGGTGTAATATACTGATTATAGTGAGGGTGTGCTCCGACTGAGCACCGTGGATTAAGATATTCCGAACCACGTAAAATCCTGGTGTTTCTCGTTGCTTTCGCTGTTATTAATCTCTCTGATGTGTTAGTCGTTTTGACCTAACATATTCCCAGATAAACTTACATTCAGGATTAAGGTTAGTGCATATTTCCATTTATGTTGTTTCCCACGCAAAATTCTTAAAAATAACTGAAGTTCATTTCATAATCTATAACTTGTTGAAGACAAAGGAAAAAAATGACAAATTTGTTTCCTTCATTTCAAATTTTTGGTGTAGAATCTTGAATTGCAAATATAAAACACAAACAGAAGTGCAACCTGCTGAAACAAATCTTAGGGACTGGGGCGGGGATACCCATTAATGTACAGCCGGGGACGTCCCTTAATCTTCTGGCTCTTCATTTTTTGTGTTTGTTCTGTACTGTTTTGTACTTGCTGGAGCTGACCTCCATTATATTCAAAGAAATCCCATTTTTTGGCTTTCAAAAAAAAAAAAAAAATTTAATGCTAGGTTCAAAACTTCAGGACAGAAATATCATTTGATTATTCATTTTCCTAATTTCTCAATAGGAAATCACTTGGAAAATTAAGATGAATCAAAAGCGAACTGCATAAGATTCATTTATAATAATAATAATAATAATAATAATAATAATAAAATTGACTAACAAAATAACAGATACGTGAGAGCTAGTAAAACGAAAGACATAAAATGAATATCTCCAGGAGATAGACAAAAATAATTTTCTGCTTTTTACTTTATAGAACCAAAGATAATACATAATTAGCATATACAAAACATTATAACCAAGTATTTGCAACAATGGCAGGAAATACAAAATTACAATCTACAAATGGTGGAAATCCAGGGTGTAGATTGATTATCTGAATAGGTCCTTTTAATCAACCATGTTTCCCATCAAATTACTACAAATGGCCAAATAATCCCCAAGAAAGATCCTAAAAATCTCTTCGTTTCATGTATCTAGAAACCACGGTGAATTCATACCATAGCCCACAGATACAATCCCCTCATTTATTGCAACATAGGGATCCTAAGATCAGCAATAGTAAAGCATGGATAAAAACATGCTAATAAATTAAAGCTTATAGTGATACCTTTTTTTTAAGAGGTAATGTGCATTAACAATGGTCAAGTTCTGAATTCTATAAGATTAGCCATTTTTTCTTCTCTAGCCTCAACCGCTAGAAAACTGGTTCTACAAAAAAAATACAGAGATGACCCGCAAGCTTGAAATGAAGAAAATAGAAGACAACACAAAATGTCAGGTGACATATTCAAAGCGTCGAAATAGTCTCTTTAAAAAGGCGGAGGAACTTTCAATATTTTGTGAAGTTGATATTGCATTTCTTGCCTTTTCACCTTCTGGCCGAATCAGTAAATTTTGCAGCTTTCGAAGGTACTCTAACCTTGATCAACTTCGTTTTTGGGGGAAAAAGCAAAGAAGAATGAACTAATCTATCTTGTTCAAGAAATTCTTTTGGTTCTTTCACCATTTTGAAATTGTTCTCATGATTTTTCTTTCTGTTGTACCAAAGGATTGAAGACATGCTTGCTCGTTATGTTGATCTACCTGCAGATAAAAGATTGAGGTAAATATCAGTGATCTTTACAGTTTTTTCAATTTAGATTTATGTTGTTTTCCTCTTTGAATAACCAAAGTTTTGTTCTTGGATCTCTGGCTGGTGATCATGAGAAGTTACATTAAAGACATCCAGGTACTTGGGTTTTTCTTTTTTATATACTTTTTGTGTGTAAGAATTTTTGGTAGCTTTATGTAGATTTATTTGTATACGAAGATATGAGGTAAAACTGACGTCATAAAACTCTTTGCATTCATGAAGGTAAAAATTCAAAAGTTGAAGGAGCTGGATGGCATCAGGAATGATGATCACAGAGAACAGCATCTTCGTGATCAGTTTGAGTTCTTTCTCCTTTTTCTCTTTTTTCTTTCCAACTTAACACAGAAATGCAAAATACAAAAAGTTATAAAGAGTTCTTTTATCAATTTGATTAATGTGGTGCTTATGTCCATGGACAAGAATCTCTACCTCAACCCACCCCCCCCGAGAAAAAAATATAAAACAAATGAAATTGAAACCAGATTGGAAAAAAGATAAAAAAGGTGGGGGAATTTATCCATTTCTTGGTGGTTTCCCTGAACCATGCCTCTGTTCATGAGTCGTCGTCCCATTCTTCAAAAGGCAGGTGGTGTCAGAGAAAGGAGCTCACACTTTCATGTTATATTTCATGTTGTATTGATTTGAGAATCAAAAGGAGCTCACACTTTCCGATACTTTTAGAGGGCAAAAAATTTTTGCTTGCTTATTCCTTGGAATGCTTATTTTTCCTTTTTCTTAGATGGAAATGGAGTTCTAACAAAAAAATGTTTTTTTTTTTGGGCAATTTTGCATTCTCAATCAAACTTGTAACTGGGATTTACTTCATCCAGAATTGAGGTTAGTACATCTTCAAATAACATTCTTCTTACTGAAAAAATGTGCATCAAATTATTTACAGTTTGGATTCAAGAAATTTTTGATAGATCAACAAAAATAAAACAGTTTTTTTTGTTTATCATAATTTTCCTTTTTATTGGTGTAGAATATGGAACTGCAAATCAAGAAGATTCAACTTGATGTACAACTTGCTGAAGCTGATCTTCGGTAATTGATTCTCTCAAAAGCTATATTTCACTACTTAGTTTTGGTTTTCCAACGCTTCACATATTTCATTGTTCTTAAGTTTGATCAATATTGATTTTCTTCTCTGAATTTATTTAGAAATTTTGAGCTCGATCCCGATCATGAATCTTCGCTTCAACAAATATCATGGTGTGAGAAGAACTTACAGCAAGCTCTTGCGAAACTTAAAGAGGATCTAGTAAGTTACTTTCTATTTTAAAAAGAAGAAAAAAAATGATACTATAATTGTTCAGCAGTCTATCGCAAAGTTGTTTAATTCTGTCTTAGGAAAAATAATTAATTGAGTAGTTCTTATTAGTAAGGATTGTTTATAATCCCTCCGTGCATAAATATGAGCGGATGATTTTCTTCTTGTTTCAAAATATAAGTGGTTTTGCGAGATTTTATGGGCATTTTACCATTGAATTACAATACTACCTTTATTTATTTTCATCTCTCATCTCATTTCATTTTTATTTTCAAGAAAAATCCTTTTATAATTCTTCTTAAAACAATCTTTTTTTTTTCTTTCTTATTTCCAAAACATAATAATTAAGTACGTTTTAGGGAAAAAAAGTTTATTGATTTGTGTAAAAGTGGACTCAACGACTTATATTTTCTTGACAGAAGGAGTAATTATTATTATTATTATTATTCCTTTTCAGTTTCTTGGATCAAATTAATGTTTTAAATATTCTATCCACCGATTCTTGTTTTGATCTATAATCTCAATCAGAAAGGAAAAACATGGAACGAAAGTGAAGATGATGAAATTCCATCGCTCCGCAACATTGGTGAAAACAATCTCCATTCTGGTGGATATAATTCTTCTTCAGGGCTTCTGCAGCATCAAAAGGAGGTTGATCCTTGGATGAATGATCTACACATGTATATTCACACATTCTTGACTGATCTTTTTGACATAAATATTAATTAATTAATCATGACTTTTTGCATTAACTTTTAACAAAATTGAATTGTCATGATATATATTTTGAAGCATAAAGACTCCAGAAAATATATTCAAGGAAATTGTTGATAAGGGGAAAGGAAAAGCTGTAACAAATGCTTATGGTGCATCGGAGACAACATCGTACAATACGACACCAAACTTTCCGACCACTATCTCCGATCCCATTCATCAAGTTGAGCCATCTCACGCCCTATTCAAGGTTTTAATATGAAATTATGTGAAATTATAGTTTACTTTTTTTCCTTCTCAAAAAAGAAAGAAAATAAAAACATTGTTATATATTTTCAGTGATAATATATATATATATATATATATATATATATGCTGATTTATGAAGTGATGAATTAACTATAAAAACTTTTTAAAAGAACTATCAAGAGGCTCCAGAAATGAAGAATAACAACTATAATGCTCCAATCACAAATATGAATTACTCAAATGTTGCATTTGCTCCTGAGACCTTCAATGGGCAGACTTATGTTCCATCCCAGGTAATAATTTAATTTCCCATGGTGCCCTTACATGTTTTTTTTAATCAATTGTAATATTACATAAAATGATCAATTTAATTATATGTTTATTCAAGTTAATATTAACTTATTCGAACTATATTTGTAATACCAGATTCATGCAGGACATGGTTTCCCTCAACAATATCCACAGAACAACTATAGTTATGCTATGGCAGTATGTAGTCTATACAAAATCTCGTCGAAGCTGATTTATTATTTTTTTAAAGATTTTTCTCAACATCTTAATTTGCCACTTGATTGAAGTTTCACCATTTGGTTTCTATTTTTTTTTAACAGGAGGACTATAAACTGTGGCAGCAAACTCAGACTCCATGGCAACAAGTTGAACCAAATTCTTCAATTGAGGCTTTTGCCGGTCAAAATAGCAAATCCGTGCAAAATTATCAATCTGCTTTCCCTCAAAGGTTTTAGTTACATAACCTAAAATCTGTACGCTCAGTGGTTACAATCCCTCTTGTCTTATACTTCCTCGTTCTTTTTTATAATTCGTTACTCTCACAGACCTAGAGAGTCTTTTAGTTTCCTACAATATCCTTATTTAATTTGTCTTAAAAATAAGAATGAAAGAAAATTTTGTATTGGGAATAAAAGAATAGAAGAAATAAAATTTTAAAAGTGTTTTTTTATTTTGTTTTGAAATGAATTTATGTTTAGATAAAAAAATGTTTTATTAGGAATTGAAAGCTATTGATATGGATCACACATAATTGATAATATTATAAAATGTATAAAATATAATTAATAAATTGTTTGAGTTTGTAATTTTAATTTAAAAAGTAATAAAAAATGTTGTTTATATGATTGAGTGGAACCTATGTGTAGGGATATAATTTTTTTTTTAGAGATGTTTTTATGGGGAATGTAAAAAAATGTTTTCGAGTGGTAGGCCAAATATACCCAAAGTTCTTAGATAATGATAAATAAAGGTAATATTGAAAATAATTAATAATATACTTCTACAAAGTTGTAAAACAATTTATAATTGGGGATAAGATATAAAACATCCAACAAGTGATAACTAATATTGTGTGGTGTTTTGCTTCTATCCTACAGCGCCAACTATGGCACGGGCTGCTTTGTGGAGGCTAACAACTATTGCTGGACTTCCATGGGGCAGAACCCAAATCCTATGCAAATTATGAATCAACAAAATATGATGATATTTAATGATAATGCCGATAACAATATGCATGGAAATCATGAATATGGGAATAATGGCAACAATGGCATGATGAATGACAACATGAGCTATGAGAATGATGACATATGTGATGAAATAATCGTGTCACCTTCACCTTCAAATCAATGATATTTTTCATTTCAAGTGAGTTTAGAACGTGAATTCTAAGAGATCTATGAGTAGTTTTTTTTTTTTTTGCATATTTTAATTTGTTAATATCACTGAAACATCTTGCTTTTCTGGCATTTGACTAGGATCCTTTTGGAGACAATGGACCATGGACTCAACAGACTCAGGAGACCCCTTCATCAAAATGTTGACCTTTTTATGAATTTTTAGTATAATGCTTTTTCTAGTGTTCTAGTAGAACTAAACAAGTTATATAGTCTGAATCCTTTCATGAGGATGGATGATACTTTATTAATTATATGGAATACTAATAATATTGACATGATGCTATTACTAGTTAGTTGGGCTTTTTAGCTGATGGATTATATATATGTAGTAAAATATTACTTCCTTCATCCCTTTTTATAAGACACATTAAACAAACTTTATTGTGCCTCTAATTATAAGATGTTTTACTATTTTTTATGGTTATTGTGTATGTTATTTCCAAATATACCCCTACTTGAGAGAGTAATTAATATATCTAACCATTTTATATTCTTCGACTGGGTTGAGCACTTGGATGATCATATATTACGACTCAAGGCATGTAGATTTTAAATACTCCCTCCATCCCATTTCAATTGTTTACATTTCTATTTTGGGGTGTTCAATTTTAATTGTCTAGCTTTTAATTTTAGTATTTATTTTTATAATTATACCCTTATTATTAATGTGAGATTTTGATGAGTTGTCAATTGTTTAGTGGACAATGCCTTTTTCAAGAAGAATTAATACAAATACACTTACTATTAAATGATGAACTTAAAAATTTTGTTGTATAAATTATTATTTTTAATACTGTCTTATAAGACCAAAGTGAACAATTGAAATGAGACGGACAAAAGAATATGTAATAATCTATTTTCAATATTTATTTTTTTGTATAAATTGTTGTATAATCTATTTTCAATATTTTTTTTGTCTTACAAGACCACGGACAGAATATGTAAGACAAACAATAAACATCCAAAAGACAAAAGAACTCCACGTCACCTTCATGTCATTACAAAAATTAGCTGTTGATTCTATTCGGTCGCTAATTAGTAATTGAATTACATCCGACTCTACTCCAAATTGTCTCCACGAAGTCGTGATTCAATTTTTAAGTGAGGATTTTGTTTTTCTTTTTTTTTTTAAAATAAATGCCTTTCAATCTGATTTAGTTGCTATTCCGTAGCAAAATAATCACACATATATTTCATTTGTGATGGGACCTTAAGAATATTACAGTATTATCTTGCTAATAATTTCGTTTGTGATAGGATCACTACTTAGTGCTGTAAATCATTTAAATTATAAAAATTGTTAGTGAAATTTTAAATAAAAAATACATTTATTTTAGGAAAGTGGATATTCAATTACAATATACCAAAAGAAAATGTGAACAGGGAGTAATATCAATGAATCCAATTTAACATATATAATCCACAAATTGCATAATAGAGTCAAAATAAATAATATAAGAACAAAAACCTTTTTTTTCTTAGCGGGAATGTATGTAATATTTCATTACCACATAAATATAAACAAAACTTATTTAACTTCATAAAACATAAATGATAGATAATTTTTAAGCCCCCTCAAAAAAGAAGAAGAGATAATTTAAGCCAAGATTAAGTGAAAATACTGGAATTAATAGGAAAAATATAACTTAATCTGGCTTAAAATCTTTTGTCTTAATACTTTGAAATACCTTCATCTATTTCAAAATTTAAAAAACCAAAAGTTGTATTTTTTCCTTCTGTGGACGTAGAACTTAATCTTCGGTCATAAATTTCTACAACTAACTACTACTGCAGTTTAGATTTGGCTTTACATCAATAATAACATTGCATGGCATATATTCTTTCTTTCTTTTTTCATTTTTTGAAAAACAACAAATATTTTTCTTGTTGACTACGAACGTTACTCTTCTTTCTTCACTTCATCAACTCTCATCGTTTGAAATTCGAACTGATGGAACGGCCTGATCGAACCGGCCGGGTAGATGTGGACAGAAGAAATATTTGCATTATACATGAAAAACTATTTTTTTTTCTCAACCATTTAATGTTTGAGAATCTTGTTAATAACTCGTGTTTCTTTGAATGGAAAACAGATAAATGATCTGTTCTGGAACTAACGCGTGGTTGAATTTCTTTCCATCCATGAATAAATATTTATAGACTAATTTTAATTAGTGTTCTGTATATCTAATATTTTCTCTTTTTTTTTTCCCTTATGTATCCAATTAATATTCTAAATATTTGAAAAGAAAAAAATGGTCTCAAGTAACGGAGGTGAAATGCCACTATATAATTATAATGGCAAAACGAAGAATCTCCATTCTACTACTCAAGGGCAGAAGCAGCTTCAGCTGCAATTCGATGCTTGGATGAACAACCTATACATGTATGTTCACTAACTCATGGCTGATTTTTTATCATTCTTGATAGGCTTTTTTTTTTTTTTTTGATGCAAAACATTTCTAAATCGTGAAGATTTGAGGGTTGAATTCGATGATTTCTTTTCGTGAAATTAATCTGATTTAATTCAAGAGAGATAGGTAACGGTAAGAATCAGAAATTTTTTGTTATTTTACTTTTGGATTATTTTTCATGAAGATTATATTTCTTTATAGTGCTAGAGTTCCAGAAAGTGTATGCAAAGAGATGCTTGAGAAAGGGAAAGGAAAAGCAGTAGCAGATGCTTCTGATGCAATGGAAACACAATCGTCTTCCCCCATCAAGGTTTCAATTTTTCCAACAAATTTTTTCCTGAAATTTAAGTACTCTTTCTTTTTTTAATTTTTTTAATTTCTTTTGAAGAAAAGAGAGATTTTATTAGTCTTGTTATTTCTCGAACTTTTTCGGTGTAAATTCATCATGTTGATTATGCTGTGCATGAATTATTTTAATTTTTTTTTTAATAGCACAATCAAGGGACTCCAGAAAATTGAAAATAGCACCTATAATAAGGGGCAGAATTATGTTCCATCCCAAATCTGTGTCAAATTTGTGACGGATTTGAGACAAAATTCAAACCTTTTATAGAATCCTTGTGGTCACAAATCACTCGTAAATTTGTCGCAAGTTTGCCACCGAAATTTCCATCGCAATAGTCCTTGAGAAATGTCGCATTTTCTTGTATTCTTAATCACTTTCATGGAACTAATGCATTTTATAAATTAAAATTAGTGAGTTTTTTTAAACTTATATGTAATAAAAGGTTAGATGTAATTTCATGTATATTTTACACAAAATCTTCTGTTTGGAGTTGCATTATTTTGATTTTGTACTACATTTCCATTACCATGATGATTGACAATCAGCTAATAGCTGGTCTTATTATTGGGTAACTATCAACTGTGGCAGCAAGTTGAGTCACATGAAAGCAGCAATTCTGCACAAAATTACCAATTGGGTATCCTTCAAGGGTAAGTTAAAAAATCCTAAACATGTTTCCCTTGTCAAATCTCATGTGCATATTAATTAATTTGAGATTAAAAAAATAAAAACTGATAACATGCAATTCAACTTCTCTTCTGCAGTTCCAACAATGTCACAGCTAACTTTGCTGATGAGGGTAATAATAATCAGCAGGAGACTCCTATACACAGTGAAACTTCCAAAAATACCCCTGTTGATCCCAATCAAATGCAAAAAACTCACCCCCAAAATATGGCTTTTAGCAAAGAGGGAAATCATGTAGATAATAATGGCAACAATGAGAATAACAAGATTGATGACATATCACCGCCGCGTCCAATCCAAGTCCCTCCTTCACCTGGAGTTTGGATTGACTTCAATGAAATTTTTCCTCCACTGGTAAGTTAGAATTCTTGGAAAGAATGATTTTCTTGCATATATTTTGTTCATCTGACTAAATCATGTTTTCTTTCTTCATTTTGCTAGGATACTTTGGGAGACGATATACCATGGACTCAAAAGTTTAAAGACACTCCCATTTGGGAATGGGATGATCTATACTTTCCATAGAATCCCCATTTCTCTAATTTGGGCCTCTAAAATCTGTTGAAGATTGATTAAACTTTGTCTTATTTTGCTGATGGCCTTGGCTTATTTATATTTTTGTTTAGTAAATGTAGTCTGAACAGAATTCAAAGACTGGAAGCATGCAGATACTTTATTATGCTCTTAATTTATAAGAATGCTACCTATCTTTTGGGCAACTTGCGGTGCCTTTATTATACACGATTAATTAGTTGTATATTAAATTATTAAAACATCATATAAATTCTTGATTTCTTGGGAAATTGGTACATTTAACTAACTTCAAAGTATCCTGAATCACTAGCTTATTAGCAGGGTTTTCCATGATATAGTCAGTTTGAGGTCACCTTTCATTTTTTTAGGAATAATTAATTACATTGGAATACCACAAAATTTCTGTCAAAGTTTCTTAGAGAAACTAGGGTAGTCATCTATGCAGCCGACGAGACCATATACTGTCAAAAATATTCGAAACGTTTTCGATGTGCTATGATGACATGTGACCTTTAGGCCATTTCTCATTTTATGAATCTAAAAAAAAAAAAATTTATTATTATATTTCTCACTGTAGACTTAAATGTCCACGTTTGACTTATTTTAAAAATTAATAAAAACCTTTGACTTTATGGCATTACCATATTATCCTTATTATTATTTTGGTTAGTAACGATATCATTAGTCTGATGTAAATTTCTCAGGTTACGGAGGTAGTTACTTAAATTTGAAATAAAAAATATATTTATTTCAAAAGAGTAAGACATAAATATTTCACCTTCACAATATTGGAGACTTTGAGCAATCTTTTGTACCATCTAAACAATATTATAGTCCATAAGCTAGTTGAAATACGATTTCCCTTTTATGAGCATCTCTTATTGTACATAATGTTTTGCCACAAATGGCCCTATTATTATTATATATATGCTGGAATCAAATGTTTCTTTGTATATTCTTGGATATATATATATATATATATATATAAATATAAATTGACATTCATTTGATATATGAATCTCTTTGAAGAATTTATTTCTCGTACGTTGCTTGTTGAGCTTTATTGAGTGTACTCTTCTGCTCTGTATCTAAGAGATCACGTTTTAAATTTGACCTAATGATGTAATACAGGATGAAGCATAACCTTGCAACAAGAAATAAGAAATAGGCCTACATCTTCTTCTTATAACACAAAATAAAGACATTATGCTTTCATTCCTTTCGGTGCATATCATCATCTTGCTTAGTAACACAACTCAAAGGATCTTGAGAATCGTAATCATATGTTCAGAAAGAAACAAAATTAGAGTCAGAAACCAAATTTTTTTGCCGTTAGCGATTTTGAATGCTAGATAGGAATCTTTTGGAGAAAAAGTGATCGAAGAAGTATAGCATTAATAAAAACAGTTGAAAGCTTCCCTACAAAGCACCAAATGTCTGAAACATGAAAGAAACAGAAGCTACTATCCAACGTCACACAATTCATATAAGTACAAATTTGCTGAATCCAAAGTAAAATATCAAAACCCAAACATAGTCTGCAATAAATTCAGTTGAAGGCTCTCTCGTTTGCTTCACTCTGACATTGAGAAAGATCGGTTCATTCTCTTTGATAGTCCGATTCTTAATTTCACTTCGTTCCTATGGCACCAGGGAAGGAGATCATCCAAAAATCATCATCCAAATCAGTTTCTGCAAGAAGAACCAATATAAACATGCAAAGGTACATTTGTTTTGATCACCCTCCAATTTTTGTTTTCCTGGTTGTAGTGGAAATGGAAAATCAAAGAATTGGTTTTAATTTGATTATTTATATATATATGTCATCATCTATTAATGAGATTGAGGAACAGATTTGAATGAAAACCTCTTTAGAGATCAAATTTGATGTGGGGCAGGTGGGAGAGGAAAGACATTTAAAGCATTTTGCATGCAACTGATAATGCCATTGCAGGTGTTTTTTGTTTTTTTATTTCTTTTCCTTTTTAATACAGCAAGTACCAATGTTTAAAAACTAAATATAATTATGTTTTCTTACTCTCCTCTTTATCTTTAACACATTTTAATGTTTTTTAAGCAGTAGTGTTTCGATTTGTTATACGTTAATCAATCAATTAGTTGGAGCAATTGAAAAGTCTTTTAAAGAAAATATTTTAAAAAAGAAAAAGAAAAAAGAAGAAGCAGAAGAAGGAGGAGGTTGCATATAAGAAGAAAACAAATTCAAGAAATTCAAGGCCAGAGAAGAAAATTTTGGACCCATAAAATGCCAATTTTTTTACAAAAAGACAAACGGCTTGCATTCCATCGAGACAAGGGGATTTTAGAATTTGGTTGCTGACAGGTTAAAACATGAATCTCTTCTTCTGAATAGGATGCGTGATTTTGTACCCTGTAGTGATTGATTTCTTGCTCATATGCATTTTTCTCTTCTCAATCATGGAAGTAATTGGTAAAAAGAGGGGAAAATCACCAAAATAGAGAATTTCTTTCATCATTTTAATTTAGTATTTGTAAACGTTCTGAATTGCAGGAACAATCCCAGCAACACCAGGCCTCAACTGGAATCTGCTCATAGGCAGGTAATAGGTTGAACTGTTCCTGCCTTACCTGCCTGAACTGAAATTCATTCTAGGTTGAACAATCCCAGCAACCCTCTCCACCCCAACCCAAAAGGAATGAATCCGGAATTTTTTTTTGAAAAGAAATGAATCCTGAACTGTTTATTTATTGTTATCCTTTTTTATCTGTCATGCGTTTTGCTGCTTATTTTTTCCTCTTTAACAAACTTGTAGGAAATTCTTTACTTAGCATCGCAAAATCTTATCAATCCACAATTTGCGAGGATTGCTTGGTAATCTCTCTCTCTCTACAAATACACACATGTGCACCAAAGTTTCCCCTTAATTTGTTTTTCACAATATACTGCCATTTCATGATTATTGACTTTTTTCGTTTTTTCTTTTTGTTTTTTCTTTTTTGGTATTTCTATGGTGGGATTGTCCTATTAAAAATCAACGTCATTTTGTAACAAAAGGTTTGAGGTACAATACCAAAAATAGTTTCTATATGGTAGAAGCTGCTTTTATATCTTGTTTTAATATATAAAATTTTGATCCTCTCTTATTGCAGTCAATGGGAAGAGATCTTCGGCAAGTGAGGCTGGACTTGCAGGCTTTGGAAAGAGCCACATCGTCAGTAAACAATCTTTCCTCATTCAAAAAATGAAAACAAACTAAAATAAAAGAAGGAAAGAAAACCATTTTTATTCCCATTTTCCATGCATTTTTGTCCTTTCTCAATTTCATCAATCTTTTGTTTCTCATTATCCCTTTTTCATCTTGGCATCACAGAGGAGAAAGTAAATGTGGAAATGGCAAGAACCAGCTCAAACGCAAAGCAAAGGACCAATGAAGTAATAATTTTAATAATGATCCAAATGTCTCAGTTTCTTTTTAGACTTTGAATTTTGTGCTTTTTTAGCTGTTCTTGTATGTTAAAATTGAACCTTCAAATGTATCAGTTTGGATGCTCTTTTTCTCCTTATTTCTAGTATTTAAGTTTTAGATATCTATCAATCTTCATCCGTTTCAACGTCCCATTACTGGTTGCATTAGAATCTTTCTGAAAATGGTAAATCCAAGTTTGGATGCTCTATCGTCACACTCAAGAGAGAGAGGAGCTTGTTGACAAGAATGCACACGATGACACGAACCAAAGATTAAGTTACTCGAACCCTCCAGATATGTCGATGAAAGCTTTCTCAGGTTTGTCTTTGATGTAGCATCAAAACTCTTTATTTGTAAGTGTGGCGACTAAATGTTCCAAAGATGTATAGCTTCAATAAGCAGTAGAGATTTCTTGTCAAATTGACACAACCCTGTTAGAGAACCTAATCAATCAGCTACAATAATACATATTGTAAAGTCATTGTTTTCACTATTGTTACTGATTTAAATCAAGCTCTACATGCACCTTGTACACGACAGAATTTTCTGATCAATAAGCAGCAGAAACTTCTTATTTTATTGGGACAACCCTGTTCTCCACTCCCTCTGGTGTGAACAAACGCCTCTGAATAATCACTTTGAGATTTTGGACACCCTACTGAAGTGGCCCAACTACCCTACAAAGCCACTCTTCAAAAGTTTTTCACAATATGACAAGTCATGATCAACTGACGCAAACTTCGATACCTTTTACGGCAACCATGAAGTTACAGAGCTAGTTTGCTGAAGTTACAGAACATTCTGATCTCAACTGACCATGATTTTCATGTATGACTTCAACTTTGTGTTAATTCTATGGATTCTTAGTTGTTTTTTCGCATTACATTTGAGTGCATTATCACGCTGATCTTATTTATGAAACACATATATGATAAAGAACCAGGATAAAGCTCTAAATATAGATGCTCTCAAATACCTTTTTTTTGGTTAGGCACAAACTAAATACAGTAATGTCAATTTTTATTTTAAATGAACGTCAATAAGGCTCAAAGAAAATACAATCATGTTAAAATTTAACTCGTGAAACCTCTAACTGATTCCTAATACCAGTTAATAGCTCACGTAAAAAAAAGGGGTAAAAAGCGTTGTTGTTCCTCAACTTTCGAAAAGCTGGTTTTTTCCCTCGAACCTTGTTTTGTCAAAATGTAGCCAGCCAATATTCTAAATTGTTGAAAACCCACCTTTCCATCTGTTCTGAACATTAACATAAATTGATAACCATACAACCAAGAATGGCAGCTACGATGAGTGAACATAAAAGAGGGAAGATTTGGGAAAGAATTGGTAAAGGAAGATAGAGGTTATAGGTTTTGCTTTCCTTATGGTCATGGAAAAAGACAAATGCCCTGGAAAAAGGCCACATGAAACTCACGTGGGTTTAATTTGTTAGGACTTAACGTCCAAAACCGATAGAAGACATGATTTTAGCACTTCATAAAGTTCAAGGGAAACATTTTGACAGAAACGTTGAGGGACAAAAGCCAACTTTTCTGAAAGCTGAAGGGCAATGGGCATTGTTTACCTAAAAATAAAAGCATAAGCAAATAAAGGCATAGGAAACAATGATAACAAGAAGCAGATGAAACCATCATACTTAAACAATTCATAATCTATACATAACCTACTCTATATAAGTTACCATAAAGGTTCTATACATACATTAAATGAAAACGTGAAGATCCCCATAATTAAGATTTTGGAAATTCCAAAAGCCTAATATCTTCAAGATCACCAACGAGCAAAAAATAACAGTTTAAAGTCAACCTCTACTTGGTAGCACCATACACAACTCCTACATGATCTTGAGAAATTAAGCACTTATTGTTAACTAAAAGAGATGCAATGACTTTCAATCACAAAAGAAACGCATTAAGACATGGCATTAGCTAGATGTTAAACTTCATGAAAATCATTGGCAAACATGGTTTTCATGGAATATGCATCTATTTAGGATCTCTATGTGAATAAGATCAGCATGTGTAGGAAACTCAATCTAATCCAAACAATAATCAAAAGATTGCTCCAAGTACCCAGAACAGAATGGAAGCATTAACTAATATGGACAAGAATAGGTATATAAATGAAACAATAATAACAAAGTGTATCAAAACATTCAGATGCTTCAATGTAGGACGAAAAAAACATAAGATAAGTAAGCATTGAAAAATAACTCATTTGACCTACATGACCCAGAAACAATAATAAATTCCATCTTTGATCTGTCTTCAGTAAGTTTGCATTCATCTCCTTCCTTTATGACAATTGAGAAGGCGATCCATCTTGATTATGCTGCAGTGAGGTAACTGATGTTGCACTTGAACCGTGAATTTCATTCTGGTATAAGAAAATAAATAAATAACAGTACATAAAGGAATGAAAATAGTTTTTTTTTAATGAAAATAGTTCTTGGATAGAAAAAAGGGCATTGTACTTGACTTTAATAGACATACAATCACCTCTTTTACACATTTCTTCAAGTTTTCTTTCTGAAGAATTTGTACTATAAAGTTTGATATAAGTATAACCAAACTTCATATAAACCCTAAGAATCTGATAACTTTAATTCCCAGAATCTGGTAATTCATAATTCACACAAACCCAAATAAATACTTTTATAGGCATGAAGAACTTACCTTGATCCATGCTTAAAACTTGATTCTGATGTTAAGATTTCAAGATTGAAGATTTTTCCTCTCTAAGCCTTCTGTGTACTTTCTTCTTGATGGACAAAAAAGTTAACGTTTGTTTTCCTTTTAACATTACCTTTTTACATCCTTCTTTTTCTGTAATGTGTAGTTATAGGCAGAGAGCGATGAAGTTACAAAAGTTTTTTAAACTCTCAATCAGTTTTAATTACTTTTATCCACACCTATCCATCAAGGTATGAACTCTTATATTAAAACTGAATTATTTATATTTAATGGACTTACATGTTAATAAACCTAGACATAAGGTCACATATAATTAGAATTAAATTAATATAATTCTAACATTCTTCCACTTAGCCCGTTTGACAACTTCATAGTGTATTATCAACTATAAATTACGCACTATACATTAAGTCCATCTCAGTAGTATGAGCTTAATTGAATTAGAATTGATTGGATCTCAGTCACATATCATACAACAACTTGCTTCGTTCCATGTATCACAAAACAATCCTCATTCAGCATCTCCTTTAATTGAGGAAAATCTTAAGTCTCAACACAATCTGTTATCACATCCAACATGTGTACACAAATAGTAAAGCGACAGCATATTTAGTTAATGCAGAAACATAATTATAAGTTAATTAAATAATATCACAAATGTAATGAGCATAGCAGTCATAGTATATGAATCATGTTTTTTCAACACAATTTGCTAACGGATATTTCCATTTGAAATGGATCTTAGATAGAATATCGACGAAAAGTACGTTTGACCGGACGTCTAAAATCAGTCGCTATTTTTCAACCACTTTCCGACTAAAACGTGCTAGTTGATAATTAGTTGGTAGATTTTCCACGCATTTCTAATTGAAATTTAAAATGTAATATATATTAGTTAGGAAACAAAATTAAAAATATCCATAGGTAATTCGTCACAATTTAGCGATGGATTTCCGACGAAAATTAATTAAAAAATTTTAATTTTTTTTTGTCATGTTCGTCCAATTTCCATCTATAATTAGTTATAATCAAAGACTAATTGCTAATAGATGTTGTATTTTTATTTTTTTAATAAAATTGTGAAAATGAAAAATATTCAATAGCAAATCCATCTGTAATCTGTCTGCAATACAAATATTTTTTTCCTCAACTTTTCCCTCTAATCTAAATATTTGTAGTTTTTTTATTATTTCCTATACAATTAGTTTATGAATACCTCAATTTAGGCATATAATATTTAAAAACAAATCCTAGTCAAAAATATAAGTTTCAAAGTTTATTAATTAATTTGGTATATACAATATGTAAATATGATTGTGTGTGACAACATGACTATATATTATAAAAAATATTTATAACATATACCATAAGATTGAAATTGACGTTATAGAATATGAAATTTTAATTTGCCAAATGATAAAGAATTCAAATGAGCATCATAAATCATAATTAACGTAATTATACTCTTCAAAATCTTTGATGATTGATTTGAAATCCTCATTTATTTAACTTATGTTATTTAAAATTGAAAATGTCCTAAATTGTAATTAACAGTATAAGTATTCAAGATTTATTAATTGATTAGTTAGGTAGTGTTTTAGGGAGTCAATATATATACACACACAACAATCATATATGTATATATAATTGTGTGTGACAACATGGCTATTGTAAATTTTTTTTATAATTTATACCTTAAGATTAAAACCAATATTGTATAAATTCAAATTTTAATTCATTAAGTAATTAAAAATTCAGTTGAGTATGATAACTAAAGTAATTATGCTCTTTATATTGTTCATTTTCCCGATTTGTAATCCTCATTTATTTGACTTATATTCTATTCAATTGAAAAAATTATAAATTCGATTATATATAGAAATTTAAAAATGGAGCGTAAAAGTGTTATCCATTTGGATTTTTCGTATAATTTGAAGACAACGATTATTTTTGTGAAAATAAATGATTCATTTAGTAGATATATATCTTGCGAAATAATTGATCATAAATCTCTTACGATTATATTAACTACTTTAGCTTAATGTTTTTGTTATGTTAACATTTCGGTATCAAGTTAGTAAAAATTTCTATTTATGTGCATATTTTAACCTCAATTAATGATGACAAATGTAATGAATGCATCAAATAACAAGATATCGATAAAATATAATGTGTACAACATGTAAATATAATTTTAATCAAATTTATAATCTAAAAGTGTGTATATGTACACAAAAGAAACTTATTTAAAAATCAAATTTTCTACTCTTGTTTGAGGATGTTTATTGGTTTTTGTTTAAAATTTATTTGGAAAGATTTATTTTCAGTCTTAAATCTATCAGTATCACAAACGGATTCCCGATGAAAATTTAATTATTTTTAAAATTAATAAATATTGGCGACGGATTTGTTATGAAAATTTAATTATTTAAATAATTAATAATGATTGGAGACGGATTCCCGACAGACATTTAATTATTTTAATAATTAATAAATATGGCCACGGATTCTCGATAGAAATGTGATTAATTATTTTAAGAATTAATAAATATTGGCGAAGGATTTCTGATGAAAATTTAATTAATTTTAAAATTAATAAATATTGACAACGGATTCCCGATGGAAATGTGATTAATTATTTTAAACATTAATGCATATTGGCGACGAATTCCCAACGAAAATTTAATTATTTTTAAAATTCATAAGTATTGGCGACGGACGTCCGACGGAAATTTAATTATTTTAAAAATTGAAGCATATTGGTGACGGATTCCCGATGAAAATTTAATTATTTGAAAAATTAATCAATATTGGCAACGGATATGTGATTAATTATTTTAAAAAGTAATGCATATTGGCGACGGATTACCGATGGAAATGTGATTTATTATTTTTTAAATTAATAAATATTGGTGACGGATTCTTGATGGAAATGAAATTAATTATTTTAAAATTTAATGCATATTGGCGACGAATTCCTGACAGAAATGCGATTAATTATTTTAAAACTTTATAAATATTGGCGGCAGATTACCGACAGAATTGTGATTAATTATTTTAAAAATTATTAAATAGTATCAATGGAATATCGATAGAAATTTAAATTTTTTAAAAATTAATAAATATTGGCGACGGATTACGGACGAATCGGTTTCGTCGATAAGTTTAAATAAAAATTGGGCTTTCCCTCATTTTCCTTTCTCCCTCATTTCCCCTTTTTTCTTCCTCACGCCTGTTCTTTATCAATAAGCCTTAGGAGTTGGCTTTGTTGCTGCCACCATTGATCTCGTTGCTACTGCCGTAGTCCGCCGCCATCTTCCGCAGTCCGCCGAGGTCCAGGTTAGGAAATGAGAATTAATGTGGAAGTACCCTTGATTTGAATAATGCCTTCTCTGAAACTACTGGAAATTCTTTTGGTATTACTGAATGAATAAATAGTGCATTGATATCTGTGTTCTGTGAATAAATACTTTTGGCTTCTGTATTTAAAAGAAAAGTGCAGAATCGAACCATTTCATTCTATGCATTTGAAGAGTTTCTTGGTCTTACTTTTATGATGTTGGAAATGTAGATGGAGTTCTATTCTTTTGAATTGGATTAGGTTCTGTTCTTGTATGATTAGGTTCTCGTTTGCGAGGAGTTGATCAGTAAATATTTGCAAGAATTGGCTAAAAGGTTCTCCTTTTAATATGCAGGGAGTCTTCTATACTCTCTAGTTTCAGGTAGGGTGGGTTCTAGTGGTGTTTCAGAACTTTAAGCCTGGATTATGATTAACTGAACCTGTGATTTAAAGGAAAGAAATAGATGACAACTATTCTTTGGTGGTTACATATTGTAGACTGAATGAATTCAAATTTTCTAAGGGATCCCAAAAAGGAAAAAAGTCAAAGGCAAAGGCCTCTCCCTCTCTCTCACTCTGTCTGTTTTTTTAGTGTATGGTGATTGGAACTATAGAATACAGATGGTTTGTTAGGCTAGATTTATTTCCTTAACTGCATTTCAGAAAAATAATGTCTGAAAAATGAATACAATACAATTGTTGTAGTAAGCAAAGTATTACCTTGTAGCAAATTTCAAATTTTCAATGCCATTTAGACACCTTGTAGTCCCCATTACTCCCAAGGGTTTACCATACCATCTGACTATTTTCTCTTCTGGTAGACATTGAGTTGAACATAACAACCTGCTTGGAATCAACGATTGTTGCTTCAACAGGTTTACCGTATTTCTCCACAGCTGATGTCAACTTCTACATTCCCCAGAAACCTGCATGCAAAAGCCATAGATTGCTTCATTAAGGAATTCAAAGCCAGACGTCTAGCTATATTTTACATAAAGATCAATATAATTTTTGCTTCCTCAAAGTCATGCAAAGCATAGGTGCTTCCGATGTGACTACATTAGTTAATTAGTTCAAAGCCTAAATGTGACAAAAGATCAGTAAATTACAGGTGCTGCAACAGATCAAGTTTGGAACTGAATTTTGGAGTTTATAGTATGTGCCTATAATGAACATGGACAAAACGTTGGTTGGCATTCAGGTGCTCCTAAAGCGTAGTGATGATTGTGAAAGTAAGAAGGATGATGTAAAAGAATAAATAATTATAAAAACATATGAATATAAATGTCACAGGAAGACTATGCCAGTGAAAATGATGTTTAATTGGTAGTTGGTACCCTTATGGTCTGATCCGTAGCATCCCAATTATCAAACAAAAGGATGCCAATTATATGCTCCAATGTTAGAGCTAAGATAAAGATAATTATTCTCTATGCTTTTCTCAAATTTAGAGCAAACAGTTATAAAGTTTTCAGTTTAATTCACTTATAATTAAGTTCAATCTATGTTCAGACTTGCCATAATGTTTTTTATTAAATAAAAATTATATTACTATTCTTAAATTATTTAGAACAAAATATAAATAGATTATAAATTAACTAAGTGATGGAAATGAAATGCAAAATATTATTTATGAACATGATAGCATCTATCCAAAATAAGACATAATAAGACATGAGTGAGACAACAATTAATACATTTCAAAAAAGTACTCAACAATTGGCTCTGGAATTGGACCATCTACAAGAAAGAGAGGAAAAAATGGTATTGGCACATATTTACTCAGATTTCCTGCTAGTTTAACATTTTCCCTAACAATTGATCAATGCAATGCCAATGCTGAAAATCTACGTACAATTCACAAGTATACTTAGATAAACTTCTAAAAGAGTGTAAATAATGACTTAGTTATGATAAAGCAACACAAAATATTTATGTTCCTTCATATAATAAATAGGTGTAATATTATAAATAAATAGTAAAATATACTTCAAATATTTTGAACATCCAATAATTAAAAATAATAAAAAGAATTTGTAACCTTTTATATTTAAGGATAAAATAAGTACTTACTAAGATAAGACATCACATTCTCCAAGGTTTTCTCAACCTTTATAGGAATTTAATTTGGAGTTGAATACTGATATTTAATTTTTTTTATAAAAATCAATATTTAGTGAATAAAAGTGAAGTAGTCAATCGACAGTTTCAGGGAGCCCAAGAACGACCAAAATTAAAAGTACAGTTTAGACCAAACTATTCACACATACAAAGTTTAATTCACTTAAATTATAGATTTATAAAGTAATTAAATGATGGAAATGAAATGTAAATGATAACATGGAAAAGGTGAAAGGAAATGTATCAGATGCCGAAATTGTTTATAAATCACATTAATTAGTAAAATTGTTTATACGATGTATTACCATTATCAAACCTAGCATTAAGGTTAGTCATAGTTGACTTAGATTTTGATAATTATTATAATAATTTTACATTATAGTATTAATTTACTTATTATAGTATATTATAATTGACTTAGATTTAGTAATATTTAATTATAAGTAAATTATAGTAACTATTGCCTAATTAGGTGACTTTAATTATGAATACATTACATTATTATTCTACTTATTATAGTTCTTAATTTAATAGTTTTATTCTATGTTATAAACCATTTTGGACCTATTCAACTAAGGGATTAATTGAATAATATGATCACTTTATTAATAATTAATGAATTATATAATCATTATTAAATAATTATATGATCACTTTATAAACCATATGGCCTCATTAAAAAATTAATGAATTATATGATCATTATATGAATTATAAACCATATGACCTCATTATTGAAATTATATGATCATTTTAGGCACATAATTAATGATATTAATTAAATAGAGATTAATTAAATTCCTATTATCGAAATTTGTTGTTCACTTTATTTTATATTAAAGAGTTAATAGCTTATATAGAGATTAATTAAATCTCATTAAGCAAATTATAGTATCACCTTATTTAAAAAAATATTGACATTTCTTCTAATTATTGATAGATGGATGACCGTAGTTGGATGTATAAAAGACATGTACAAGGTGTGAAAGGAATTACAATTGAGTTTGAATAGGGAGTTGAAGGATTCATTAAATTCGCAACATCAAATGCACGATTTGCAGCAAACATTCGATGTCTGTGTTGTAAATGTAAGAATTTGAAGCATTTATCTCCGGATTAAGTTGAGGTACACTTGTATAGATGGGGATTTGTTAGAAATTATCATCAGTGGACTTGTCACGGAGAAACTTTTACTTCTCATCCTACAATGGCATCATCGAGCCAACTAATAATTTCAATTACAACTCTAAATGCGATCAATTGTATATTATTCAAGACTGATGTACGAACTTAAGAACCAAACATTTCTAAATTGGACATGGAGAAAAAGGAGGAAGACGACTTTTATGTATGGTTTAGGGAACATGTAAGGGATCAATATTACTATTAATTTATCATATTAGTTTTGTACTATATTGTTACTCACTGAAACTCAAATCTATAGGTACATGATTCAAGGAATGGTGTAACAAATATTCGCTTGCAAAACTTCGCTTAGGGCTGTTCAAGGAAAGTGAACTCATATCATGGATACTTAGTAAATGGTTTCAGATTCCATACATCCGATCACTCAACTGGGAGAAGGACAGTGAACAACAGGGTGTGTGTTAGGGGATCATCCGATGCTGATTTCTATTATAGAGTTCTTCAACAAGTTATATAAGTTGAATTTTTCGGGATTCTAGCTCAAAATGTTGTTTTATTCAAATGCGACTGGTTTGATAACACTCCAAATCGAGGTGTTAAAATCCATCCGCACTATAAACTTGTTGAAATCATCCAAATGAGAAAGTACATGAAATACGATCCGTTTGTGTTAGTGTAGCAGGCAATGCAAGTTTACTATGTTTTATATCCAAGAAGTAACGGATCTCGTTCTGATTGGTTAGTTGTTTGCAAGACTAAGGCCAAACATGTAATTGATGCCCCCCTATAGCAGACGAGGCTTACCAAGAAGATTTAGCTCTAGATGATAATGTTAGTATAGCTGCAACTGAGATTGACATTGGACCTCTAACACATGAGACGGGTGAAAATTATGTCATGGATATGACAAGCTTGGAACAATTATCACCCACAGAAGATGTGTGGAATAGTGAAGTGGAAGAAGTTGAAACATCATAAACATATTTTGATAGTAATAAGGATGATCCACATTGCAATTTCATATATGATTTTAGCGATTACGTGCATTATATATTAAAACTTTTTTTTGAAATTCAATATTTGATTTCAATAGCTTTTGGTGAAGTTTACTCGTTGCATATAATATGTAGAAAAGTGTAACTAGTATTTTTTGTTGCTAATTTGACTTTATCATTGGTTTTTTTCATATTGCAGCCATGGATAGTTCTGGACATGGTACATCGCCCCCTAGGTTACCAGGAGTTATGGAGAATCCTAGTCCAGACATAGTTGGGTTAGACACTTGCACACTCGCCTCCACCTCAGGTCCTGTCCCTTCTAGTCCACTAGTTCCCGATTTTGCTATACCATATACTCAATCAAGTCATAGAGTGAGGATGTCCACTCATTTCTCCTAATAATGATTCGTAAGTATATAATTATGTTTTACATGCAAACTAATTTGTCACGTGTTTATCAATGATATATTATTTTGGGGAGACATTACATTTATTGGTTGATATGATGTCTTAAATGTTAGATGATATATTATTTTTGGAGATGTGGAGTTTATTGGTTAATATGAATTATTATAATATTAGATGACATTTGTTATGAGTTTGTTGGCATTTTTATTGACATCTGTGGTATATTTGAAAATAAATTATGTGGCCTGTGTGCCTGAAAAATGTTCAATTTATAAGGGGAGATGCTACCAAAATTTTGTTAAAATATTAATTTATTTTGCCAATATGGATAATTTAAACAGATTTGATCCATATGTGGAGCCTGTTAGGAAGGTTACTGATACTATTAAGTAACACTTTATTGGTCTATTTGCCAAATTCTCCCAAGTTCCTGCACAAGTTCGAGATATGTGGTTTGCAGAGTGGAGTGTAAGTTTAACAAAACTTGGAATAAATTTGTTGTTAAATTATATATTTTAATTTTAAATGCCTTTGATTTAATTTTTTTCCTTGTTTTATTTGCAGAAATTGTATAGATGGCGTCCCAAGCACGACAGCCTTATACAGAAGAATTGGGTTAAGGTTGCTAGAGGTAGGTTCAAGGATGAGATGTGTCGTGCTAATAAGGAGAAGAGTTTGACTATCCTTCCATATTGGATAACGAAAGATGATTGGAAACAACTACATGTTTATTGGAGAATTGAGAAGTGGTTGCGCTATTCTAGATCACGTAAGAGCAACAGAGCCGCAGCTCCTTCCTCGACTCATACTGGCGGGTCGATATCATCCTCAGATCACAAGATGAGGATGATTAGTTATTCTAGTACATATATTTAAATTCATTTAGTAATTATATGATTGTAATTATATGATTATAATGATTTAATATTTTGTAGTCGGAAGAAGGAAAGTTCCCAGTTTAGGTATAAAAATTTGTATAAGAAGACTCATACATTCCAGTCGGCCCGTTTCCCTTTATTATTGCAAGTCACATCAATAAGTTTCAATGAGTAGAAAATCAAAATTGATAGCAATGTATTTATGTTGAGCAAATTTTTATTTTCATAATGTTTTGTATCTTTGTATACCTTTGATCGAAAAATTACCTTCTAAATCTTTATATAAAAAGAAACTACAAATCTAGAGGACTTTTTAATAAATTGGGAAAGGGGTACATATTTTTCTTCCATTTTCGCAGCTTTGTATGTCTATTCATAGTTATGTAATCCTAAAATGGAAGCTATATCTTGGGCAATCATCTTTGCATCATTTGATATTCCTTTCAATCCAGAGCTTGAGAATCCAGCACAATAGAGCCCATTATCTCCTTTCCAATGATTAGGCTTAAGTTTCTTTGGCATTCCATTATCATTGAAAAGGCTTTGGTCATCCTACAAAAGGCAAAATAACTTTAGAACTCATGAGACCTAAAAGTAATTAAAATATAGTATTTAAATTTAGAGAAAAATATTATGTACCTTTAACCAGATTCTCACCGTGCTTCTATAGCCAGTTGCAAAAACAATGGCATCAAATTTTTTCATCTTACCGTTGATAAAATGAATGTAGTTTCCATCAATCTTATCAATTGAAGGCAAAACCTACAAGAAAGAAAAGCAAAAAGAGTAGTGTCCCTAATGAATTAGATTACTATCCATAAAAAACTAATGTTTGGACTAATAGTAAGAAAAGAAAAGAGAAGTTATGAAAGATACCTCAATCTCTCCAGCATTGATCTTGCCAATTGTCCCAACATCTAAAATTGGAGATCTTCCATTTGTCTCTTTAATAGTAAAAGGTCCTATACTTGGCCTTTGAATTCCATATTTTGAAAGGTCTCCATAATTCAATCTTCCAAGGAGAACAACCATTTTATCTACAATGCTGCGAGGGATGAATTTAAATAGAACCATCCCTAGATGTACTATTTCCTTGTTGAGTACATGCACCTAAGAGGTTAAATGAAAACTTAATGAAATTAAAAGTAACTCTGAATTCAGAAACACCAATAACAGAAGAGAATAGACTATGCATGATTGATATGTATAACAATATTTTTTTATTATGCCAAATAAATGTTGTATAAGAATATGTACATATAATATAAAAATAATGGTATTTTGTCATGTAAGTTTACTTAAAATGGAAATACATATCCCACTCTGACTTCCTCAATTAAGTGAACGGACAAAGACAACTTTTAATTAAGCAATGATTAGATCATGGATAGGAAACATTTTGAAACATTGATTCAGAAAAAAATCAAGGATTTCAAGATTGTATCGAAATAAAGACGAAGCTTTACTAACATATATGATGCATTAATAAAAAATGTCTAGGATAGATAACATTACCGGATTTCGAATGACAATAGATGTCTTAGCACTATAGTTTGACAAATCAAAAGCTATTTCCATTCCAGAATTACCACAACCAACCACCAAAACATCTTTATTTTCATACTTCTTTCCATTTTTGTACTGCTTTGAATGTAGGAATTCACCACCAAAGTTCTCCAGGCCTGAAATATTTGGGATAAAAGCTTGACTATTTTCACCAGTAGCAACAACCATAAACCTTGCGACATATTCTTCATTGAAGTTAGATTCAACTGACTTATTCTTGACTTGAACTACCCATGTTCCGTCATCAATGTTGAAAGATGCTGAGAAAACTTCACGATTGTATTTGATTATGGAATGAACATCTTCTTTATTCAAGTCTGCAACATAGTTGTCCAAGTATTGAATAAAATCAGACTTGGATAAGAAAGTTGGTGTATCTGAGGAGAATAGCATGTGAGGAAGTTCACAAAATTTCTTTGCCAAGTGAAGGTTCAACCGATCATAAGAGTGCTTCTTCCATAATGGGGCAAAGCAATCCTCCATCTCTAGAACAATATTTGGAATTTTTTCACGATTTAAGCAACAAGAAGTTGCTAGACCTGCAGGACCACCACCAACAATCAAAACTACAACACTTTCTGACTTCATTCTCTTCTAGTTTATATTTTCTTAAGAATTACACAATTTTTTTTGATAATGCACTCAATTAGTAAAGATGAATGATTTGTTTTGATTTATATAAAGGAGGATTGTAAAGGTATGTCCAAAATCATTGAACGAAAGATATGCATTGTGAGTTTCCTTTTATTAAAAGACTAACGATATAAATTTTGTTTTACTTATCCTATAGATGATTGTTAAGTGGCAATCTCCTTTTACAATTTCGGTGTTCCTTAGTTTAACTCCATAAATGGCTTTGCTCTAGAGGTAATTTTAAAGTGCCTTTAACATATTGATTAATGTGTTGACATTTTCTATAAAGTGTTCGCCAAATACATTGTCACTATTCTATAGTTGTAAGTTTTCTAATCCACTAGATGACTAACATGTTGCAATCTCTTTTCCCTTTTGACCAATTTCTTTAATTAATTCCATTTATGTATTTGTTTTGGAGATGTTTTGAACATGTATTATAGTTTTTTCAGACTAAATTCATTGTTTGCACTCTTACCGTTCTATTTTTCTATAAACTCTCCAAAATAAGAATACAGTGTACATTGTTAAGTGTCACACTTTAGAAGAAATAATCAATATTTTGAGAAAATAACAATATTTGTAAAGTAGAAGACAAATAACTGATGTACTCATTAATTAATTGATTTTGTGCTATTTAATGAAGATATTTTGTTTAAAAATAAGTTAATTATGTTATTTAAGGGATATTTTCACATTTCTATTTTTATTTATTTGTTTGTAAGATTTTTAGTATATTTAAGTTCATTTTGAATACAAAAAGAAGAATAATAAATGTTGGAGAAGTAAAAAAAGAATATCCACGTAATCTGATGACGTGACCCAATCACACAAACACATTTACGAAATAATCAGAGGCTGAGAACATATTTTCTCAAGTTTAAGTCAGCGCAGCCCATGCGGTTTCTAGAAGTTGAGGTGTGGACGAATGGAACGCTAACATGTGGAAAATTATGGGCAACCAAGATTTCAATGGATTTTAGGTGTAAAATTACTATTTTACCCCTAGAATATTTTCCTATAAATATCCTAGCTTCTTCTATAATTGTTTCAGCAATTTAACTCGAATCATCTTCATTTATTTTGCAATTTATTTCTCTAAATGTTATCCTTATATGAATATAGTGTTTATAATTTTTAGATCAGTTTCTGAAGTCTTTTTGTACTTTTCACGAATAAAATCCTCTCTAAATAAGTTTAATATTTCAGCGGAGTTTTTCTGTCACGTTTTCTTTCCAATATTTGTATATTAAATTTTATATCTATTAAATATATATTGTGAGTAGTTAACTTTTGTTAACAAGATATGTGTTAAGTTATTAATAAATGAGATTATGAGATAATTTTTCTCCATACTTAAATTATGTTTGGATTTAATTAACTAGACTTATGTTTGGTTTATCCGCCTAGTCTTTACTTTATTGTATAGTAATGACTAGCCGAGCCGTCTAATTAGTTTAATTTCTTTTTATGGAAGGCTGAGCCTCAATATATGTAGATTCATCTCTTTTAATGGCAAGTTGAATTGCCTAATTAGTTTCGTTATTATAATCATCTCTTCTTCATAATATATATATATTTGTGTATTTATTTAATATACATATATATATATATATATAATTGAGTATTTATATAATTTATATTTTAATTAATATAATTGTGGGAATTGAGTATTTATATGAGTCCTATTTGAAAATGTTTCTAAAATGTTTTATATTGAATGCGAATCAGATTTTTGCTTCAGATAGTCGTGTGACTAAGTACTTAAAAATGATTGTTTAAATCCTACTTAGGAGACTTGTGGTTGACCGCACCTTAGGCTGGTCGTCCGCACCATCATTCACAAGTGCACCAGAGAGTTTTGGACATTTTGCGGATAATGAACTGAGAAGTCCGGTCGACTGCACATGCAGTTAGGTCTACCGCACATGCACTCTAACCATGCAATACAAGATTTCAATCAACTCTTAGAGTTGTGGAATTTATTTTATAAAACTTTTAAGCATATAGTCTATATTTTGAAAACCATTTCAAATACCTAAGTCATGTTTTATCTCTATGAAGTATATTTTGAAAAACTTTTACTTTTATTGAGCAATCTATAGAATAATTACTCATAAAGGTAGACCTAGAGATATCTAAGTGATATCAATATTTAACACTATAGCTCTAGATCCTATCTAATCTAGAAACGCTTATCTTCAACTCTTGATAACATACGATCTTTTTTCAAGACTTGAAACTTCGATCTTTGCATGGATTAGACATTTAAATCCTAAAAGGCCAACATTTGTACAATTAAGACATTAGTCCTCATCAATGTTTGTCATTAATCAAAATTAAGACATTAAAAGCTTTAGGTCTTTCAACTAGGATTATTAATCTTGTATTAATGACACAAGTAGCATCTACTAGTTTAATTGAATTATAGCTCTTGACTTAATTAAATTAGTAACAAAATTATATAATTTGAATTCCATATAATTGAAGTTGATTGTTATATACAATTTATTGTTGCTAATGTCTTATTTACTTAATACAATTTGACTGAGCATCCGATTAATGCTGGTTGGTAGTGATGTTTAATTAAATTAGAGATTAATCTGTTTGAGCTCATCAAGATTAATCTAATTAGTAAGGATAGGAATCTATCTGACCTGATCGCAATTCTAAAACTAACTACTCAATAATGTTTTTATCTATGATTAATCCCATGAAATATAACTTGATACCAGTTCCTTGCTTAAATCCATTCAAATTCTGTTCACAAATCCAAAACCCCAAAAATATTTATTTTAAATAATGTTTAAATTAGTATTTCTTAAAAAAAATATAAAAAGTCCTAAACCTTTTTTGGTTAATTATTTTAATTTAAGCGTTGAAAAATCTTTGTGGATACGATCCCTTATTTCCCTATCTACATAGGAATTATTAGGTTTAATTTGAGAGCCGTACAATAGGCTTCGACAAATTTTGATGCCTTTGCTGGGGATTTGTTTTAATTTCTTCAATTAAAATTGTTAATATTTTTCTTTTGTAGATTTAATTTATTTAGTGATATTAACTTGCATATTTCATTCATTTGGTGACGCCAGACAACAAGTTCATTGTTGTATGCATTTACAAAGTGTTAAAATCATGAAGGAAGAACAAAGGTGTAAATGATCAGTTGAGATCAGAGAACGAATTACAAATCTTGAAGATCAACCGGATACCCAAATTATATCTAGAGATATTCTTCCTGCTTTTCCTTTATATGTGACTTTAAATCAAATATCACTGAAGGAACACACTGCTCCCACTCTTAATGAACAACATTTATGCATAATATTTCCACAAGTTGATGCAAATTTTAAAATGCATACTGGTTTTATATAATGTTTGCCAACTTTTAATGGTTTATCTAGAAAAGATCCACTTAGGCATATAAAAAAATTTATGTTATTTGCACTAATTTAAAACAAGAAGGTACAAGGATGAAGTTATCAAATTGCGTTTCTTCCTATTTAGTTTACAAAATAGTGCAAAAGATTTGCCTTCTAGATCAATTCAAGATTGAACTGGTATGCAAAGAGTTTTTCTTGCTAAATATTATCCTTGTATCTAGAACTGCAACAGTCCAAATGATATAAGTGGCATTAAACAACAAAATGGGGAAACTTTGTATGAATATTGAGAAAGATTTAAAAGATTATGTGCTAGTTGACAATTGTTAACAATTGTTAATTTAATATTTTTATGAGGGTTTGAAGTGGTAAAGTGTTGGAAGAATTCAAAAGACCAGAGGAGTAAAAAGACACAGAGAAAGCACCTATCCCTCATCCTAGCTCAACATCTTTCAATAACATACCTCAGACAGGAGAGTCTTCTTCTAATCCCAAGATAAGTCCACATTTTCCTAATAGATTAGCAAAGAATAAGAAAGATGAGAAAGAGAAAGATGTCTTCAAGGTTTTCAAGAAGATGGAAGTCAATATTCCACTTTTGGATGCAATCAGAAAAATCCCTTGTTATGCTAAGGTCTTGAAAAAATTGTGTACCGACAAGAAGAAACTTAGAGGTAATGAGAGGATTAGTGTGGGGGAATGTGCATCTATTATTCTCCAACAAAAATTTCTTCCAAAGTAGAAAGATCCAAGTATGTTTGCTATCCCTTACACAATTGGTGATAAAGTAGTCTCAGGTTGTATGTTGGACTTAGAAGCTTCTACCAATTTCATGTCTTATATCATCTATAATTCCTTAAATTTGGGACCAATGAAGCCTACTACTAGAATTGTTATTAGTTAGCTATAAGGTCCGTGGCTTATCCTGAAGGAGTGACAAAAGATGTCTTGGTAAAGGTTAATGCATTTGGATTCTCTGCAGGCTTTTACATTTCCAAAACTTAGTCCAAATTGTTGTTTATCTCATTCACCTATTCGATTAGGTAGACCATTCCTTAAAACTGCTAAAACCAAAATTGATGTCAATAACGGTACTTTATCTATGAAATTTGATGGTGATAGAATTTCTTTCAACATAATTAATTGATTTTTAAACAAAATACCTTCATTAAATGACAAAAAAATTAGTTAATTCAGGAGTGTATCAAGGAGCCGGCTGGAGCACTGATTTGAGAGGGAGAACACATTTAAAGAATACATTCTTAGCCTCTACTTATTTTTTTATACATTTTTTCTGAAAATCAAAACGATGTCGTTGAAGCTCGTTGCTGAGTCGCATCTTCGCTGCCATGTGTCATTGCCTAGTTCGGCTGATGCTACTGATTGGACAAATGACGTGGCTTCGTTTGATTATGCCACATCATCTAATGACATGGATTTTTGTTTTTTTACTTCTCCAACATTTCTTCTCCTTCTTTTTATCTCCAAAATGAACGTAAATACACTAAAAAACTTACAAATAAAGAAATAGAAAGGAAATGTAAAAATTATCCATTAAATAACATAATTAAATAATTTTTAAACAAAACATCTTCATTAAATATCATAAAAAACAATTAATTAAGGAGTACATCATGTGCTGATGAATTACTTTTGACATAAGTTTTGGAAATTAATTTTGATAACTTACCGTAAGGGTGAACACACGACCTGCTTTCTGTACCAAACTTCTTGGCACAAAAACCAGGCACCAATGTCCACAAATTAGCTCAGTAGTTCGACCCTTTCAGTTGTCAATCTCCTATGATTTCCCATCTTAGACTCAAGGTCGTTTTTAGCACTTGGTTGAAATATCACTTTTCATATCACATGGATTCAAAGCCCCTATGTGGGATAGGTTTCCACATAGAACCTCACAATTGGGTTGATAGGCCCCAATGATGGGTTCCCACAATAACCAAATTGACCCAAGGTCCCTATATTGATACCTTGTCACCCTGCACCTGACTAGGCCATGGCTAGTAGCACACACTCATACCATATAGAGAATACACGACACCTTACATAACATGCCAATGATACTTTTCAAATCACATTTACTTGATATCTAGGTTGATAAGGTTTTATCAATAAATAACTTTAATTCATGAAATGTCAGACACCATCACTTTTCCTATCATTTTCCAGTCGATTTGTAAATCATGGCATGAAATAGTAATAAATAATCTTGACTGACTACTCAAGTTTTAAAATCATCCTTCATGCATGCAATATGATCACGATATGCCATGAATGGAAATCATTCAAGCATTTCATTAAAATAGGAGCCAAAAATAAAAAATGTAACTCTCGATTTTAAAAACACTCAATATTTTATTAAAAAAAATATTTCACTTTCAAAATAAGAAATCTGTTCATAAAATCTTTTTAATGTATCTATGATAAAAAAAAAGGGCTTTTCACCAAAATAAGTAGAAACAACATTTATTTCAAAGTTATAGATAATTTAAAACACTTATAAGGTAAAAACTAGACTAAGTGAACCACTCATTGGAGTGCGATAAGTCTGGATTCAATCGTGGAATTTGATCCCCCACATCATAATAATTATTCTTCATGAAATTTCAAAGTTTTAATTCATTTGAGATGTTAAAAATAGAGTTTATCAAGTTAATCCTAAAAATGACTGATCGGTTTTTAAGAAACACAAGTTTTTCTCAAAATGCATAGGGCTGCAAAGAGTCACAAATGAAGATTCAAATTCTTGAAACATAGCTCTCACTTCAAGTGACATATTTAGCAATTTTCATGCCTAATGGTACAATACAATCTTCCAAAATAATTGCACAACTTAGTGCACCAAATCTGTCCAATTTGGCAAATTGTGTTAGAAATAAGGATCATTAGTCATATTCAACATTAATAATATAAGATATAATATATTTCTCTTGTAACTTGAAGCATGATGAACTAGGATGGTTCTTGATCTTCCCTCTCCTAACTCTCTTATACGTTTTTGTATAGTGATGGGACAATACACATCTAGATATTGTGGAGAGAGGGACCAATGACCCTATTTATAGACAAGAGGATGACACTTCCCATCATAGGTCATTTAGTATGGCTCCTTAATTCTTCCTTTTTTTAATGAAGACTCATGTAACTCACCTCCATGTTCTAAGTTAGTGGAGGTAATGGTCTTTAATTAAAGGTGTTACACTATAATAGTCCTTAATTTAGGACTTACAACTTTAATTATAACATCCTAATTACATTTTGTCATAATTGAAGTAGGTTACAAGACCTCTAAACTAATTTCATAAAGGCCATTACATTAATTGATGTTAGCGGTCATCAAGACCATATTCTAACATTCTCCCACTTGGGAAAATGACCACTTAAAGTTGAAGTAACAAGTAAATTACTCTTAAATGGCCATAAACATAAAAATATATTTACTCTACAAAGTTGCTAAAATGGATCATGGTGGTTATACATCATATAAAAAATATATTTCTTTCCATGTATTACATTTTAGTAATCAAATGTAGATAAATAAAATAAGGAAGAAATGCATAATTGTCCATGATGTTTGAAAAACCTAAGAGGGGGGAGTGAATTAGGTTTTATCCAATTTTTTCAACCTAATTAAATTAAACCTTTCTAAGACAACAATTATCAAACACTTGGTACTCAAACAGTATGTGTAACAATTTGTTCAAGTAAATGACATAAATAAAACAAAGAACACAATGATTTGTACCTTAGGGTTTTACACAAAAACCTCTTACCCAATCAAGGTTCACCCAACTCCTTGAGTTTTATAACACAACCTTGTTTATACAACTATCTCCATTACAACAATTAATGAAATATACACACTTAAGATAATCACAATTATCTTTAATTCAATGCTCACTCTAACCCTTAGGGTTTTTAAGCTAAATGCAACCTTGAATAAGAATTACAAGACTAAAGAAGTCGTCTTATATTTGTTGTGACTTTTACCTTGACACCAGAAGCCTCATGCCAAACCCATATGATTAGAGGAAATGTATGTAATATTTCATTACAACATCAATATGAATAAAACTTATTTAACTCCATAAAATATAAATAATAGATAATTTTTAGGCCCTCTAAAGAGAGGAAGAGATAATTTAAGCCAAGATTAAGTGAAAATACTAGAATTAATAGGAAAAATATAACTTAATCAGGATTAAAATCTTATATGCTAATACTTTGAAATATGTTCATAGTTTTCAAAATTTAAAAAACAAAAAATTATATTTCACCGCATCCATCAATACTTCAATGCATAATCAAAAAGTGACATAGACAACCATTCTTCCATAATTCCTTTCTTTTTTTCCTTCTATGGACGTAGAATCTAATCTTCAGTCATAAATTTCTACAACTAACTACTACTGCTTAGATTTGGCTTTACATCAATAATAACATTGCATGGCATATATTCTTTCTTTCTTTCTTTTTTTCTTTTTTTGAAAAGCAGCATATATTCTTCTTATTGACTACGAACATTACTCTTCTTTCTTCCTCTTGGACTTATATATATATTTTGAGTTCAACCAAGAGAAACAAGCTTCACTTCATCAACTCTCATCGTTTGAAACTCGAACCGATGGAACGGCCTGATCGAACCGGCAGGCCGGTAGATGTGGATAGAAGAAATATTTGCATTATACATGAAAATTTTTTTTTTTCTCAACCATTTAATGTTTGAGAATCTTGTTGCTAACTCGTGTTTCTTTGAATGGAAAATTGATAAATGATCTAATAGGGAACTAACTTGTGTTTTGAATTTCTTTCTATCCATGAAAAAATATTTATAGACTAATTAGTGTTGTATATATAATATTTTCACTTCTTTTTCCATGTGTATGCAATTAATGTTATAAATATTTGAAAAGAAAAAAATGGTCTCAAGTAACGGAGGTGAAATGCCACTATATAATTATAATGGCAAAGCAAAGAATTTTCATTCTACTTCTCAAGGGCAGAAGCAGCTTCAGATGCAATTCGATGCTTGGATGAACAACCTAAACATGTATGTTCACTAACTCATGGTTTATTTTTATCATTTCTTGATTGTTTTTCTTTTTCTTTTCGTGAAATTAATCTGATTTAATTCAAGAGAGGTATGTAATGTTAAGATTCTGAACTTTTTTGTTATTTTATTTTTGGATTATTTTCATGAAGATTATATTTCTTTATAGTGCTAGAGTTCCAGAAAGTGTATGCAAAGAGATGCTTGAGAAAGGGAAAGGGAAAGGGAAAGGAAAAGCAGTAGCAGATGCTTCTGATGCAATGGAAACCCAGTCATCTTCCCCCATGAAGGTTTCAATTTTTCCAACAATTTTTTCCCTGAAATTCAAGTACTCTTTCTTTTCTTTCTTTTTTTTTTTTTTCCTTTTGAAGAAAAGAGAGATTATGTTCTCCAGGAGTTATTTTCACAAATTTTAATAGCACAATCAAGGGACTTCAGTAAATTAAAAATAGCACCTATAGTAAGGGGAAAAATTATGTTTCCATCACAAACCGTCTCAAATTTGAGACAAATTTGGGACAAAAATTCAAACCTTTTATGGAATTTTTGTGGTTTCAAATCGGTCGTAAATCCTTGGCAAGGTTGCCACGGAAATTTCCTGTAGCAATAGTCTGTCACAAACATCGCATTTTCTTGTAGCTTCTTAATCACTTTCATGGAACTAATGCATTTTATAAATTAAAAATTAGTGATTTTTTAAACTTATATATAATAAAGGATTAACCCTGAATGTAATTTTATGTATATTTTGCACAAAATCTTCTTTTTGAAGTTGCATTATTTTTATTTTGTATTACATCATTTCCATTACCATGGTGATTAACAATCAGCTAATAGTTGGTCTTATTATTGGGTAACTATCAACTATGGCAGCAAGTTGAGTCAAATGAAAGCAGCAATTCTGCACAAAATTACCAATTGGGTAGTATCCTTCAAGGGTAAGTTACAAAATCCTAAACATGTTTCCCTTGTCAAATCTCATGTGCATATTAATTAATTTGAGGTTAGAAAAATAAAAACTGGTAACATGCAATTCAACTTCTCTTTTGCAGTTCCAACAATGTCACTGCTAACTTTGCTGATAAGGGTAATAATAATGAGCTGGAGACTCCTATGCAAAGTGAAACTTCCAAAAATACCACTGTTGATCCCAATCGAATGCAAAATACTCACCCCCAAAATATGGCTTTTAGCAAAGAGGGAAATCATGAAGATAATAATGGCAACAATGAGAATAACGAGATTGCTGACATATCACCACCACCTCTAGTGCAAGTACCTCCTTCACCTGGAGTTTGGAGTGACTTCAATGAAATTTTTCCTCCACTGGTAAGTTAGAATTCTTGGAAAGAGGCTGGCATTGAAATCTTGATATATATTTTTTTTTAATGAATGATCTTCTTGGATATATTTTGTTCATCTAACTAAATCTTTTTCCTTTTCTTCCTTCATTTTACTAGGATACTTTGGGAGACGATATACCATGGTCTCAAAAGATTCAAGACACTCCCATTTGGGAATGGGATGATCTATACTTCCCATAGAATCCCTATTCTCTAATTTGGGCCTCTAAAATCTGTTGGAGAATGCTTAAACTTTGTCTTCATGGAGATTAATATTATTTTGCTGATAGCCCTGGCTTATTTATATTTTTCTTTAGTAAATGTAGTCTGAACAGAATTCAAAGACTGGAAGCATGCAGATACTTTATTATGCTCTTAATTTATAAGAACGCTACCTATGTTTTGGGCAACTTGCCGAGCTTTTGACATGATTAATTGGTTGTTTTTGCTTCAGAAAATTTGGGCTTTTTCTTACTCTCAAGAAATCTCATGTTATGAATCCTAAAAAATAAGATATTTGTTATTCCCTCAATCTAGAATTAAATGTCAAAATTTTTTTTAGTCTAAAAAGTAAAAAGTAATAAGAGTCTTTGATTTTAATGAAGTTAACATATTATTCTTATTATTAATTTAGTTAGTTGTATGATTATTAATTAGTGAGATATAAATTCTTCAGATTAAAGAGATTGTTGGTGGAACTTTAAATCAAAAATATATTTACTTTAAGAAATTAAACGTTCTATTCCAGACGGATTGAAATATTTTCCTTCACAATATTGGAGACTTTGAGCAATATGTTCAGAAAGAAACAAAATTAGAGTCAGAAACCAAATTATTTTGCCGTTTGCGATTTTGAATGCTAGATAGGAATCTTTTGGAGAAAAAGTGATCGAAGAAGAATAGCATTAATAAAAACAGTTGAAAGCTTCCCTACAAAGCACCAAATGTCTGAAACATGCAAGAAACAGAAGCTACTATCCAACGTCACACAATTCATATAAGTACAAATTTGCTGAATCCAAAGTAAAATATCAAAACCCAAACATAGAGTCTGCAATATATTCAGTTGAAGGCTCTCTCATTTGCTTCACTCTGACATTGAGAAATATCGGTTCATTCTCTTTGATAGCCCGATTCTTAATTTCTCTTCGTTCCTATGGCACCAGGGAAGGAGAGCATCCAAAAATCATCATCCAAATCAGTTTCTGCAAGAAGAACCAATATAAACATGCAAAGGTACATTTGTTTTGATCACCCTCCAATTTTTGTTTTCCTGGTTGTAGTGGAAATGGAAAATCGTAGAATTGATTTTAATTTGATTATTTATATATATATGTCATCATCTATTAATGAGATTGAGGAACAGATTTGAATGAAAACCTCTTTAGAGATCAAATTTGATGTCGGGCAGGTAGGAGAGGAAAGACATTTAAAGCAGTTTGCATGCAACTGACAATGCCATTGCAGGTGTTTTTTGTTTTTTTATTTCTTTTCCTTTTAAATACAGCAAGTACCAATGTTCAAAAACTAAATATAATTATGTTTTCTTAATCTCCTCTTTATCTTTAATACATTTTAATGTGTTTTAAGCAGTAGTGTTTCGATTTGTTATACGTTAATCAATCAATTGAGTTGGTGCAATTGAAAAGTCTTTGAAAGAAAATATTTAAAAAAAGAAGCAGAAGAAGGAGGAGGTTGCATATAAGAAGAAAACAAATTCAAGAAATTCAAGGCCAGAGAAGAAAATTTTGGACCCATAAAATGCCAATTTTTTTACAAAAAGACAAACGGCTTGCATTCCATCGGGACAAGGGGATTTTAGAATTTGGTTGCTGACAGGTTAAAACATGAATCTCTTCTGCATTTTTCTCTTCTCATTCATAGAGAATTTCTTTCATCATTTTAATTTATTATTTCTAAACTTTCTGAATTGCAGGAACAATCCCAGCAACACCAACCCTCAACTGGAATCTGCTCATAGGCAGGTAATAGGTTAAACCCTCCCCACCCCAACCCAAGCTAGGGAAATGAATCCTGAATTTTTTTTTTTTTTTTGAAAAGAAATGAATCCTGAACTGTTTATTTATTGTTATCCTTTTTTATCTGTCATGCGTTTTGTTGCTTATTTTTTCCTCTTTAACAAACTTGTAGGAAATTCTTTACTTAGCGTCGCAAAATCTTATCAATCCACAATTTGCGAGGATTGCTTGGTAATCTCTCTCTCTCTACAAATACACACATGTGCACCAAAGTTTCCCCTTAATTTTTTTTTCACAATATACTGCCATTCATGATTATTGACTTTTTTTGTTTTTTCTTTTTTTTTCTTTTTTGGTATTTCTATGGTGGATTGTCCTATTAAAAATCAACTGTCATTTTGCAACAAAAGGTTTGAGGTACAATACCAGAAACTGTTTCTATATGGTAGAAGCTGCTTTTATATCTTGCTTTAATATATATATAATTGACTCAAAATCTCGATCCTCTCTTATTGCAGTCAATGGGAAGAGATCTTCGGCAAGTAAGGCTGGACTTGCAAGCTTTGGAAAGAGCCACATCGTCAGTAAACAATATTTCCTCATTCAAAAATGAAAACAAACTAAAATAAAAGAAGAAAAGAAAACCATTTTTATTCCCATTTTCTCATGATTTTTATCCTTCCTCAATTTCATCAATCTTTTGCTTCTCATTATCATTTTTTCATCTTGTCATACCAGAAGAGAAAGTAAATGTGGAAATGGCAAGAACCAGCTCAAGCGCCAAGCAAAGGGCCAGTGAAGCAATAAATTTAACAATGATCGAAATGTCTCAGTTACTGCTTAGACTTTCTTTGAATTTTGTGTTGTTTTAGCTGTTCTTGTATGTTAAATTTGAACCTTTCAATGTATCAGTTTGGATGTTCTTTTCGCCCTTATTTCTAGTATTTAAGTTTCTGATAATTAAGCTTGGACGAGAATTTAACTAATATGGCATATAATGTATGCACTCTGAATGTGTGTTTTATTTAATTTAGCCCTTTATATATGTCATTGTTTTAAGATTGAATGAATTAAGAATTCAACACAATAGGTTGAAAAAGTAGTTAGAGGCTTGCTAATGCCTATGCAATGTCACAAGTTCGACAAGTTCGACTATTGAAAATGTTCTCTAGGTCAAGTCCTGGAGTAACTAAGAATCAGACTTGCACGCTCTCCCCGAATCAAACTTCCAAGTGCTGTGTACTATGCCAGTCATTCAAGAATGGTTTGCCTTCCCTCGTAGCATAGCCAAGTGCACAATCTTCCATAAGGAACATGTTTTCCAGACAAAGGGGGATTCTCATACCTAAAACAATTGCGTCCTAACTTAGGAATCAAAGAAACTTTCCTTCCTCGAATCAATAGTGGTTCCATAATATCAAACACTTAAATGATAAGGAACCTGGATAAGACTGAATACAGATGTTCTCAAATTCCCTTTTTGGGTTACACACACTAAATACAGTAATGCCAATTTTTATTTAAAATGACCCTCAATAAGGCACAAAGAAAATACAATCATGGTAAAATTTAACTTGTGATACCTCTAACTGATTCCCAGTACCAGTTAATTCTTTCTGTAAAAAAGGGGGAAATAAAAACATAAGCAAATAAAGGCATAGCTAGGAAACAATGAAAACAAGAAGCGGATGAAACCCGCATACTTCAACAATTCACAATCTATGCATAACCTAATCTAATTTACCACTCTATACATGCATTAAATGAAAACTTGAAGATCCCATTAATTGTAATATGTACAATAACTCAAGGATTAAAAGAGAAGCTTGTGAGCATGTTCAACACAAATTATCAGGTTCACATTAAAACCTTAGTTTTGGTAATCACAAGATTTTGAGAGTTTGAGATGATTAATTAGTTGCCACATGGATATTAAGCTTTTGGACATTCCAAAAGACTAATCTATTCAAGATCACCAACGAGGAAAAGTAATAGCAGCTTAAAGTTAACCTCTACTAGCACCATTCACAACTCCTACATGATCTTGAGAAACTAAGCACTAATAGTTAACTGAAAGAGATGCAATGACTTTGAATCACAAAAGAAATGCATTCTGGCATGTCATTAGTTAGATGTTAAACTTCATGAAAATCATTGGCATTCTCTACATAAAAAAATGATGAAATTAACAAATTTTCGATTCTCTACATGAATAAGATCAGCATGTGCATGAACCTCAATCTAATCCAAACAATAAACAAAAGGTTGCCCCAAGTACCCAAAACAGAATGAAAGCATTCACCAATATGGACACGAATAGGTACCTAAATGAAACAACAACAAAGTGTAGGACAAAAATAGCGTAAGATACATAAGCATTGAAATATAACTCATTTGTCCTTCATGCTAGAAAACTGTATCGGCCCGGAACATTAATAATTTCCATCTTTGATCTATCTTCTGTAAGCTTGCATTTAAACCTAGCATCTCCTTCATTTAAGACAACTGTGAAGGCGATTCATCTTGATTATGCTGCAGTGGGGTAATTGATGTTGCACTTAAACCATGCATTTCATTCTGGAATAAGAAAATAATCAAATAACACTACATAAAAGAATGAAAATAGTTCTTGGATGGAAAAAAGGGCATTATACTTGACTGTAATAGACATACAATCAATCACCTCTTTTACACATTTTCTTCAAGTTTTCTTTCTGAAGAATTTGTACGTGGACACAACTATTATTTTCTTTTTCTTTTTACAATTATGAAAAACAAAAGAAGAAAATTGCTTAGCCCATTCGTAATCCCTCCGACATAAATTGAATGTTCTCATTTCTATTTTAGTTTATTTAGATTTGAATGTCCACTATATTTAAGTAACATATTTTTATACGAAGTTCCACTAATAATCTCCTTAATTTTAGATATTATATCTCACTAAATTATTATTTTCACCGCCTTAATTTAGATTTATATTTCACGATCAAACCATCAATTGCATTGTCTATCAATTATATTAATATAAAGGATAATTTGACAACTTAACTTTAGTCAAGAGAGCCTTTCTGAATTTTTAACTTTTAGAAACATATTTTTATACGAAGTTCCACTAATACCTCATTAATTTTAGATATTTATATCCCACTAAATTATGATTTTCGCCACTTAAAGTCTTAATTTAAGAGATTTACATTTTATTAACTCATGAATCCCACTATCAATTACATTAATATCAAGGATAATTTGACAACTTATCTATAGTCAAAGACATTTTTTAATTTTTAACCAAAGTTAACATTCAAGAGTAATATACAAAGCTGTGAAACAAAGAAAAGCAAACTGTGAGTCGAACTTCAATTAATGGCACCATAACCCATAACATGGTCACAAAGAGTATTTGCAGGAAAAGTAAAAATAAGAGAAAATGATGAACCAGACCAGTCAATATTACCGAAAGCAAATACTGTAAAGCTAGAGGGTGCAATCCTGTTTGTAATGCAACTTGTAATTGCTTACGGCGTACCAGAAAAATCTTAAGAACACAGCAATAATTGAAAAGACTGAAAAAAATATAGCAACACAAAATTGAGGAATGAGTTCCATACCAAAGAATGTGACATATCTTGCGGCATGAGAGCAGGATATAGCTCTGCTGAATTCTGCCATTGTTGGAGGCATTCCTCACTTAAACTTCTGATGTGACACCCTTCTGCAGTTTGTTTATCATCATCCACATTCGGCTGTGAAACTGAACCTACAACTGTTGCTGATGACTGACTCCTGAGATTTTCCATGCAACAAGTGACACCCTGATTTCTTTTTCTTTTCTTCCCTTTTTTGTTCTTTTTTAAGATATATGTGATAAGCAATATTGCAAAAGTTATAAACTAAAAAGTGACCCTTTGTTAATGTATGATGCAAGTAATTCTTGAAAAGAAAAATATTCATACTCATGGAAAATTGGAGATACATCTGATCCGACATGCATATTCTTGGGATTGATGTCATTCTTATTCACATGTTCAGGCCAAGAACTAAAATCCGGGTTCATAAGAGTAGGTGGTGTGTTTTCAGCTTGTGCATTCTTCATATATTGACCCACAGAATGTATTTGCTGAGAAGTTAAAAGAATGGAAAAAAAATTTATATCAAACAAACGGAAAGAAAAAAATTAAAGAGTAATCATGATATGTAACAAAAGCAAAGGTATTGTGTCCAAAGAAAATAATAATCCTAAATTAGCGGTGAAATATCACGCAGATTTCAATTTCACCTCAATTTCCTGAAATAAATTATTTATCACGAATTTAATTTGACCTATTGAAATTAAAGTTCTATGTCAAAAAATACTGTATCATCTAGTTTCCTCCAAAGGGTATGGAGGGGACTGAAGTATGGAGGAAAAAGTTGGACGTCAGTTTTCCCTTCTTTGTCATCTTTTCGTACCACTTACTCATCATAGAGATGATGTCTATTTTACTTCAACAAAAGAAAAAAAGAAAAAAAAATCCAACGATTTACCTCTACTGTCTCTTGATAATTTGATGAATGGCTGCTCAACAGGTTTTTCTAAAAACAACAAAATTAGAGACAAAAATGAAGAGCAGCATATGATTCTTAAGTACAATTTGCATGGAAATACTGACAAAAAGTGAATAAGCAGAATATATGAATGCTTCTAAATGAGGAAGCCTTATTACCTTTCTTTGTTCCACAAGTCTCAAAGTCTTTGAGAGGTGCTCTTCACAAGATTCCAGCTCATCCAAGGATGTAAATATCTGTGGTTCTGGCTCGAATTCCCTTTTGAATTTAAGAAACAATAAAGGGATGCATATTCCCATGGATTCAAAATCAACATTGTTTGCATAAACTTGCAATCAAAGAATGGCTTCTGTAATGATCTATAATGCAAATTCAATTTCCTAACCTTAATTGTTCCTTGGCCGTTTCAAGTTGATGTTGCAAGTTCATAATTTCCTTTTTATATTCCTGAAAGGAAAAGATTAAGGGAAAGCCAGCAACAAATAAGGGCTCGTGAGAGATTCAGAAAAGAGCAAGTTTTAAAGTCTCTTGTTTCATACCTCTGTATGCATGCTAAGATCCTTGAGACTGATCCAATACATCAGCATCAAAACATTCAGGATAAAATATAAAAGTTTGTAACAAATTCTTAGAGAAATTAATTAAAATATGACAGAAAGAAAAAGCCCAAAAATTGAAAGACAGTCTAAAGGGGAAAATCAAGAGAAAAGACCTTTGACTGACTGCTGCTTCATTTTTGAGTCTCATTAAGGTGCTTATAACACACTGAGGTAACAGTGCACAAGTGAGTCCCCTCATCTGAATTTTGTAAATATCATAAAGAATTTCATCTTACCTTACCTCTCTATCATTCACAAGGCTGAAATTAACCAAATAGATTTCTATCAAATCATACCCGATAACAACAATTGGAAGAAAACGAGAAAAAGAAAAGGTAAAATTTTACCCTTCTGAGTCCTGATCCAATTCTCTTTCTTCATCACTAAGATTGAAGTACTGTAGCATTACATCTTCAATTCTGCATTGCAAAAAATAAATTAAAACAATTCATAGAACCAACATATATTTTCCTCCAAACCATCAGTACCTTCTAGTGCCAGAGAAGAAGCTGATACGGCCAGAAGGGGAAATCATGATAAGAGCAATATCTATGTCACAAAGAACTGCAATTTCGTAAGCCTTTTTAAGGATCCCATTTCTACGTTTCGAGTAAGTCACTTGTCTGTTGGTATTGTTCAATATTCTTGAAATGGGAAGCTTAACCCGCCCCATTACAAAGCTCAAACCAGAGTATGAAAAATAAACATAAAGATCAAAACTTGTTGCATAAAATCATGCAAAATCAACCCAAAGAAGGCTGGGTTTAAGAGATTGAAATTGACCCTTCAACACTTGGTGGAAGTAACCAATGCACATAACCAAGAAATGAACGGAATTTACTCTCCCCTCTCCATCTATAGCAAGAGAACCGGTGGAGTTAACAGGAGAGAGGAAGGATATAGAAAAATTCAATCTACGGTGTAGTAGTGAGCTGATGCAAACCATCTATTCCGGTATAAAATTGCTACAAATGTCAGATTATCTTTGAACGTTCAAACGGCATGACATATACGTGTCCAGGAACAGGATGTTTCCCCTGCGCGAATTAATAATATTGGGATTATAAAACATTTTTAATTTAAGGATGTATTAATTGATTGATAAATTAATAATTTATTAATTCTAAATTTTAAAGAATTATTATCTATGCCAAAAAAATCATTTTCTATATCACCAATATAAAAATTATCAAAAAACAATTTATTGTAATTATACGTAATAATATCTATTGTTTTCGCACTTAAAAATATTCACTATATTTGTAGATAGCAAACATTTTGAGAAAATATTTTATTTAATTAAATTTACTCATTTTGTCTCATTTAAATTAGTCATTCTGTTTTTCACAAGATTCAGAAACATATTGAAAATGACAATTATGCAAAAAATAAATTATAAATTACCCTTATTTAATTAGTTGTATATAATTATAATAAGGTGGTTCAAAGTTTGAGGTGAAATAATAAATATTAATGAAATACTAATATATATTAAATGTTCACCAACAAATGCATTGGAATTTTGAGGTGAAAAATTATTTTGCTAATATAGAAAATTGTTTCTAGTATTCTGATTCAAAGAGATTAATAAATGTTTAACATGACATTAAATTTTATATTTTCAATATTACATAGAGGTATAATTGAAAACGTAAATAATAAAATTTAAAATATGACTATTCAAATAGAACAATCTAAGAAGGAATAATGAACAATTAAAATCAAACGGATGAAATATTAAATATTGTTGACTCCAAACTTTAGTTGACCAACACAAAAGAGACTATGAGACCTCCCAAATGGTAGGACCAACCGATCTAGCTTAACTAACCAAACATGCTACTTGAAGGGCAATAGACAACATAAGACACTCGATGGCCATAGCTTCCGTTAGATTGTGCCTATTCGACTGGAAAAGATTAGGCCAGTTTGTAATTTTGAAGACCATGTAATTTGTGTCAATGACTCCAACTTGCAATAGGGGAGAGTGTCCGATCATGGTGGAAGTGGTCTAGTGGAGCTTGGAGGTTAAGAAAGTTGGTTGATCCAACAAATATAAAAAGGCAATAAGAACTCTAAGAGAAGCACCAAACGCATTATCAACAATTCAACTTATCTTTGCAATTACTTTTTCAGACTTTATAAGCTTTCTTCTTTTCTTTAAATTCAAAGTTTGTTTAGTCTTTATTGCTACCTCTATAGGCTTTATAATGTAGTTGAGTTATAAAAGTATAGGACATCAATGTTATTTTGTAATAGTCATTAAGGTGCTATTAGAGATTGAATAAATTTTCTACACTTAGGATTTGTACGTAAAGCAGGAATTTAGGACATAATTTTTTATATTATGAACCATATAAAAATTTTAATTTTAGAAAATAAAAAATATTATATAAATAAAGAAGAAAAAACAAATTAACCTGCGATCCGAGATGAGTTGGGTTGAACTGTTATAAGATTGGCCCAAATAAAATTGGGCCAAAATGAGCCAGGTCGTCCCCCCCAAGTCATATCAATAAGTTTCAATGAGTAGAAAATCAAAATTGATAGCAATGCATTTATGTTCAGCAAATTTTTATTATCATAATGCTTTGTATCTTTGTATATCTCTGATAAAAAATCACCTTCTAAATCTTTCTATAAAATACAACTACAAATCTAGAGGACTTTATAATAAATTGGGAAAGGGGTACATATTTTTCTTCCACGTTTGCGGCTTTGTATGTCTATTCATAGTTATGTAATCCTAAAATGGAAGCTATATCTTGGGCAATCATCTTCGCACCATTTGATATTCCTTTCAATCCATAGCTTGAGAATCCAGCACAATAGAGCTCATTATCTCCTTTCCAATAATTAGGTGGAATTTTCTTCGGCATTCTATTATCATTGAAAAGGCTTTGGTCATCCTACAAATGGCAAAATAACTTCAGTACTTTATGAGACCTAAAAGTAAAAAAGAAACATATTATATAAATTTAGAGAAAAATATTATGTACGTTTATCCAAATTCTCATTGTGATTCTATAGCTAGTTGCAAGAACAATGGCATCAATGTTTTTCATCTTACCAATGATAAAATGAATGCAATTTCCATCAATATTATCAATTGAAGGCAAAACCTACAAGAAAGAAAAGCATAAATAGTAGTGTCCCCAATGAATTAGATTACTATCCATAAAAAACTAATGTTGGACCTTTGGGAAATTCGCAGAAGCAATTTCTATCAATATTATCAATTGAAGGCAAAACCTAATAGTAAGAAAAGAAAAGAGATCACATGGCAAGGACCTTTGGGAAATTCGCAGAAGCAATTAGAGAGGCTTTTGTAATTTTTGTTGCTACTAGATAGGCAAGTTCTCTTGATTTAATCGTAGAATCTGATTCATCCAATGTCTGTAAATGGGTACTTGATCCAGAATCTGCTCCTTGGAAGCTTAGAAAGATAGTTCTTCATGCTGAAATTCTTAAGAAACAGGTATTTTCCTAGTCCATTTAGCAGGTTGCTAGAGAGCACAACACTGAAACTAATAAACTAGCCAAATAATGTGTTGACAAAACTTCTGATTTTCTATTCCTAATTGATATATCATTAGAGTGAGTCTTCCTCCAATGTTGCTGCCTATTATGCAGAGCTTGAAGTATTGTTGTCCTTTCATTTTTATTTCATTATGTTGTTTTCTTGTGTTAGTTTCAAGTTTTCTTTTGTTCTACTTTGAAGCTTTGCTTCTTGTAATTTTGTGTTCCATCAATAATATTGGTGCTATGCCTTTCAAAAAGAAATGAAAGATACCTCAATCTCTTCGGCATTGATATTGCCAATTGTCCCAACATCTAAACTTGGAGATCTCCTAGTTGTCTCTTTAATAGTAAAAGGTTCTATACTTGGCCTTTGAATTCCATATTTTTAAAGGTCTCCATAATTCAATCTTCCAAGGAGAACAACCATTTTATCTACAATGCTACAAAGGATGAATTTAAATTGAACCATCCCTAGATGCACTATTTCCTTGTCGAGTGCATGCACCTAAGATGTGAAAATAGAGAATAGACTATGCATGATTGATATGTATAACAATATTTTTCTATTATGCCAAATAAAGTGTGGTATAAGAATATGTACATATAATATAAACTAATGGTATTTTGTCATATAAAATTACTTAAAATGGAAATACACATCCCACCCTAATTTCCTAAATTAAGTGAATGGACAAATGACAAATTCTAATTAAGCAAGGGCTAGATCATGGATAGGAAACATTTTGAAGCATTGTTTGAGTAAAAAATCAAGGATTTCAAGATTCTATCAAAATAAATAAGAAGCTTTACTTGCATATATGGTGCATTAATAATTTCAAGATTCCATGACAGATAACATTATCTGATTTCGAATGACAATAGATGTCGTAGTACTATAGTTTGACAAATCAAAAGTTATTTCCATTCTAGAATTACCACAACCAACCACCAAAAACATCTTTATTTTCGTAGTTCTTTCCATTTTTGTACTACCTTGAATGTAGGAATTTACCACCAAAGTTTCCCAGGACAGGACTATTTAGGATAAAAGCTTAACTATTTTCACTAGTAGCAACAACCATAAAAATTGCAACATGTTCTTCAATTAAGTTAGATTCATCTACCATGAGTGAGTTGAGTTGGAAAAGTTGTTTTGGTTTGAGAGTAAGTTTATATAGTTGTCAAAATATCTATCTCTCAATACAAAATGGCAGATCCTTCCCGAAAATGCTTTCAGAGGGCAACATTCTGACGACTGCCAGATGCTCCAAAAACGAATTGGCCATCAAGGTTCTTCTCGATGTTTGTTGGTAATCTAAACCCATATATTTTTCTAGGTTTCTTGTGGAAGTTCTTCTCTGCCTATGGATTGATAGCAAACATTTAGAAATAAAGAAGATGCAAGTCACGTGATCAAGGTGTGCTCTAGTCACTTCACTGACAACCATGCAATTAGGTGCAGGAATGTAAAAAGAAGTGCTACTATTGGTCACTCCTTCAAGGATACTGTTCTTATAGGAGTTCAGAAAGATCTGGTGGTTCCGAATCCTACTTCGAAGAATGCAAAATCTTTGACGGAGGGAGATGATGATAAGGCTTTCGAGATATCCTCGAAATGTTACAAGTGATCTACAAGAACCACAAAGTATCAATACGCTAACTAATGCAAGAGGTGGTCAGTTTTTCTCTCCCCAAATAGCATAGATTGGTTGTGATATAGCGCAGTTGGTCATCTTAAAAGTCTTGTTATTTCTTGTGCTGCTATTCATGAGGAATTGATCAACCAGGGGATTTATGTTCAACTTAGATCTTTAAACCTTGACAAACTTCTATTATCTTTGTGTTCCCAATAAGAGATGAATATCTTTCTAATTGACCATGTTGATTTATTTTCAAGTTGGTCAACATTGTTCCTTAGAGTTGCTAAAACATGAAATAGAGGTCCGCAGTTTGGGTCAAGATAGAGGATGTTCCTTTGGCATTATGGCATGAAATGTTTTTCACAATGATTGGAAATCTTTGTGGTTGTGTTATTTCGATTATTGGTGCAACCCTTTAAAAAATAGTGTTATATGCAACATGGTTAGAAATTGAAGTTAACCATAAGGCAAACATCCCTTTATTTTTTGAATGGTTGGTAAATGGTACTTTTGTCAAGTTATCAGTTGCAATCGTCAATGGATGCACTATTTTGGCATCTTCTCAAGTAGGAATGCCTCTCAGTCCCATTTTTTGTCTCAACTAATAGTGATGTCATAATAGTGCAATGTCATCAAAGTGTAAGTAAGAAATCCAACAGACCTTGGGAAAATAACAAGCATGGCAATATTTCTAGAGTCAATCACAATTTGCACACCTCTAGTGCTTTTGATAATACAAATAGTGCTTCTGAAGACATATGGAACCCCCAAGTGTACTCAACTTCTAGTGATCGCCTTGAAGTATACCTACACATTTTTTTAATGTGGTAAGTCCTAACTAAGCTAATCATGTGGTGGACTCAGGGAAAAAACTTAGTCGTTAAGAGGAGTAATTCTCCTACCATTAGCCATAATAATGGTTTGGATGTAGGAGTAAATTCAAATTGCGATGCTTTGGACTTTGTGGGGTTTGAGCCCTATTCAAGAGGTTCTTGTGTTGGGCTACTAGATTTAGAAGAGCAAGTACCACGTCCTTTAGTCAAAGGTTTTCCAATGGGAGAAATTGGCATTAATAGTGGACTGACTTCCTTCAAATCCAATGTGGATGTGAAGCTAATGAATAGTGTGCTGAAGGACTTCTACAGGGTCTCAATTCTATACGAGTCACTCTTGGGGTTGGATTAGGAAGCCTTTTCCAATAAGACTTAACAAAGTTAGGGGGATTGGGCTATGTAAAGTAGATGGGTCGAGAGCAAAAAAAATGTTTCTCTAAATCAAATCATAAGTCGTGTAGTTTGAGGGAAGAAGCCATAAAGACTATCAACTTTGGTATGAAATTAGGTATCTATTTTTTATGGGGAGGAGGATCCGGTGTCAAAGCCTTTATGACCATTGACCAAAAGATTGGTTCTGCAATCCAAAATATGGTGTTTCAATCCATCTTTTGGGTTCTTGTTCACATGAGGAAATTCAATTGGAATTTTTGTGGGTTTGTTAAAATGGAATTGTGGAGTGCTGCAAGTTAGTTAAGTTGCAAAAGAGCAAGCGTACTTTTTGTATTATGCCATCAAATATCAGAGAAAGGGTTTTGTACTTGGTTATACTCATAATTTGTTAGATTTGTCATTAAACCTTGATTGGTGCTTCGTGCGTGTTTCTAAAGTGTGTTATTTTGCGATGAGATTCTTGCTTCTATTTTTTTGTTGGGTGATACTACATTTTTCATTATGAGGCTAAGTTTGGTGGATTCAAATATTTCTAGGGAATATGTTAAGGGTGTTGATACTCTTTGCCAGTAGGAGTTGAATGGTTAGTTCTACAATGTTAAAGATAAGACTGTCCGAAAAGTTTGGGTGTTTTAGTAAGTAATCTTGGTACTGTTGCAAGTATTGTTCTAGTCTATGCAAATGAGGAAATGTTTCAGTGATGCTGCAGCTTGTGGACTTTCTGGCTGGTTTCCTATAGGCTTTATTTTTGTGGTCATTGCTAGTCTATATTTTCTTTGAGTCGTGTCTGCCTGTATGATCTTTCTCTTGATTTTCTTAGTACTGGAGTTTTCCCTTGTGGCTTTTATGAATAAAATCTTTGCTTTTCAAAAAAAAATGAGGTTAGATTCAACTGACTTATTCTTGACTCGAACTACTTATGTTCCGTCATCAACGATGAAAGATACTGAGAAAATTTCACAATTGTATATGATTTTTGAATAAACATATTTTTTATTCAAGTTTACAACATAGTTGTCCAAGTACTAAATAAAACAAGACTTGGATAAGAAAGTTGGTGCATCCAAGGAGAATGGCATGTGAGGAAGTTCGCAAAATTTCTTTGGCAAGTGAAGGTTCAACCAATCATATATAAGAGTGCTTATTCCATAATGGGGCAAAACAATCCTCTATCTCTAGGACAACATTTGGAATTTTTTTCGCAGTTTAAGCAACAAGAAGTTGCCAAACCTGCAGGACCACTACCAACAATCAAAACTACAACACTTTCTCGCTTCATTCTCTTCTAGTTTTCTGTTTTCTTAAGAATTACAGTGTGAAAAACCAGGGAGGGTGGTAAATTAGGTTTTTATCCGATTTTTCAATCTAATTCAATAAAACGCCTATTTGACAACAAATAACAAACACTTGGTGTGCTAGTTGTGTGAGTAAAAATGTGTTCAAATAAAATGCAGAAAGTAAAGCAATGAACACAAAGATTTATAGTGGTTCGGTTTATCCAACAAAACCTAATCCACTATCTTGAGTTACCTACTCAATGATTTTACCAAATGCCTTCACTAATCAAATTAATCAGATTACAAAAGAGGCTCATTCAATTCACTTTAGAGTTTTACAAATAACCTCTTAACCAATCAAGGTTCACTCAACCCTTGAGTTTTACAACACAACCTTGATTATACAATAATCTCACCACTCTCCTTAGTGAATCCTAACAATACAATTCAATTTAAGGTTCATCCAAATGTTTTACAAACAAACCTTAAAAACAAAACAGCCTACACAAGGCTCACTCTAACACTTAGGATTTTATGCTACTTGCAACTTTGATACAATTACATTCAATAATAAGAGATAAAGATTTGATAGATATTACCTTAATGTGAAGATATATCAATTTGAAACACAATCACCTCTTTGAGTAATGGCTTGCCAAGATTGCTCAAAATTCATCTTTGAATGTAAAAACCCTTATTGAATGATTTTAACAAAATTGATGTTTAGAAAGGGTTTTGGAATGTTTTTAAGATGTTATAAGATCAAGATATACAATGTTTTTGCTCAAAAAATGTTCTTAGAAAGACTTCCAAAGGTTTTGGTATTTATAGGTTTGTTCCTAACGGTCAAAAATAAAGCTGTTGGAAACCCACTAGCAATTTGCGGTCGACCGGTGCATCATCTGCAACATCATCCTCAAGCTCACTGGACAACCTTCGGATGATGATTTTCATCTTATGGTCGACCACATGGTTGTCCACAAGTTCACAGATGAACAAATTTGATAGCACATGCATCCACAAGATAAACTAACTTGTGGACGATACCTGAACCACTTTAGGTCGACTTAAACATGTTCATTTGTGTATCAACAATACTCTAACACACAAATGATGATTTCAATCAACCATATAAGTTATGGTATCAATCCAACAAGAGTTTATGAACCATTTAAGTTTTGAAATCACGATGCATGCTTTTTGAAATACCAAAACATATTTTAACATATTAAAAAACATTTTGAAATAACGTTTTAAGTTCATAGAGCAACCTTTAGAAACCATTACTCAATTAGAGGTAAAACTAGAGATATCAAAATATATTGAACTCTAAAACTATACATCTAGTTCTTATCTAATCCAATAAAAGCTTGTTTTCAAATCTTGATAGTCTTGACTTGTATACTTCCTTGAAGACTTGAAATCTTGTTCTTGCATGGATTAAATCATGAATCCAAAAACTCTATCACTTGTGCAAACAAGACATTAATCATCATCAATATTTGTCATTAATCAAAATTAAAACATTAAAAGCTTTAGGGCTTTCACACTGAAATTCTTGATGAAGCACTCAATTTGTAAAAATGAATGATTTGTTAATAAAAGTATGTCTAAAATCATTGAACGAACAATATGAATTATGAGTTTCCTTTTATTAAAAGATTGACCATATAAATTTTGTTTTGCTTATCATATAGATGATTGTTAAGTGGCAATCTCTTTTTACATTTTGATGTTCCTTTTAAATGGCTTTGCTCTGGAGGAAATTTTAAAGTGCCTTTAACATATTGGTTAATGTGTTGACATTTTCTATAAATAAATACATTGTCACTATTATGTGGTTATAAAGATTTATCTAAAATCATTGAACTAGATGTGTGTGCATGTCTGTATGTATGTATGTATATATATATATATATATATATATATTATTAAATTTCTATCATAAATGGAACAATATTTAAGTTTCCTAATCGACTAGATGACTAACATGTGGCAATCTCTTTTCCTTTTTGACCAAATTCTTTAATTAATTCCACATATGTATTTGTTTTGGAGATGTTTTAAACATTGCCTTAATGTTCTATAGTTCTTTGAGACTACATTCTTTGTATGCACTCTTACTATTCTATTTTTCTATAAACTCTCCAAAATAAGAATACAATGTACTTTGTGAAAGTGTCATGCATTTGAATTAATAATCAATATTTAAAAAAAATAACAATATTTGTAAAGTAGAAGACAAATAACTAAAATAAATTATAGACTCTCCAGAAGCCTTAGTAGAAACATTAAATCAACACAATAAACAACCACTTGAACAACTAGGTATCATACGCTCAAACAAACTTCTTGTATTCTCTATAAAATAGGAATAAGAAAGATGTTCTATTAGGATTTTATTTTTGCACCAAGAAGTAACACATTCGTATAATCTATTATCATTATATAATGCATTATTATTTGTCTTTTCCATAACATTTAAATATTATCACATTCATATAATATGCTATCTTTTAGAAGTATTTAAATTAAATCCCTAATTTTCAATAAAGAGGAAAGCTCTGACATATTCAATGAATAACTTGTTACTTTTTGGTTTTGTAGCCAAAAAAATTATTATTGACTACAAAATTATTTTTTCTATTTAAATTAGCTTATTACCTTGTTGAAGTCGTATCCACTAAATCAAAAATTACTTTTTTATTGATAACTACATCAGCTACCAATACTCAACTATATATAGGATTGTAATCAAGCTGAGTCAAATTGAGCTTTACGATTTGAAGCTCAAGTTCAAGTAGTATTCGAACACTGATATACTCATAAATTAATTGATTTTTATGCTACTTAATGACTATATTTTGTTTAAAAATTGGTTAATTGTGTTATTTAATGGATATATATCACATTTACTTTCTATTTATTTGTTTATAAGTTTTTCAGTGTATTTTAGTACATTTTAGAGATAAAAATAAGAAGAATAAATGAAGATGAAGAATAAGAAAAAAATCGATGAAATTTTCAAGTCTTTTTGTAAAATTTAGTAAAGAAATTTTGTCCGGATAATTTCAATATTTCCGGGGAGTTTATCTTTCAAATTTTCTTCTTAATGTTTATAAATTTCATCTTATATTTATTAAATATGTATTGTGAGTAATTTATTTTTTTTTTAGCAAGGAAATGTGTTAAGTTATTAATAAATGAGATTATGAAATAATTATTTTTGCACTTAATTTAATTTATATTTGGATTTATTTCACTGGGCTTATGGTTAGTTACCTGCCTAGTCTTTATTAGTTTTACTTTATGCACTTTAAATATCGCAAATAAATGGCCGAACCATCTAATTAGTTTAATTTCTTTTTATGTCTTTTATTTTCTTTTTTATGTAAGGTCGAGTCTTCAAACTTTTAGTTTAATTTATTTAAATGACCAGTTGAACCGTCTAATTTGTTTAGTTAATATAAATCCAATCTTTCTTTATATATATATATATGTATTTCTTTTAATACATTTATATATATTAATTTGAGTATTTATATAATTCCTTTTTTAACCAATATAATTGTGTGAATTAATTAGATTGACGATCTAGTTAATGAATATGATTATATAACTAGGATTATTAATCTTGTATTAATGATTCAAGTAGCATCAACTAGTTTAATTGAGTTGCAGCTCTTGGCTTAATTAAATTAGTAGCGGAATTATATAATTTAAATTGTATATAATTAAGCTGATTGTTACATACAATTTAATGTTAGTGATGCCTTATTTACTTAATCTGTCTTTAATGTTGGTAGTGGTGTTTAATTAAATTAGAGATTAATCTGTCTAAGCTTATCGAGATTAATCTAATTTGTAAGGATAAGAATCTGTTTGAGCTTATCGGGATTCTAAAACAAACTACTTAATAATGTATTTATCTATGATTAATCCCATGAAAAATATAACTTGATACTAGTTCCTTGATAACGTCTTTTTATATAATTTATATTCCAAATTCCTTTTTTAATTCTATTCACAAATCCAAAAACTCCCAAACCTTTTTTGATTAATGATTTTAATTTAAGAGTTGACAAATCTCTGTGGATTCAATCCTTACTTTCCCTATCTACATAGGAATTGTTAAGTTTAAATTTGAGAGTCATACGATAAGCTTCATCAAACACTATTCAAGTTCGTTCTATTAACGTTTGGGCTAAAACTATTGTTTGAATTTGTTCGTTTATTTTTTTTCCATAATGTTTGTATTCATTTATGTTGGGCTTGTTTAATTTAGCAAGCCGAACTCGAGTTGCTCAATTAGTTCAAATTCAATCTTGAATTTTTTTTCCTATTTTTCTTTTCATATATATATATATATTATTTAATATTATAAATTATATATAATATAAAATATATTCATATATATCAAAATAATAAACGAGCAAGCTGTAAATGAACACAAATGAGCTCGAACGAGCTTTGTTCACGAATTTGTTTATAGCCCTAGTTATATATTGGTCCAAATATCACAAGGCTCAACACCATCACTATTATCTAGAAATATAACAAATTTGTTTGAGTTAGGCTCAATAAGCTTTGTTTGTGTATAAATTGTTTTTCATATAAGTTTTGGCAGTTAATTTTGTACATAAACTCTTTTCAAGGTATCTATGATTAAAAAATTTGACTTTTCACCAAAATAAGCAAAAACAACATTTATTTCAAAGTTATAGATAATTTAAAACGCTTAAAAGTAAAAAAACAAAAGATTATGTGAACCACTCCTAGAGAGAAATAAGTCTAGATTCAATTGTGGAATTTGATCCCCTACATTATAATAATTCTTTTTTATGAAATTTCAAATTTTAAAATTTATTGAGATGTTAAAAAATGAACTTTATCAAGTTAACCCTAAAAATAGTTGATCGGTTTTCAAGAAACACAAGTATTTCTCAAAACTCATAGGGCTGCCAAGAGTCATAAATGAAGATTCAAATTCTAGAAATATAGTTCTCACTTCAAGTGTCATTTTTAGCAGTTTTCATGGCTAATGGTTCAATATAATCTCTCAAAATAATTACACAACTCAGTGCACCAAATATGTCCAATTGGGCAAAGTGTACTAGAGAGTTAGGTTTGTCATGTCCAAAGTGGATTCATTGATCCAATCAAATTTCAATGATTTGATTAACGCATGTGAGAGGGTTGAGAAAGACGATTTCCAATGACAAAATTTTTTGTGCTATTCATGCACCAAAAATGAATGTTAGGACATGTTGGAAATCACTTTACATGTCTCATAATTGTTCAATATAATAAAGTCTTATTTTGCTGCAAACTCTTCTTAAAACATGTATCAAGTCTTGTATGGCTAAAATAATCATCATAAAGGCATCAAAATAGTGCAACAATTCATTAAAATAGGCAAATCCTTTAAGTAATCATATTTTGGCAATAATTTTAGACAAAGTATAATTCAAAAAAAAAATTTGAAAGCCATAACGAATTATTAAAGAAGGACCGAACAGTCTAGCAACAAAACAACAAGCAGTCAAATGCTCCAACAAAAGAAAGGCAGCCAACCAGATCTACCTAAAGCAACAACAAAAGTAGCCTACCCACACTCAAGTATCTACCTAGAAGGTTTTATAAAAACCAACACAAAAACTTAGCTATACAATCAAGGAGGCAAGATTATTTCTCCTCAAAATTAGCAAACAAAGAGGAAACAAAAAACCTCACAGTCCTTATAACAAGGAAATCAACCAAAACCATCGAGCAGAATCAATAAAAAATTTCAAGCCAAGCAAAGTCCAAAAACACCCTTCTATAAACCTGATAAACTAGCATAACTTGGATGCCATCAAAGCAATAAATAATAAGTAGCAAGCCATTTAAACAAAGCAGCACCATCATAAACAAGCAAACCAAATGCAGCATCATAAAAATATCTTCAAACCAAGGGCTTTACTAACCTCCCAACACTCTTGTGCCTCTCTTAGGATTGCATTGTTTCTGGCTTTTATGTTGAAATCCAAGATAGAAGAATCTGGTTTATGATCACTCAAATTTTGAATTTAATTCAAAGCAGATAATGTTTTTTTTATATTTATTGTGACATTTTCCCCTACAAAGAAAGCCACATGCCAAACCCTTATAGTTAAAAGTAGTTTCATCTGGGTTAGACACATCACAAGTAGTTTGAGGGAGGTATTATGCAATAGACAAAGGCACACTAGTATCCTTCTGAAGACGATTTTGTGGACCCTCAATGAAACTATTTTCATTCAAATCAGCCTTATTCTCAAACCCATCAACTAGTTGAATAATCATGCTATCTATGAGCTTAACCTCTTCAAAACTAGGAGCAATTGGTTCTTCACCAATAGTAACATCAGCTCCAGTGTTCTCCACATCTACAAAGCACCTACCATGTTCCTCAACATTTGAAGTTAAGTCATGATTAGCGATCTCAGTTGTGCGATTCAAATTTTCTAAATTTTGATTTTCCTTTTCTTGATTAGTTGCCTGTAAAATTGGAGAATCACTTCCAAAGAGGGAACACACGAGAGGATCCGATCACAATACCGAAGACCCAGCATAAGTAAGGGAACCGACTCTTCCTTCACCACATAGATTATAACTTAAAATCAAAACCATTTTTCTTCTTTTCCAATAAGACAATAATTAATTGAATACTCGGTACCTCTACCATCATCCATCCAACTTCTAAAATAGATCTAGAGCTCGTCACCTCAGCTACTTTAATTATTTTTCCCCAAAAGTTTCCAATAGCAGTGAAGAAATCAATTTGCCAAATAGCAAGAGGAATATCCTCCAACTTCACCCATATGTGACTAGACATTTCGACCTAATTTTCTCACCACGAAGTAGATTCTCAAACCATATGGAAAAGAGATTCTTATGTGCTCATAAAAGAGAATTTGCATAACTTTTACTAAATCAAAAGTGAGAAGAAGATTGATATTGCTAATTGGTGCCACAATAACATTAATGCCTTACTCACCAACTTATCTTGAATAACCATCCATTGAGAAAAACATCGCAATCTATCCAACGCGGACCGATTTATCTAATCCGTTTATATAGAAAGTAAGACTAAATATTATACTACATTGTATCTCGATCTACCATCACCTTTAATTGTTGGCCTTTAGAGTAAGCTAATTTAACTTTATGTCCATTACTTTGATTTTGAAACACTAGATCATAATAACTTCATCAAGGTTCTTCTTACCACAATTCTCAGTAAGCCATACAAAACCTTTGACTCTTAACATAATTATTCACATGCTTGACCACCAATCTATAGTCATCCATCCAAAGCCCATTTCCTTTAACAATAGCACTCAATGCATCATTCTTATGTCTAAATCTCATAAAAACATATTTGCATTAGTTTTATACCTTCCAAAATTACGGTTGTTAGGGATAAAAATATCAGCTACAACACCAAAAAAATTTAAGCACATCCAAATAGAATCCATAGAAGAATTAACATTAATATTGCCAATAAATGCTTAATGAAATCTGGATCTCCATCTCACATAATACTTATAATTAGAACCCCCGTCTTGAAAACTCTTGTCCACATCCCTACTCATATTGTTCTATAGAGAAAATATTCTACACTGAATTTTTTTATCAGGAATTAAGCCACACACTTAGTGACCAAAAATTAGAACATATCACAAAATCAATATCCAAAAATTAATTCAAATAATCTCCCAAATATCCTCAAGGGAAGCAACAACAATATCAAATTCTATTCCCATAACAACAACTAAATAAAATCCTCTAAAACTAATAATCAAACAATAATACTCCAAAGTGAAATAAGAGATTACCAAGCAACTAACTTCTTAGAAGCCCTAAAAAGCCTTAAAAACATAGATAAGCGTTTTCCCATCCATTTCAAATCGTCGATGACAAATAGCAAAGCTTCCTAGAGACTCTAAGTTCACAAACTAACCATTGTCACATGTCATAATTCAAATTTTACATAAGCTTTCATGGTCATTCAAAGTCTCAACTCTCTCTACTAACTTCAAGAAACATGTTGGACTAAAAGTATTGAGTTGCATAGGAGAAAAAATTGAAGATAAAGTTTAGAGAACCTACTAGGTATTTAGTGGTTCTTTAGTGAAAGCACATTCTTGGTAACAATTTTTTTGACATATAAAATCAATTTTAAATCCGTTTTTGAGATGAAACAAAAACAAAAATTACTATAAGTAGATCAAACATTGACATGAAAGGAATAAAGAAGCATTTTTCAAAGATAGAGGTATAAAAACTCACCAACAATATAAGCTTTCTCAAAAAGATTGTTATTTTGTCAACACGGTTGACACAAGTGTGAATTAGTTTCTAGATGATTTTTTGCAGTGAAATAAAATATAAAATTTTCTCTAATATAATATAAGTTTTAACATGGTTAAGTTTAGTTGAGGTGTGAAGAAAAAAGTTTCAAAGTTAGAGAAGCATGAACATACAAGCAAAACAATGGTTCTTGATTAGTTGGAATAAAGTTTCTTCAGCTTTTGGTCAGTTTAGAAGGTTTCTATTGTTCCAAAAAGTTACTAAGGTAACACTAAGAACATATGGATTGATTAGTGAGAATATTTCTTACTTTATATGATTTTGAAGCACACACATGATTTCGATAGAAAAATTAAGAAAAACTCATCAGCTGCTTATAATATGGTTTGTGTTGATTTATTCATTGTATCATGAGGTCAACACTAAAAACAGAGAAAAAAAGAAAAGAAAAGAAGTCATTCAGCAACCCCATGCTAAAGTAATCCTATAGATTTTTATTTTATGAAAATAAAATTTTGTTGGTAATTAAAATTTATAAACAAATTATCAATGGAATTTTAAAAAATTAATTATTAAATATTGGTGTAATAATTATTAAGGTAATTTTTAAAAAAATGAATCAAAATAAAAAATTGTGATGGATAACTAATGAAATTCAGGTTGGTGGGGGTTAGTCCTATGATATCAAAATATGGGATCTTATACTGATTAGTCTTGTAAGTGCATTCAATAACTAACATATAGCAATACGACAACAACAAATCAATAGAACTATGATGACAAATCATTGTCACCCACAACATTAGTACTTCCATGTATTTTGTGCTAAAGTGTCCAATCAGACTTAAATGTATATGATATAGTTGTTGCATCACATATCTACCATCTAAATCTTTTTTCTTAAACTTGGTTCGAATATTGCTAACATTCTTAATTTTATTCTTACTATTAGAAATTTTTTGTTTTAGATAGTCTAGGATATCTTTAGACTTCATTTGACTCTTAAACAACTCTTATGTGCCATACAAATAAAATCCATGATGATGGTTGTTATTACCATCAAACATCTCCAAAAATCAATGACCAGTAGTTGACTTTGACCCTTTTAGTGAAATGGACACTCACATTTCTTCATCGTTGTTACCCGTCTACACTCAACTTCATGCTTAAATTTGTTGAACTCATCTTGTACCGGTTGGAACGTCACAACCAATGTACATCCCTTCTATCTTTCTTGGATCCTTCTACTATGAGAAAAATGTTGTATACTTATGTTTACTACACCATTTCCTCTCTAGACCAAAATGCACAATCTGTGATAAAATTGAACAATAGTCATCATAGTCATCAGGAAATTTGCACATAAAGAAAGACTATCAATTTAATCAATTAACAAATAATTCAATACTCGAAAAAAGCTTAGAATCGATTTGACCACAAAACCTTGTTGTAGGAGACCGTTTGATTTCCTGGTCAAAACAATCGAACATGACTTAATCATCTCCTTAAAACTATTGAACATGAATTGACTACTCTCTCTAAATGGTCAATTAGGGTTTGACCATTTTGACCGAATTATCAAATCCTTTTTGAGGCACTATTTCATCTAGTCAAACAAATTGAAAATTAATGCAAATTTATGTGTAAAAATGTTAACATTGCATCTACTTCATCATCATATGATCCTATATCATCTCATGTTGATAATTTGTACGAGTCTGTGTGGCTCGATTGACAAAATTGTTTTACTGAGTATGGTGAGGTTAAAAAACTAAGAGTGTTGGATAGTAAAAGAGGTGATGAGTTTAACAACCTTGGGCATTTTTTAAGGTTTTTCTTTTCTTTTCTTTTTTATGTAAAAGAGGTGATGAGTTTAGTAACATAGGGCATTTTAAGTTTTTGACACTCTTTCCATGGATTTTTAAGGTTTTTCCCCCTCTCTCTCTCTCTCTCTCTCTCTCTCTTTTTTAATCTCTATCCGATCTGTCGGACTCGAACTGGTCCCATCGTCTACAGTTGTTCTCTTCAAAACTAGCCATTATTTCGAATATCCAAATCCACACTTGTTAGCCATAGCGAATGGCGGTCTCTACTCTAGCACTGACGGTTGTTACAACAAAGCCAGAAACCCTCCAAGGATTCACTCCCAGAACCACTTCTACCACATTCAGGGCAGCTGCATCATCATCCCATTCACCAAATTCAACTTCTACTTGCAGCAAGAACCACATCTTCCGAGTGGGCTTGGGGCTTTTGGCTGCTTCAGTTGTTTCTTCAACTCCTTTGGATGCCATTGCCACCAGAATTGAGTACTATGCCACCACAGCTGATCCTCCATGTGAGTTCAATTTTGTGCGCTCTGGCCTTGGTTACTGTGATATCGCTGTTGGGTCTGGCCCGGATGCTCCTTATGGCCAACTTATTAATGTGAGTTCTTATTCTGTTTTTGTCTTGTTTATGTTGTATATAGTGTACGCCTCATGCATAATTTGCAAGTTTCTCTTAATTTTGGGAGAAAATGAAGAACTGAAATGTGTTGATTTCTTCTCAGCCAAGAACAGGGGCTAACGAACGTGTAGACTGTAAATTTAGTTCTAATTTAATCAAGCAGTATTTTACAGGCTAACAAACTGTTTAGAATTGCATGTTTTTTTTTTTTTTGCGTTTACAGATCCACTTTGGAACTTTTTGTTGAAAATATTTACTGATCATTTACATTTAGATTTTAATTTTGGAGATAGTTGGCCTTTGGCCTCCGAAGTCTCGTCTTCGGTAGTGAACTGTTTCAGTAGGTCCTCATGCAGAAAGATAAAAGTTTCCTTGTAGAAAACTAGGAATAGACGTTTAAATAAAACTGTATGAAAGAAAGAGTTTGTATTAGAGATGATAAAGCTTGGTGAAGGCGTAAGGAATCAAGAAATTTGATTAGTGTTTTTTGCTATGGCTTTGAGGGAAAAGAGAAAAGGTTGCATATTTTTTTGTGATAGTAACATTGTAAGTGGCCTTTGCAGTTCTTATTGTGATTATTCGTCCTATAATTTGCCAGTTAGGAATAGGCTGTAATTGGTCCAGTAGTATATCTAAGGCTGCTAGAGGGTGTACAATAAATATGTGTTTATTATTGTTGTAACTAGAAAATATGTGTTTATATTTTCTCCGCATTGAGAATGTAATGATGTTTACCTTGAACTCGTTTTTGTGGTTCCTATGGGAATTAATAAGTTATGTCTAAGTCTCCAGTCAGGTTTAATGATTACAGTTGGATTTTTCAATAGGTGAAAAAATAAGTGTTTCACTATTCCATAGATTCAGCTTCATGTACACCTTCTTCTGCTTCTTCTTTGTTCATTAGTTGAAAGTAGTTGGAATTGAAAGCTTTTCTGTACTCTTTTCCCTCTTCTAGTCCTCTTGCTTTTTGGAAAACAAGAGATTCTCTTTGACTGTTGTTTGTTTTACAGGTCCACTATACTGCAAGATTTGCTGATGGGATTGTTTTTGACAGTAGTTATAAACGTGCTAGACCCCTTACTATGCGCATTGGTGTAGGCAAGGTGGTGTTCTCTCTCAGTCACGTATAATTGCTGTAATTCCTTACATGTTACATGTTCTCTACTGCTGAGATATTCCTGCTAACATGTGGCTGTTAACTTTACTGGGCTAAACCTGCAAAATAATATTATGCAGATTTAATATAAGCACTGGGGACGTTAAAGCTGACTATGCTTAAATATAAAGCATAACTTATGCTCATCAAGTCCATTATCTCCAGGAAGTTAAAAATATGGTACATAGCATCACAAGTTCACCTTAATCAAGTGTTTTGTGTATTATGTTGATTTTTTTATGACTTTCCTTCATGTCCTGTAGTTATTTCTGTATGAAGCATCAAACTACCTGTAGGTAACTTGTCATTTTTCAAAGAAATGTGGGTGCAAGATAGCTTTCGGACTTTTTCCATATTAAAGTTGAAGCATGGTTAAGGAAGAATAAATAGATGAAGGAAACCACATTTCCAGGCATCCTTGATGAATAGGCTAGGAGTCATTGTCAAAGAAATCTGGCATAGAGAAGTTGAAAAACATGTAATATAAGCTAAATGGAGGCCCTTCAATATCTATAAAAGTTCTAGTTTAAGCAGACATTAGAATGGCAAAGGAACTAGTTCCATAAATGAGTCTTGAGCTCCTCTTAAGTCTTAAAAATGTTATAGCCTATATCATTGATGCCAATTTACTTGTGAAAGGGTTTGCATACCGCATGTGGTCTTGATGGAGTTTGGCCATTGACCACGTGGCAGCATCTTATTTCAGTTCCCTGAGACACTAGTATATGACTGACTGTCCAATCACTTATCTCCTAGTCTGAGCCCATTATCAGGGGAAAGGTATATTTTCTTGATTGTAGGTTACCAAATGACTAATACTTCATTTTAAACATACATGGGGATTATCTGTGCCTTTGTCTCTTCCTTATGGACCTGAACTCATGATTTCTTGAGAAGGTAAGATTAATGATAGATACTCTGATTTCTGCCCCTTAGTTTGAGTCCCATAGTACCACTTTTTTTCTGAGTTGTTCACATTCAATATAGCAGGTGACTTGATGTGTTAAGAAGGTAAAAAGATTTAGTGAATGGCATTCTGGAGGCCTGGGGAGTGCTCCAAGTTACTTGCCATGTTGAGGAATCTGCAATCCATTCTAACGATGCACAAACTATGTTTGTAGAATGAGCTAGTTTTAGCTTTGGATACATTAAAATTTTAAATTTCTAACTACAAAATCATGGCAATGTTTAACTATTCTTTCCAGTAGAAATAGGTCTGGTTTAAACACTTGGTAGTGAAGAATCTTGTTCCAGAACTTGAGATATTCTTACTTAGTATTTTTGTTTTTTATCTTTGCTCACAAGAGGCTTTTACTGTTTTTTGACAATAATCTGGTAATAATTCAGACTATGGTGCAGAATTGTGTATATCTCTACCAGGTTATACGCCACTGACTAGGGGAAGTCCTAAATGAGTTACATTATTTCAACTCATATACCGCATCTTGCAACTTTTATATTACACCTATGGAATTACTTCCTTAATAACTCACATAGGTGGTATTTTTGTTCTAATCCTTTGGATTTGAAGCATTTTTTTTTCACTATGCAAGGAATAACTTATAAGCTTTGTTTTCCAATGGAAGCATCTTAAAATCAATTTCAGTGGGATCATGAAGCACAATTGACCTTTTTCTCTTGAAATTTAAGAGGAGTTGTGGGGTTTATGATATTTCCTCTATAAAGAATTAGAAAAAGGAAACTTGCATGAGATCATGAAGCTAACTTGGCTTTTTTCTCTGAACTTAAAGAAGAGTTGTAGGGTTTATGATACATTCTCACTGTGCCTTGCTGGTAATAGTCAGTGTCAGAAATTTTATTTTTGTATGTAATCTCTGCTCCAGGTGATAAAGGGATTGGACCAAGGTATACTGGGGGGTGAAGGAGTACCTCCCATGCAAGTTGGTAAGATTTTCTTATAATGCATTGAAACATGGACGTCCAGGCTTCTCTATTTCCCAGCTAATATCATTTTTCCATTGTTGATAGGAGGAAAACGCAAACTTCAAATACCTCCACACCTGGCATACGGTCCAGAACCAGCGGGCTGCTTTTCAGGTAGGTTATGAAGCAAATATTTTAATCATTAAATCATAACCTAAAAATTCTCTTCAAAAAAATAGGAGTTGTGTAAAGTAACAATACTAATGAAAAAACTATTTAGTTATTATCATGTAGCTGAGACATGATTTCTTTGTTTCAGCTTGTTTAGTACACGAGAGTCTGTAGCATTGGACTGCAAAAGATTCTGCATATTCTTCAATGAATTGGTTGTGATAGCAACCACTGTCTTAATACTTATTCCTCTGTTCTCTAATTTGTGCAGGGGATTGCAATATACCTGCAAATGCAACGCTTGTGTATGATATAAATTTTGTTGATATCTACAAGGGAAACAGGAAATGAAGGAGTTTGCAATGTGACCAAGTGAGCTTCTTAACCACCTAAAATAATATAGTGTATTCTTACTATTACTCAAGTATCTTTATAAGTAATCCTTAATCAAAGACACTGATAGTAATGGAAAAATTTCAACTTGAGGAACAGAGGTAGGCCTTCTTTCCCTCAGAAGCAGGACACAAAGTTTACTTTTATGTTGTGAATACCATCTAAAGGTTCAAGCAGTGTTTAGGCTAATACTACTATGAAGTAGGAAATAACAATGTAAATAGATTCCTCAAATCAAGTGAAAGACACTGCTAGGAGTGGAAGTGGCCTTGTGCACGAAATTGGCCTTTTCAATATACTCCAATTTGGTTTACTATCTCATTGGTCAAGCACACCATTAGAAACAAGTTCAGATGTTATGTTCAAAATTAAATTCTATATTGGAGCACCAAAGGATAGCGAAACTGAGAAGGCAAAAGAATAGGAATAAGTTCAAGTTATACAAAAGAGAAATGAGGTCAGTAAGTTTCTTTGGGAAGATAGAAGTGATAATGCCTAAGTTTTATTACACGAGGACAAGCCATTGAGTCTAATTGAATTGAAGTTACTGAACATGCTCTTGCTATTCTTCTCCACCATACTTTCTTTGGTTGCTCCTCAAAGTGAGTTGGGCGTTTCTATTTATCACTCTACTGTAACAAAACTTTTAGCAAAACTTACTATCTCCATTCTTCTAATATTGTCAATGATTACCTATTGGATTTTGTTTCTTGTTAAGTCATGGCAAACATGTTTTTCTAATGATGAGAAGTTGATTAAATCAAGGGTGAAATTGTCATTTATACCATAGGATTGATCTAGGCAATTGGATGTGCCCAGATTCTAGAGCTAGATGATAAGTTATTTCCCAAAATGATTTTCACATGCTTCTACTTGCAATTTTCAGGGATCCATCACTTGATATTGTTTCCAGAAAGAATCTAAACTATATAGTAAAGATGCTTGTGTTTTCAATTTATCTGTTGTACAAAAAGTCATTTCATTTCTTTGGAAAGGTTAACCTCATATCAGATGTATAAAACTGCGTATCTTTTTCTAACAATTGTTTTTTTGCATATTGGATAGTGACTTGAAATTAAAGCTGTTTGATATACTCTAGAGTACTTTTTTTTTTTTTTTGGGGTTCTAGGAAGTAGGACATCTTTTCTACATGGAATGAAATTGTCTAAGGGCAGAACATGCTGAAAATTAATGCTTCTCCCTGCTGAGAGATTGTATTTTCTTACGACAGTAGAGAGCATCTCTCTCTTTCTCTCTCAAGCATTTCTTAAATTATTTGCTTATGAGTGTGTTTACTAAACACCTAGCATTTTTGGCTTCCCAGAAAAAAGGGGTTTACTAGAATACCTTCAGAGATATAACTAGGCTAAAATGTTCTACTGTGTCCCTCCCATACATTATTTATCAAAGGTTTCCAGACCATTAGATATATAGATTTTGAACTTCTAAGTTGGTATGCCTGTTTGCATAATTGACAATAGCATATAATGTTTTAATCATGTCAAATGTATGATTCCCAATTATTGTTTAGCATCAAGGCAAGGGGCGAAAGGAACACAGATTTCGAAGTTAAGAATCACAAGAAGTCCAGTGTAGCATAACGACGCCTGTCAGAGTCACCTGCACCAAACGGAAAAGGGGGAATTGCTTGTAAATAATTCTGAGGTTCCCTGGAAAGTATTATTCCACCTTTGCTTACTACTCAGTAATCCTGCTCTATTAAATAATAGTTCTCTTTAAGTTTATTTTCTAATAAAGAAGCATGTAAAACTAGAGTCTAGTCTGTGTTTTATTCAAACATCAGATTGTTAATGATAGTACTTTCAGACTAGGAAATGCTCTGTTATTCTTGATGCTTATGAAATTTTATTTGAACATTTGTTTATCAATGAGTAACGCGAGAAAAATTCTTGTCAACTCATCTAATACTCTGTCGAGACTATATATATATATATATATAGTCTCGACAATTGTTGATTTAGAATAGTAGAATATTTATAATTTTATTGCTTTCTTCTGATTTTTGTTTACTTATAATATTAAATGTTTCATTCCTCTTTAATAAACCAAAATCTTTATTTCAAATTTTAATGTTTTTCCATTTCATTTTAGCCATTTATATATATATATATATATATATATATATGTATAACTAAATAATTATAAAACTATTTAGAGAAAGGTCAGATATGACTTACTTAAAATAAAATAAGTACGGTTCTAAATGTTTTATCACATACAAGTACAAAATTTATAATGCCTTTGTATAAATTATTTTACTTTCACTATATTCTTATTTATTTTAATTTTTTTTTTTAAAAAGTATTTATATTTTTTTTAATAAATTAAAAGTGAATTTGAAAATAATATATACAATAATTTTAAAAAATAACAAAACGTCTTATAATTAGAGAAAATAAAGTTTGATAAATGCTAATAGATTGTCAATATACTTTGTCCTCTTGATAGGCAGTGAGAGACTTTACTCCAAAATATATTATACAGAATTAAGATGAGTCATTTTACAATTAATATATAGAGTAGGTCTTAGTGAAAATAAATCTTGAAATTAATGGGTAAATTATATTTATATATTGAGAAAGTGGACAATATCAATAAGTTCTTGTTGTCTAGTCACTCTTAGAATTTCTAATGCTATCACGCTGACTTCACCATGAACGCATAATTTCTAAAATTTAATACCACCTTTTTCATAAAAATCTCAACCTACTAATGCATAGTTTCTTCCTGTTTTTTTCTGAAGTTATTTATACATTTATATTGTCCTTTCAAAAATTAACGACACTACCACACTCAAAATGTCCAAATTGAATTTAGTGATACATCCATAAGCATTTTCAGAATTTAACAAACAATATTATATCTGAAAAACCTAAGAGGGGGTGAATTAGATTTTTATCCGATTTTTTAACCTAATTCAATAAAACACCTCTTTGACAACAAATATCAAACACTTGGTGTGCTAGTTGTGTGAGAAATAATGTGTTCAAATAAAATGCATAAATTAGAGCATTGAACACAATGATTTATAGTGGTTCGGTTTATCCAACAAAACCTAATCTACTACATTGAGTTATCTACTCAAGGATTTATCAAATCCCTTCACTAATCAAATAAATGAGATTACAAAAGAGGCTCACTCAATTCACCTTAGGATTTTACAAATAACAAACCAATCAAGGCTCACTCAACCCTTGAGTTTTATAACACAACATTGATTATACAATAATCTCACCACTCTCCTTAGTGAATCCTAACAATACAATTCAATTCAAGGTTCACCCAAAGGTTTTACAAACAAACTTTGAATACAAAACAACCTACACAAGGCTCACCCTAACACTTAGGGTTTTATGCTACTTGCAACCTTGATACAATTACAATCAATAATAAAAGATAGAGAGTTTGATAGATATCACCTTAATGTGAAGATATATCAATTTGAATCACAATCACTTCTTAGAGTAATGGCTTGTCAAGATTGCTCAAAATTCACCTTTGAATGTAAAAACCCTTCTTTAATGATTTTAACAAGATTGATGTTTAGAAAGGGTTTTGAAATGTTTCTAAGATGTTATAGGATCAAGATATACAATGTTTTTGCTCAAATAATATTCTTTTAAAGAATTTCAAAGGTTTTGGTATTTAAAGATTTGTTCCCAACAGTAAAAAATGAAGCTCTTGGAAACCCACTCAGGAAGTGCGGTCGACCACATATCAAACTGGTCGTCCGCACCATCATCCCCAAGCTCACTGGACAACCACCGGATGATGATTTTTCATCCTCCGATCGACCGGACTTCACCTGCGGTCGACCTCATGGTCGTTCACAGGTTGGCAGATGAACAAATTTGACAGCACATATATCCACAAGATAAACTAACTTATAGATGATACTTTGACCACTTTAGGTCGACTGAAACATGTTCATTTGTGTATCAACAATACTCTAACATACAAATGATGATTTCAATCAACCATATAAGTTATGGTATCAATCCAACAAGAGTTTATGAACCATTTAAGTTTTGAAATCACGATGCATGGTTTTCGAAATACCAAAACATATTTTAACATATTAAAAATATTTTGAAATAAAGTTTTAAGTTCATAGAGCAACTTTAGAAATCATTACTCAATTAGAGGTAGAATTAGAGATATCAAAATATATAACTCTAAAACTATACCTCTAGTTCCTATCTAATCCAATAAAAGCTTATCTTCAAATCTTGATAGTCTTGACTTGTATACTTCCTTGAAAACTTGAAATCTTATTCTTGCATGGATTAAATCATGAATCCAAAAACTCTATCACTTGTACAAATAAGACATTAGCCCTCATCAATGTTTGTCATTAATCAAAATTAAGACATTAAAAGCTGACATTAAAAGCTTTAGGGCTTTCAATATCCTAAAAAAAAAAAAAGAATTCTGACACCACGATCTTTTCTTAAAATTAATCGAAATGTCCAAATTTAATATAGTGATACATCTATAAGCATTTTCACAATTTAACAAACAACATTATATCCTTAGAGAGAGAGAGAGAGAGAGAATGTGGAAAAAAAGAAGAAAAAAAAAAAGAGTTCCTAATTGCTTCGTCATTTCTTGTAGCTAATCTAAATTCAAGGGAAATTAACTGTTAGATTTGATCTTTTTATTCAATTTGAGTTCGTGGGACAGAATTGTCTTTGCTTTTAATTTCTGGTCTTACATTTTGACCGAGAAGTCTTTGCTACATTTTCCTTTGTGGAGCCTCATATCTGCAATCTATTTTGAATGTTAAATAAGTAAGATCAATGCCACAATGAATTACAAGGTTCTTTTCAACTTTGTTGTACTAAAACAATGAAATGGTGCAAGTTCGACAATCTGCTAATTTAATTGATCACCTGATTGGAATTTACAAATAAATGTTAAAAGGGATCTCTTTAAAGTGTGTCTAAACATTATAAATACTGTATTTATTTTTCTTTTCAAAGATCAAAATGTGATATTTTCATTTCATGTTAAAAATATATAAGAATGAATGATAATAGAAAAACTATCAAATTCAGGATCTATATTATTTTACTCTTTCAACTTTTATAACATATCTTCTATTTTAAATTTTACAATATTACTACTTTTTTTATTTTTCAATTTTGATAACATATTTTCTATTTTTTATTTTACAGTACAAATATTTTTTTATTTTTTATGTTTGATCAATTCGATCATTTATTTTTGCCAACATTATATAAAATCGGCGTCTCACGTTTTTATGAGGACATATATATTATTTTCATAAATAAATTTGATCATTTATTAATTCCACCCATTTCTTTTTCCCTTTTCTCCTCCTTCATTCCTCTTTTTCTTCTTTCCTCTTTTTCTTTTTTGCAAAACTTTTTCTTCACATTGAAGTTTTGCAGATTTAAGTTAATAAAAAGATGAGTCATCGATTTTACATAATATTTGACAAAAAATATTTTGTCAAAGTTGAAAAAGTAAAAATTACTTATTCTGAATTTGTTAATTTTCCACGATAATATATAAGAATAAAGATAAATATTCAACAATAGATAATTGACGACACATTTACTTGATAAATAGCATTCTTGGACATTTTTTTGTTAAAAATGTATATCAACATTAACCTAACAAAGAACTCTTTATAGGGGTTCTTTTCTTGGTCCCTTGGTGTGGAAAAGTCGCTCAATTTAGCAGCTATATATATATATATTCTATATAGCTGTATGTTCTTTTGCTTTTTATATTTTTCAAACGTCAGAATTGAACCCCTATCTTATATGCATGCATCAGAATATCAAATAACACTGCAATTTTGGTAGGTCTTTGTAACAACCACAGGCTCCTCTGTCATGTTCTCTCCACAAATCTTTCAATTTCTTAAGGGTTTCAAACGCGTTTTTATACTTACAGAGTTTTGTAGAATACAATTTTAGTTCAAGAAATATAGAAAAATCTTCAACAAGCAATTACAAACACCATATATAGTCATGTAGATAGAGAATTACATTTGTCAATGACCAAAATTAAGATGATAAATACTAGTATTCTATTTCATCATCCTCAATTACAACAAAAACCACTTAAGAACCCCAAAACCATATACTAAAATTGCCTACAAAGATTCAAGTTAAAGTGATAAACCTTCATCATTTGGGAAAGAGAAAAAGGCAAAAGTGCATAGCTAGATTGGAAAAGACATCTAGAAATTAATTAATGGTACTACTATTTTCACGAGCTACATGATAGAGCAGGCATTTGGGTTGTCATCACTGAACATGGTTATGTAGGGGTCCTCATATCTTGCCACTGTACCGGTGCTGGATGGGTTCTCCACCTTTCTGACATAGCCAGGGGGTGCTTTCTTGTCATAAGATTGTGTTGAATACGGCTGAGCCACCAAGTTGTATGGCACATAAGGCCAAATCTCAGCCTTCTTCCCTGTTGACTTTACCTTCTTCAACACCTTGTTTGGCTCCACGTATCCTGTTACTGTCACCTTCTGCTGTTTTCTGTTTATCTCCACTGACTTCACTCCTGTGGAACATAAAATTTGAAGTACAATACATTCAGAAACATATTCTAAACTTCAAATTCAAGAAATGCAAGAAAAAAAATTATGGGCTTTTACCACTTAATGAAGACAAAGTTTTCTTGACTTTAAGCTCACAGCCATCACAATCCATTCTGACTTTGAGGTGCACAGTCTGCATCTGCTTCTTCTTCTTGTGTTTGTGACCACTGCTCATTAAATCAGAGAGGTATTCCAAGGTTCCTGAAACTCCCATATTGTGACTGAAAAATGGATTTTGAAAATAAAGTGCTTTAGAACACTGCAAGAAAAGTAGTTTGAGGATCAAGTTTTGGAAGAGAATTGAGGAGTGATCAGTATGACGAAGAGCTAAAAGGATTTGGGATTTGTACTTCTTTATGTTTGCTAATGCTTAGATGGAACTTCTTTTTGAGGATATGAAAGAAACTTCCCTTACATGAAATGGATTCCTTCCTTGCCTTACATCAAATAAAGGGGGAAACAAGAGAAAGGCTTCTAAAGCTGCTCTTCTAAACTTTCTTTTGCTTCCTTTGACATCTTTCTATGCATAAGCTTAGGATTTATATAGGCCTTTCCAACTGGTCCCAAGTTCAAACAAGTGAAGAAAGGGAACGTGGACCCCTATCACACAACACCAAAAATAACATCAAATGGTACTCCAACGTATTGCCCATTAGTTGAAATTAGAAATCATATTTTAATTTAATGACATTAAAAAATTAATATATAGTTTTAATTTAAAATTTAATGATTAATATTTTAAATTTCCTACGTTCTTCCACCGCTAACTAATTAGTTTTAAAAGATTATGTAACGACTTACTAATTATCAAAGTTACTCTTTTTCCTAAAAATTCAAGAGTAATCATTTGCTTTTTAACAAAAAAAGCATATATATTTAATAATCATTGAATAAAATATTTCAAGTCGTGCTTTGGGGAAAAAACCAGAAAAAGATAGATATTTTTTGTAATTTTTAATAGAAAGGGAAAAGGGGGAGGAGGACAAGTCACCAGATATAAAAAAAATAAAACTTAGCCTATGTTGCAATTAGTGACGAATTCAAAAAAATTTCAGAGTGAATTTTTTTACCTTAAATGAGTAGGTTCCACTCTTAATAAAAAAAATTTAAAAATCAAATAATTTCCCTTATTATATATATATATATATATAACCCCACTTCTTTGCATGTGCATCCGCCATGGATTGAAACCAAAGATTTTAGTCTTGAACAATAACTAGATAAATTGTTTCTGCAAAAAAATTGTTATAATATAAGAATTTAATAGGTAGATTTATTGGCCTAAACTACAAATTAAAAAGGAACTATAGCCTAGCGTACTTTGTCCTTAACGGGTATGAAAATTAGGGCAAAACGAAAAGGTGGTCTTTGAGACAATAAAAAGAAAAAGTTTAAAAAACACGGAAAGGAAAAAATTCAAAATTGATATGGGCAAATAATTATTTCTTAAAATAGCACCAATAATAGAGAGAGTAGTTGCCACGTTCGAGATTTCAAGAAGAACATGACTCAGCTAAACTTTTGTCACATTATTCACGATTTATCAAAATAAAAAATTTAAATTAAAATTTTAAAATAACATTTTCAACATTTTAAGATTCCGACAAGATTCGCTTCCAATCGATTCCAACAAGATTACGATTATAATTTGATTTTGATTTAGAAAAATAAATCAAGATAATTTATTTTAATTAAATAAATGAAAGTTTGTTATTAAAGTGAGTTTGAACTTATTTTTTATTTATAAAAATGAAGTTATTTATGTATCCTTCAAGAGTATAGAGGAATCAAAATCCTCCTAGTTCTTTTACTTGTAAATGCACTTTTACCTCAATCGATTATTCATGGACTTTTGACTTCAATGCTAATAGAAGTCCCTCAATATCAAATATGTATTAAGCAATCATGACATTTTTGTTTACCAATAACATTAAAAAATGACTTCTCAATTTGAATTATATTTCAAATACAAATCATATATATTTTTCAACATTATTAATTTCATCACAAATGGAATCATAATATATATAAATATTCTAGTAAACCTTCAATTTTAATTTGAAGATAAAAAACAGCCGCAAGTAGATTTATTTTAGATATTTCATCGGATCATTCCATAAAAATGATGAAAAGTAATATGAGCATTGGATAACGGATAATAATTGTTTAAACCTTATAAGAAGAGGTTTGTAAAATATTTTAAAAGTTTGAAATTTTAAAAGCTAAAAATTTATTTTTATATAATTATGGTAAAATGGTGAGATTGTGACAAGACTAATGCATAAAAAAAATATTATTTGTCAAATAAAATTATATATAAGATTTTTTTAAAAATATTTGAACGGTCAATTCAACGGTTCATCAAAATAAAATTTTAAAATCGAATTTGAAAATTATTTGTGTTCATGAAATCTTTATGAATAATAAACGTAGTTAACGATTTTTGAATCGTTGACCATGATTCTATTCGTCAGATTCAAATTCAACCTTAGTCAGATCTAGAAATGAGTAATTGCCATTTTTTTTTCTTTTATTCATTCAAGATTAATCTATTCTTTCTGTCAAAGTCTTTTACATTTGGATAAAATTTTTTAAAAAAAACATAACTCTCTCAAGATTTAAATTTAAAACCTTCATTAAAAATATTAACATCATCTATCAAATTTATAATTTAAAATTTTGATTTGCATAAAACAATTTAACTTTGAAAATGAAAAATTTACTAGATCACCTATTTTTTAATGACCAGACCCAAAATGAAGGAAAATATCCTTTCTTGACATAGATTTATTACTGTTTAGTATGGAAAACAATCAGTTTGCTGGATATTCCATTTCTCATTGCTGTCGGTTTGTGAGTTGGACCCAATGGCGCGTCCGAGAAAGAAAAAAAAAAAGATGATAATTAGCTGTTTTTTGACCTCTTTTTCGATCTATTTTGAATAGGAAAATGCTCTTTTGATTTTGATATACTTTGGTATAGAAACATTAATTAACTTTAACATTGGAAAGTTGAAATTCCCTAAGTCTACTCTCCTTTTCTTCTACTTTTCTTTTAAGCTTTATGTTGAATATTTTTTCACTTTTCTTTGGAAATATACCTTATAGAAAATTTTGATTTGAAGCTTTAATACTTCTCAATTTAAGAAGAGTAGAGAGAAAATATAAGAATAAAGGAGGTCAAATCTATGATCTTAGTTTTGAAGAACAATTATTCTACCACTAACACTAACTATTTCGACTAATATTTGTTTGATAACTTAAAATGTAAAGTTCTTTCTATAATTAGGTAAAAAATTTGTAATATTTAACTTTTACTTTTAGATATTCTTACTTTTAGAATTTCTCAAAATGTAGCCATATGATTTGAATTTTTTAAAAATAATTATATTAATTATCTCCTAGTATTGTAAAATCTATTTTGAACAAAACACACAAAAATTAAGGCGGGGAGTGGGGTGGGATATTTTTAGCTATAATTTATGTTAATTGTCAACGTCTTACTACATTCTCCAAATTCATCTATACATAATATCTATATTTGATGGAGATTGAATTCCAAACCTTTTGTCATCTCTTAGTTGTCCCCAACTCGACACTTGATGTATGTAGGATAAAAACACTAGTTAGTTTAACCAGTCATTTGAGGTTCATTTTGTCCATTTCTTTTTCTTTTTTTCATATAATCCAATATATTAGGGCGTAAAAAATACCTAGTTGGTATAGTCAATATGAAGTCAATACAACAATGTTATTAAAAGTTTCATATTAACTTACCTGATTTTATTTATTTTTTCAAAGGGAACACCGAAAAAGGTTATTGAGTTACTCATTCAATTTCAAGATTTGAATAACCCGACTCTATTTACCCAATTCCTTGAGTTACTGATCCAATCAAGATTCATAGTTTTACGATACAAAATTAATTCAATAACAATTAATGAAATACACATAAAGAAGATAATCACAATTATGTTCAATTTAAGAATCGTTTTAACCCTTAAAGTTTTAAGCTAAATGCAACAATGAATATATTTACAAGAAATGTTTTAATATAGATATCACCTTAGTTGTGAATATATATCAATTTGTAGAACTATCACCTCTTTGAGTATTAACTTGATGAATTTTGCTCAAGAGCACCTTGAATTAATGAAACCTTCTTGAATGATTTTCTCAATAAAATTGTTTAGAAAATGTTAAGAAATGTTTTCAAAATATTAAATAATGTAGGTATATAAAATTATAGCTCAAAAAAACATTAGTTGTTCATTTTTCAATGGTCTGGACTTTTATAGGGTCATTCCATCAGTTCAGACAAGCCGCTATAATCTCACTCAGAGACATATGGTCTACCGCATAGCCATCCTGACCATCGTTCGCAAATTTCATAAAATGGTCACTGGATACCTCTCGGATGATCCACTTTGCTCGTCTGGACAATTGTCAGATCTATCGCAAGTTTTGCTCCAGTCAACCGCATATAAGGTTAGGTCATCGGAAACTGTAACAGAGACATTCTTTATATTTCAGACAACTTGTGAACACTGCCTGAGAAACTTTAGATCATCCAAATAATATCATTTGTGCATCCTTAACACTTAAATACACAAGTATTGTTACCAAACAATCATACAAGTTACGATATTAATCTTACACAAGTTTATAAACCATTTTAGCATAGAAATCAAGAAGTACATTTTAAAGAACTCTTTTTCAAAACTAAAGGTTAGAAAAAAGTTGATTAAGAACTTTTAAAAAAACATGCTTTAAGTTCAAAGAGCAATTTACTTAGGTCAATACTCAATTAAGGTAAACTAAATATATCTAAGACATAATGAAGTTTAAAAATTATACCTCTAGTTTTATCTAATTCATAAAGCATTTCTCTTCAACTCTTGAATAAATGTCTTTAAAAATTTGAAACTTCAATCTTGCATGAATTAGACAATTAAATCCTAAAAATGCTATCATTTATACAAATATAAGTCATTAGTCCTTATCAATTTTTGTCATTAATCAAAATTAAAATCTTAGAATCTTTAGAGCTTTCATTTTATTTTAATCAAAATCTAAAATTTTAAATATTATTAGTTTTCTGATGATGCAATATTTTAAATCAATTATTTGTGCATATTTTATGATCCACAACTAATTTAATCAGCAGAATTTTATAAAACATTGTTCTACATAAAATTCAAACTCCAAACCTTCGTTGGAGATGGCAAATATTCTTCCCAATTAAATCGGAGCATATTGATTCTGAATAATTGAACAAATATAGATAAATAGTAACAACCTCGATCTTTCCTATTTCTTTGAAGCTTCTTTTGGCTCAAATAACACAATTTAGCTTATGTTTGATGTTTCATTTCCAATGAATTACGGGGCTGCTGTCATGAAGACATTATGCGTTGTCTCCTAGCAACAAAATAAATATTCTATTATTTTTAATTTAAAGGGCATTGTAAAGAATTATTAATATTAGTATACAAATCTTGTTGACGAGAATTGATTGTCACAACTCACGACCTCTTGAAATGATTATCTTGTACTCTTTTGACTTCTAAGGGTCTTAGAAAGTTTGAAGAAGAATAGTATATAGGTACAACCAGGCAAGACGTTCAATCAATTTTGAGAAATAGTGATATATATATTTACAATGTCCAAAGATGAATCTTATTTTTTCAAAATAATCATGTATTTTAATTAAAACGTCACAAATAATCTTCTTAATGCAAAGATTGTATTTTACATCCAACTAAAATATTATCTCACTATCAACCAATTTCGTTACATCTTCCCCTCCTCTCCTTTCTTTTTCGTTTATTCTCGTCTCTTAGGATATAAAGTAGGTAAATATTCAATCGAAAAATTGTCAAATTCAGGTTTTCACTTCGTTAAGATATTTTCTATTTTGAATTTTACAATATCAGTATTTTAATCTTTTTCAATTTTGGTAACATATCTTCTATTTTAAATTTTATAATATAAGTACTTTTTATTTTTTTAATATTTGATCAGTCTAATCTTTTTTTTTTGTCAACATTATGAAAAATCATTGACTAACATTTTTATGAGGGCATATATGTTATTTTTCATGAACAAATTTGATTATTTGTTAATTTCATCCATTTCTTTTTCTCTTTTCTCTTCTTTTTTCCTCTTTTTTTTTCTTCAAATTGAAATTTGTTACAAACTATGCTCATAAAAACGACATATATGTGAGTCACCGATTTTACATAATGTTGATAGGAAAAAATGGTCGAACTGATTAAATATGAAAAAATAAAAAGTATTGGTATTGTAAAATTCAAAATAGAAAATATGTTATCAAAGTTAAAAAGTAAAAAGTACTTCTATTATAAAATTCAAAATATAAAATATATTATCAAAGTAAAAAATGTAAAAAAACACAAATTCTGAATTTGCTAATTTTCTTATTCAACCTCTCCCAGCCAAAAAGATAAATAAAAATAAATATATAATAATTTTAATTATAGTACAAAACTTTTATTAAATTTTATGTCAAATTAAAACAAAATATTCAATTTAACACAGAAAAGCTACCGTATATATCCAAATATTTGAGACAACATTGTTCAAATATCATACCACAAATCCTTTTGACCTAATCACTGCTGCTTTTTACTTTTTCACCCTTCACTTCACATAAATAGTTGCACATATAATTGGTGCCATAGCCTATAGACGGACGCATGTATGTGTATGGTGAAAATGACTCAATGCTTCTTAAACAATATTTTAAATAGGTGAAAAGAAATATAGAGTTGTCTGCAGGTGTACTCTTGACCCTACCATGTATTATTTCAGGCAATTTGAATATGAATTACAATTTTTATTTTCCAGTGACAGACCACTGTATTAAAGTGCAAATTATTTATGCCCTCTCTCATTGTTTCATAAACTTTGCGCTGTTTTATTTTAAAAATAAAAGATACGCAAGAGCTAATTTAGGGTATTCTCAACATGAAATTCAATGAAATTTTTAAGTATGAATTTTTATCGATAATTTTTGGATTTTAATAGAATATCGTAAAATTTAATAGATTCAATCAAATTACATAGAATTTAATGCCACAAAATTTGGTGAAATTTAGTGAATTTTTATTTGAGTATTTGTAATAAAATGAATAGAATAATTTGTATATAAAAAATCACATATAAACAAATTAATATATGTGTAAAAAATTATTATCGTAAGAGCGAGAAATATAATATTATGGTAATCAAGTTGAGAGAGATATGTGATATTTATTTTTTAATATATTTTTATTTGTTATATTTATTTTTTATTAGTAATAAAGAGACGAATTTTAAGAAATTTTAAAGAGTCACGGTCGGATTTGTGTAAGAATTGTTTTTACTTCAAATTTCTCAAATTACTTTAAATTTCATTAAAAATAGAAGTTCATATAAATCAATGAATTTTTTATGATACTGGAATATTATAAAATCAATTAAATTTCATATTAAAAACCTTGAATTTTGATGAATTCCATAAAATTATAAATTGAGAATACCTTAAATGTCATAAAATTTTAAATTTTATCAAATTTCATCCCTAGAATTTTCAAATATGTCTGGTATAAATTCATTATTATTCGGAATAATTAGGGAAGTTGTTAGGAAAGGCTTGGCTTTCGAATTTAATACTCATTGATGACTATTCTTTTTCTCCTACCCCTCTTCATACTTGTCTTTCTCCTCTTCTAAATAATAATAATAATAGTAATAAGGAAATACTATATGTTTCATGCAAATTCATGAGAGACGAAGATTTTTCAATCACATGAGAGAGAATCGTGGAGAGAGAGCCTTAGATTTTCAACCATGTATCATAGACAGTACAATATTTATAGTATTGGTGTTGTTGTAGGACCATAATATGTATCTTGCATTAAGTATGATTAAATGATATTTTCATAAAGCCCAATACTATTACACTAATTGACTCCTTAATCCTATGGTCAAAAACTCTGGATATGATCTTTTATCATATAAATATATTAATTTTAATTATGAAAATAAGAGGGGCTCGTCTATTTATAAATCAAACTTTCAATTACAATTAAATAAGAACAAAAACATTTCTTCTAATCATAAACATAATTTTTTTTTATATATATGGAGGATTATCCCTAATAATAATTATGCCGATATTAGATACATGGAAAAAAAATTCCATAGAAAATATTTTGATTGAAAGTTCTCAATTTTGATCTTAGACAAAAAGTTACTATTGAGTCCTGCATCAAAATTGATACCAAAAATAATCCAAATACTAAGATTGATACTAAAAATTATCAAATAATTGATAATGACTTTTGTCACTAATTAAGAGCAGTTTTTGTCACGCAAATGCATAATTTTGAAAAAGAGAAAAAAAAAGAAAAAATTGAACCATCCTCTTAACATGTAAACAAACCATAGCCATTCACACCTCAATTTGACACTTGGCTGAAGTTTCTAAATGTTGAGAGCCGATGGTGACATGATTCCTAACCACTAGAGTGGAGAGGCTCAAAAGATGAATACATTGCATGTATAATTTTTAAAGCAGCAGCAATGTATAATCTTCTTTTCCTCAAGAAGTTTATATATGAAGCCTAAAAAGAATGTGTATGAGTATGATCTTCCTTTTTGTGAACATAATAGAACCTACCTCCGAAAGTGCCAAAGGGCTAAAGTAGAGCACAACCCTCTTTTTTATTGTCTATGATACAAAGGAGAAGCTTTAGGCATATATGATAGAAGTTGATTCCAAAAGGCAATCATAGAGTCTTTACATATTCAATAATTCTACACTTTGCTTCTTTTTCTTCATTGTCTTTATACCACCTCGTGCATATGCAGTCCAAATCAAGTTCCTCGAATGAAGGTCCCTTGAACCATAGCCTTAGAAAAAAATATTATGAAAAACCCTTGAACCAAAACCATGAAATTTTCATAAAAATAAGTGTTTTAAGAAACGTTACGACAAAAGATCATGTAATGTGATGGCCTCCCTGACCAATTTTTAGATTTGATCCAAAATAACCTTAATTGTGGGAGGCATACCAAAATAACCCAAAACGTAAATCGCATTCACGTCGTCATTATTTTAATTTTTTTTTTCATTTCTTACTAAGAACGTGAATGGCATTCACGTTGTTGGATAAAAAAAAAAAAAAAAGGCAAGGACGTGAATGCCATTCACGTCCTTAGAATTAAAAAAAAAAAGAAAGAAAAAAAGTCATACGCACGTCTTTGTGAGGAGTCCTCTTCTTCTTCCTCTTTTTCTTCTATATTTTTCTATTTCATCATTATTTTTTCTTCTTGCTTTCTCTTTTTTTTGTTGAGTTAATTAGTTTATAAAAATAATAAATAGAAATTAATAATTGTGTAGTTTTTTTTAGCTAATTAGTTTATATTAAAAAATTACTAATTGATTTTTTAATTTGTTAAGCTAATTATCTCTTTTAAAAAAAAGAGGAGAAAGCAAGAAGTAGAAAAAAATAATGGTGAAATGGAAAAAAATAAAGAAAAAGAGGAAGAAGAACTTGAGATGAACCTTTCAAAAATCCTCTGAATGCCTTAATGCCCCCACACTGACTTGAGATGAACCTTTCAAAAAGCTCCCTTAACACGCGGTCACATACAGCACACACAGTTACCCTTAGGAAACCCATTGAAAAGGATTAATCATTAATGGAGAAGCTTTGAGAATTGCTAGAATGAACATAAGGTTCGTTACAAAATTGACATAATGGAGGGTTATCAAATTTATCCCACTTTTCCTAATACTCTCTCTCTCTCTTAATGGAATTGAATGTCAATATTTGAATTAGTTTTAAAATAAAATAAAATATTTGATTTTAAGATAATTTTTTTAAAATTAAAAAGTTTGTTAGTGAAACTTTATATTTAAATTATAATTTTTTAAAAATTAAATATTCAAATCTGAATATCTCGAAATGAAAATATCATGGATATTCAATTTCAGACGAAGAGGGTAAAATTAAAAATAAAATTATTTCTGATATAAATTGAAAATATATTTTTAAATCATATTTTAAAAAATTATCACTCGTTCTTTAAAATTTATGATATTTCTTCATAAAGAGTTAAATTTTAGTAAATACAACGTATTAAAATTTAACATTATTTATTCAAACTGTGTTAAATAAGTCGAAAACCCGTTGGCCATATGACAATTCAAATAGAGAGAGGACCTTCCTAACCAAACTTAAGAACATCCCAAAATGCTACCCACCAATATTCACAGCAGCCAAACAACAAAAGAAGCCACTGATTAAAGGGTAAACTTTATGTTGGTAGATTTTGCATTTGATAGAAAGCAGAGCACGTGCACATTGGGCATACACGTGTTCTTGAAACATATATAATTAGCAAAGTAGTATTAGTACTATAATTGTACTCTTCTTGGCTTTGTTTAGGTAGCAATTTGTGTGATATATAGAAGGGAAAACATAGTTTAAACTTTCTAATTTTAGTATTTTACCATTGCATCTCATGTTGGCTGTTGAAAATAAAGTTGTTGGTCTTTGAACAAATGACTTGTCTAAGAGGTTTTACTTCTTTCTTTACTTTTCTTTTCTTGGTTTTTGTTTATGTTAGAGCATTTGGCTTGTTATCTTCATGAGTAAGTTTCATCTCTCTTTCATTATTTTTATTCTTTGATCTTAATAAAAAAAAATCATTTATTTTTCAAGCAAAAATTAAAGAATAGAGGTTTTAATTTTTAAGACTATGACAAAACGAATATAAATTTTCAATAATAAATTCAACACATAAGTAATAATTATATATATGAGTAGGTATATATATGAGTATGGGTTTGACTACGTGACTTATTTACTCTCATTTTAGTACCATGTTAAATTTTTCATATACTTTTAATAAAATTTAATTGTATTTACTAGTTTCGTTTAGAGTGAAAAATTATTCTGTTTTTTTTAATGAAATTAATTTGTTTTCTAAGATCAATCTCTTAGAAATCCCCACGGTAGGTATCCTGTCGTTACTGGAAACTACAAAAGACCAATATATTTGATAGATTCTTGGATTATCAGAATTGCAGACTAATCAGGGTTTCTAATCCACTGACCAACCCACCATGCTTTAGTAATAATAATAAAGATTAGAGTTCATACCATTTCCATAAATAAAAACAAAAGAAGAAAAAGAATATGGATGAGAATCTTGGAACTATCTGCTGAGCATGTTATACAACTGTATACTAAACAGCGGCCGCCATCAAATTGTGGAGACAGCTAAATTTTTCAAGTATTTCAAATACTGTATTTGGAGGTCAAGTCTATTGATCATTACCTAGACCTAGAGTAGGTAGTTTAGCTGATGTATAGAAAATCATATAAAATCTTATTCAAAAAGTATCATGTCATTTCTGTTTCGACATCATTCTAAATCACAGGCTGTCTTTTGGATTAGCGTGTAGCAAAATATGTTTCAATTTTGAAGCAAAAACTGACTTGATTCATATAAAATATACAAGCATCAGCCATTGTTGCTGGATAATAGACCAACTACAAATATCTAGAGCTTCAATAATGGGAGTGAGAGAGTAACTCAGATGAAAAGGGATATTTGTATAGCAGCATCTGGAGTAGGTGATACCTGATGTCAATGACTTGTTACTGATGATAAAGAATTGGTTCAGCTTCAATCACTGAGCTCATTCAGTCTATCTTCAATGGAAATGTTCCTGCAACTCAACAAATATGTTGCTTTTGTTATGAAAATGTTGTGATCTTTGCAATAGGTAACACAGTGCATTTTGAAATTATTGCACTCTGTTTCATAACTTGTTTTCTTTGTGATGATAAGGAGACAATGAATGGTATGAAGAAATTTTTGCAGCTATAAACAGTAACTGTATTTGAAGCCAAAAGATGCATATATCTTATAGAAGGAATGAATTACAACAAAGGATGCAAGAAGATACAAATCAAAATTTCATTCAGGTAGCCCCTATTGCGTTCAAAAAACCTTTTATAAGCTTGATTTACACTACTACAGAAAGGCAGCAAGGATATACATGGGCTAATCTGGATCCATCCACCTCAACACTTCATAGAACCATATGTACTGTCAACAAAACTAGCAGCAACTCTGATACATGGAAGTGTTGCGTGAAGAGAGATGCTAATTTCACCGACGACTTTGAGGATGTCCTCCCTGCAATTGCTGGTGCTACAGCATGGTTATTAGGTGCACTCTGCTCCTCTGTTGTTGGCAATGGGTTCGGTGAGCTACCATTGGATGGTGTCAGAGGCATTCTTTTGCCATCACTTAAATCTTCACCTGCAGTGAAGAATGCCAAAGACTTGAATGAACAATTTGAACAAGCTGTAAATTACCACTAAATAAAGTACATCAGCATTTATTAATCAAAGGTACCCCAAAATGCTTCAGAATGTCCTCCATGTAGTCACAGATTTTCAATTAAGGCAAATAGTGTATAAACCTAAATAGAAATGCTAGATCAGAATCTATTCAAATTTGATTCTGACAGCCTACAAATGATTCATGTGCACTAATTTCTTCACAATTCTATCTGCAAGCACTTTCTTTTTCGCTGTCCTATTAAAGAATGTGGATTCTAGGCAGGAAAAGATAGCTAAGACAGGCCTCAGGACCATGTGACAGAAATTGTGATGTTGGGTCTAATTGCAACATTCAGAAGTATGAGAACCACAAAACTTGGACTTTCTAAAACTTCTAGGGACTAATAATGCATCTTACCCCAGAATCCTATGTCAATAAGGATGCACTTTGTGAAAGTGCAGATAGTCATATTACCATTCCTTAGATAGCACAGAAATGGGAAACCAATGAAGAGATCAGGCCTACTATTCTAGTTAGACTAGGCAAACGGAAAGCTGTCGCTGGTCCACAGCACTGCATGTATCTCTTGGAATGCTAGTCTGAGAAGTCTATGGAATATAACATCAATCAAACATATTACACATATCAGAAACCAAAATACTATGGAACATGACACCAATAGCAATTGGGGATGAACAGATGAAAGCCAACATCATCTACTAATTGCTGGTATCAAAATACTCACAATTAGATCGTGACCAGCCCAGCTTCTTGTTTTGTCTATCGAAAACCATCTGATATCCGGTCATAAAGTTTTCTGCAGAAGTTTGTATAAATCAAATCATGGATAATTAATCCAGGAACACTCATTTCTATTTATAGGACTTCGTATGTCATTTTTTACATTATGGAAGCTTCAACAGGATAACCAGTCATTTAATCCTTGTGACAAGTCTAAAAAAATTCATCTAGTGCTTACTTACGTCCAATTGTTCCAATATCATCATCTGTGGGTTGTATGGCCAAACAAAATCCAATGGCACCCTGCACCAAACAAGTAAAATAGTCTAGATGCAATTAAAGTGATGAAAAGAACCTGAAGCAGATTCCAAAAACAAAGTTTCCATATCCTGGTAGAAAATATCTCATTTCACTCTATCCTAAAGTTTAAAATATATCTGAAGACTGGAGTAAAATGCACAAGCAAAAGCCTCTAAAACAAAGCTTTCCATAATGGAGTCATTAACATAAACCAAATTAAGCAGATAAACAGAACAGCAGGAATCATGACTTTCGCAAGAAACTCGCATTAAAAAATTTAGGGCAAGATCTTGGTACTATATTGCAGCAGGTGGCTTCACATAACAATTTGTAAGCCATAGATTATAGGTCAACAAATTTTTTTCATATGCTGACATATGTGACTATACATATCATCAAACCAATCTGCAATGAACAGGAAGAATTTAATCAAATAAGTAGAAAGCACCAACCTGGCTGTCATAGATGACAAATATGGGGTTGATGACCTCAAAAGTGTTGTTTACAGCAAGCTTAAGAGCTAGAGAAGGTGACTTAGGCAATTCTTGGGAACTGTTCAATTCAGAAAGGCAGATTCTAAGCATTAGTACATAAGATAAAGAGTATATCCTTTCCCTTTTTATATTTTTAAAGAAAAAGTCTATCCAATATTATTAATTATTATTATTATTATTATCTGGTCAAGTCTATCCATTTTATAGCTAAGCAACTAAGTTTGGCTTGCCTTAAAATATCTATCTAAAAAAACCATGTCATTTTTTTCCCTCCTTTCAAATACCTGTACTTGTAGCAATACTGCCATGGATATCCTTCAAAGCTAGATTGCGTGGTGTTTACTTCTCTGTTGAACTATAACAGGAAATGAACAATTTACTTATCTGTTTAACTTGGAATAAAAAATTAGTGCAGAAAATGTATACAAGGGAGTACCTCACTGACAACACTTTTAAAGACCTTTTCTGGAAGATAAGTAAACGACGTCCCACTGTCAACCAATGCTTTGAAGCCAGTTTGCTCAAGACAAGAGCTTGCAATACAACATGCTTCCACACCGACAAGATAGGTAATACTGCAATCAATCAAGAAATACAAGAATCAGCTGTATATCTATTTACTAACAGTGGATAAAACTTGCTGGATATGCAAATAAGGTATAGCTTTAACACCCAATACACATTCCCCATCCCCCCCCCCAACAAAAAACAAACAGAAAATGATGTAGCACAGAAGACAAAGTAGATAATTTTCAAATGCTAAAGAATAAGTAACATCCAAAACATAAATGGCACTTACTTTCCTATATCTGAAGACAAAAATGGAGTGGTGTGCTGGATATTACTGCCCTGATCTCCAAAAAACAACCTTCCTGAATCATCCCCATTAAAACATAGAGAGAAAGAGTTCCTACTAAGCCCTTCTCTAGCAAGAAAACTCGGAACTGAAATTTCCCCAGGTCCTAGACCCATAAGACCATCAGGTGCCACACCAGTCAGGTAGCTCCCACTTTGCTTACTACCACACCTGAAATCAAAGGATAATAAATTCCTCAATATTACTACAAAAAAGAAACAATGTTCTGTATGTTGCAATATAAAAATATTATGGAGATGTAGCAGTCACCCTATGATCACCGGTGCTCGTACAGATTTGTGGGATCCATTAGCAGTGCCTGATGCAAGATGCAAAATGTCTTCTACAAGAAGCCCAGAGGTAGATGTATCATCAGTGTCATAGTTGACAATATATGGGCAAGGCTGCTTGGGAGTTTTGCAATTTGAACCCAGTTTACATAACTGATGACTACAAAACACATCCTTCTTGGTAGTAGAACCAGAAGGATTGTATTCGTTTAGATCCTTATCCTGCACAATAGACGCCCCAAATACCAGGGAGAACCTGTGAATCAATCATCGCAAATAAGCTAAAATTGTGATAAAATACTCATAGATTATTAATTAAAACATAAACTAGAGCAAAAAATAGATCTGTACAAGCTAACCTACCCTCAACCTTGACATAATATACACCCCCTTTCCTTGGAAAGTAATGGATGCTATGACAGATTTGTTATGTCAGTGCCAGGACTCCCTCAAAGAGAAAAATAAGAAGTGGAGTGATCCACGTAACAGAAGAAAGGTCTGAAGTTAAATGGCAAGTCATTTGCCTAAAAACATAGTTTGTTTCCTCATCAGATAGAGAATCAACTTATTTGCATACTTTGCTTTAGTATTCCAGCAATCTAAGTTCACTATGTTCTTAATTGCCTTCAAATGAACTTAAAGACACAATTATGATTCTCGGTGAAGCCCATTTAAAAGATAATAAGTATCTACCGCTCATGCAGGATGATGAAGATTTGATACAAAATTAATGAACTTTGTCAATTGTAAAGAAGTCAAAACTGGTATAACTTGAAATATCAGCAGGACTAGAACCCCACCTGATGATATAACCAGAAAGACATTATTAATAATAGCAGCATAATATTATCTTACTAAAAACACAACTATAACCATGTATCAAGTCACATACACACACTTCAACACTGGAAAGCATACAATTACAAAACACCAGTCATTGTGGAGAGAGGCACAGACAAGCATCCCTACATCCACCAGTTCAGCTCCAAAAGTAGTCTATCTTTCTTTCCTCAAAATGTGAAAATGACTAATGACAGAAAAGATGGCACACTATCTATGCTGCTTTCTGAACAAACTATAAGAAGGGTATTCTTGACCTTACATAAATAAATTAACATTGAGAGCATAAGATGACACATTAGAAGGTGCAGATTTAGCATGTCAAAAAAGATATCTAGATTCCAAAAACAAGAAATATAATGTCATTTACATGCGTCAACAAGCTTATTTTTTGAACGACACATTAATGAAGGAATTTTTAGTTTGTGTGGACGATTCCATTTCATTTTCAATCTTTCACAACCAAAAATGAATGAAAAGCAATATTTTTACCTTCTTTTGATTCCATCAAATTTTCTACCTTCAAGAAACAATACTCTTCCGAAGGAAAAAAAAAACATTTACCAGTTTTGGTTCTGATCAGCATGAAAGGCATTATTTCATCTGCATAACCTTTTTATATGCTTATCAGGAGGAAAACAAAAATTTATTGTTTGCAGGACCAAAAGGTCCTTTTAAATTCAGTAACATTTTTATGCTTTATATGGAAAAAAAATAATACTTGCTCTGATATAAATTTAAGGATTTTCCTAAAGCTTAGGAAAAGGAACAAGTGTATCACAAGAAGTAAACAAAGAAAACAGTGCAAGCATGCTAAATTTGAACAAACACGTTTATACCAGCAAAAAGGACAGAGCGAATATTAACTTATCACATATCACCATTTTTTCATGTCAAAATTATCCAACCCTGTGCTATACATGCACTTATTTTAACACAGATTTGTGTAAGGGTAGCTGGAGGGAGAGTAATAAAAATAAAAAACAGCCAAACCCAGCATGAAAGAGGACTTGCCAATCATTAAGCGCACAAATCAAATTAAAGTGATATGATGACATAAGAAAAGGATGATCTTGCATACCAAATTACTGTAGTAGCTGGCAGACAAAGGTGCACATTGCAGGCAATCACAAGGAACCCAGAGTAGATCACTTCCAGTATCCAGTGCCACAAGGAAAGATACATTTGGTGTGCCTATATCTATCCATGTATAGTGCAACCTATTTAAAAAAGAAATAATGAATTAGACATAAGAGTGCCATTTGAAATAATTAACCAAAGAAGGATAGGATAAATGAACAAGTAGGAAACAGGTGCAAAATATTTCACCACTTCAATTCTGCTAAAGAAAAATGAAATATTTTTGCATTGGTTGGTGTTAAATTTAATGGAATTCATGGCACCATGAACAAATGGGAGAATCTGATACAGTATGATGGCTTCTAGTGTCAAATACATAACAACTCATATTACACATCAGATAAATGAAAAGCTAATTCACAGACCAGATTTTAAAAATTACCCAGAACACTTGTTTCTGAAGCTCCAATACAGTATCCTTATCTGCCTTAAACCTCCACCCGAGCAACAAAAACCAAGGTTTATATTTCAGCCAAATAAAATAAATATGCGATGCATACACAACGCACCCACCTTTGGATTTCTCAACTATGAGAGAACACTACGACGCCTAAATTAGTAAAGCCACTAAAGAATCAGGATAAAAATAATTCCTTTTCCCAATTTCTGGATAATTATGGAAAACATATTTAATTGTTTTTTATCCGTTCCTGAGGTTCTTCCCCATGTACATATAAAAACTCATTGACCTATTCAATCTAGCAACAAAAGACATAAATTGTCCCTACGAGTCAGAAATATTTATTCTTTACTAACATATTAGTACTACAAATTCAGCAAGAAAATAACTACAACCTGAAAACATTCTAGGGCCCCAAGGCCCTGATTATCTCATATTCACTTGACATTGACTATCTCTTCGTTATCAAATTTTTTTTTTCATGCACCAACAAAATTTCATCAAGAATCAAATTTTCACATCCTCCAACACCAAAATCCTCAACAGAAACACAGATACAAGATAGAGAGAGAGAGAGAGAGAGAGAGGAAAAATCACCATCCAAAATCATTGCCAAGAGGCAGAGTGGTGCTTCCTTCAGAAGGGAAGATATACTGAAATTGAGAACCCATTCTCAACTTCTGCCTTTGCAAATCACTAGAGAGCAATCTTCCATAGTACATGAAGCTTCCCTTCTGGGGCCAAATGTGATCATTACTAAAACTACCATTCCCCTCTCTACGGCTCCTCGAAACCCGAATCGCCCTCATTTCCTCAGAGAACCTATGAATCAGCTTGGTTGAATACACTTCTGCCTTACCAATTACCATCCAACCCATCACCACCGACACTATTAATGCCATCCCACTTCCCATTTTTCATAAAATCTTATTCAATCACGCTCTATTAATATATTGCGGCAAGATGAAAGGGTGTTGAGGATCAAGCGAGATCTATGGTTGCATAATCTACAAGATTATAGTATAATGCGCCGGGTTCAAAGATAACTGTGTGAGCTATACTTAGCAGAGTAGTCAGGAGGAAGGAGCAGATGACGGAGAGAGAGGAAAGGACGTGCTGGAAATGGAGGATTGGGCTCTGTGGACTGTGGGTATGCACCCTGACCCCGACCCCAGTGCAATGTGTGGCAAATTAGGAACTGTTCTGCTTAAAATACCTTTTTAATTAACCAATACGGCACTCCTAAAATCTCAAATTATAATTATAATGTATAATCAGTCTCTATTACTAAATTTGATACAATTAAAATTTAATAATATTCCACATATTTTTAATAATAGAATTATCAAAATGAAAATCCCTCAATATGAATTTTATTTTTAATCGTTAAAAAAAATATTTCACTTTATATAAAATTTAATATTTCATTTTCATTTCTACATTTATCCCTAATTTTATGTTTGATTCACATTTTAAAACTGAATCATAAAATGATTAGAAAAAAAAATCTTTAAAAATAATTATTAATATATAACCACAAAGTTGTTTGGAATTATACTTTCAAAAAAAACTACTATTAGTTTTCTTGTTTTGTAATAATTGAAGTAATTAATGATTAGTAAAAATAAATATGAAAAAATTTAACTAAACTAGATTTCCCTGACTTTATGGAATGGAGGGAGTATTTGATCATTATAATAGTTTCAAAAATTCATGAATTTCAATAAAATTGTATTATTAACTAAATTTGAAGTAAAAATATGAAGCAATGTTTCCCACAAATTTGACCATGACAACTCATAATTTCAAAAATTCATCTATTTATTGTCAATAAAAAACAAATATCACGTATATTTTTTCAAGACAAGAATTTTCTATGCATATATTGATTCACGTATGTCTATTGGATTGGAATTTGAAAGAGTTTTTGTTTTGTTTTGGAAATGATTTGTGTTTAGATAAGAATTTTTTTATTGAGAATTGAAAGGATTTTTTTTTTGGTTAGGAATTGAAAGTTTGATAAAATATTTTTTGGTCTCACATTATTGATAATAATATAAAATATAATTACTAAATTGTTTGATATTATATTTTTAATTAAAAAGTAATGAATAAATATTATTATGTGAATATGTGAGGCCTAATAATAGGGTTAATAGAAAATTTAAAATGTTGATGTGATAGAAATTTTGGAGATAAAAATTGTTTTGAGAGGTATTTTTATAGAGAGTGATGAATTTGAGAAAACATGATTGGCCAAAATGTAAAATCTAAAGGGAATGAAGATTAATCATGAATTCAATACAAGAATTGATGGATGATTTAGTTGATTTTACACATATATTTGTCCATCTATTGTTTTTGTTTTTGTTTTTTATGTAAAAATTCTATTATCCATTTTATTACAAAATGTTCAATACAAATTCATCAAATTCCACCAAAATTTGTGACATAGAATTTTAATTAATTCTATTTGAATCTACGTGAAATTCTATTGAAATTCAAAAAATTCATGAAAATTCACAAATTTTAAAAATTTTATTAAATTTCACATTGACGCACTCCCATTAATCTATTTTGCAATGTATGTCTATCTCTTCTCTCTTCTCCCCTTTTCTCACAATCAACATTATCAAGATTTGCCCAGAATTTCTCACTGTTTTCCATCTATTTTTTTGCAATTAGAGATCAATGATTTGTACCCATTGAGGATTATTTATATTTTTTTTATTCATTTTGCGTATTTATATGTTGATGTTAGCACAAAAATGTGATTCCTGGCATGATAGGCATTTCGCACAGCTGCCATGAATTTTGAGTTGATTTTTATGTAAAACTTCTATATATATGTTGAGTAATCTTCCTAAATTGTTATTTTGTAGTTTGTTTGGTAAATTTATGTGCTAAATTGATTTGATTATTGTGGAATTTGTATTTTGGTTGATTGCATTTATTTCGTGTAAGTGCCATGGGTATCGGTGTATATCATCAACTCTCAGGCTAACTTATCACCAATTCCTTTGAATTTCGTGAAGGAATATGATGTTGCTGAGGAATTCAATAGTAATCTAGTGAACGTTGATAAAAATGTCTGCCAGATGAATGACGACATAGTGGAATTGTGTCGGGAACATGAAATCGTGGGGAATGTTAAACAGCATGAAGAACTACCCATCAACGAGAATGTCGGAATACAATTGTATTCAAATTCTCCAAGCATCAAGTTATTGTTGATGATATGTTATTTGAGCAAGTGAGCTAGGAGAATGAATTTTTTAATCACTATTTAATGGGCACTTGACGAAGCCTGTCGTGCGGCTCTCAAATTTAAACCTAACAATTCCTATGTAGATAGGGAAAGTAGGGATCGAATCCACAGAGATTTGTCAACTCTTAAATTAAAATATTAATCGGAAAGGGTTTTGGGGGGTTTTTGGTATTTTGAGAATAGAATTAAAAAGGAATTTGGAATATAAATGATATAAAAGAAACGTTAGCAAGGAATTAGTATCAAGTTATATTTTTCATGGGATTAATCATAGATAAAGACATTATTAAGTAATTGGTTTTAGAATCCCGATCAGCTCAGACAGATTCCTATCATTACAAATTAGATTAATCCCGATCAGCTCAGACAGATTAATCTCTAACTTAATTAAACACCACTACCAACCAGCGTGTATAGGATGTTCAATCAAATTGCATTAAGTAAATAAGGCATCACCAACATTAAATTGTATATAACAATCAGCTTAATTATATACAATTTAAATTATATAATTCCACTACTAATTTAATTAAGCCAAGAGCTGCAACTCAATTAAATTAGTAGATGCCACTTGAATCATTAATACAAGATTAATAATCCTAGCTATATATTCACGTTTATTAATTGGATTGTCAATCCAATTAATTCACATAATTATATTAATTAAAACAGGAATTACATAAATACTTAATTAATATATATATATATATAAGTATATTAAATAAATATACAAATATATATATAAAGAAAGATTGGATTTATATTAACTAAACAAATTAGGCGGTTCAACAGGCCATTTAAATAAATTAAACTAAAAGTATGGAGGCTCGGCCTTCCATAAAAAAAAGAAAATAAAAGACATAAAAGTAAATTAAACTAATAGGTGGCTCGGCCATCCATTTGCGATACTTAAAGTGCATAAAGCAAATAAATAAAGACTAGGCGGGTAAACCGACCATAAGTCCAGTTAAATAAATCCAAATAGAAATTAAGTACAAAGAAAATTATCTCATAATCCCATTTATTAATAACTTAACACATATCCTTACTAACAAAAGGAAATTACTCACAATCCATATTTAATAAATATAAGATGAAATTTATAAACATTAGAACGAAAATTTGAAAGAAATACTCTCCGAAAATATTGAAATTATCCGGACAGAATTTCTTTACTAAATTTTACAAAAAGACTTGAAAAACTATTCTAAAAATTCTAGAAATTATATTAATATGAAGATAATAATAAAAGAAAGAGATTACAAAAGAAATGAAGAAGATTGGAGCTAAATTGGTGTCTAAAATGAGAAATGAAGCTAGCATATTTATAGGGAAATTTCTAGGGGTAAAATGGTCATTTTGACCTCCGGGTACTGTAGCAGGTTGACTTGTTGACTTTGACCAGCCGACGGACACTGTTCATGACGTAAGCAGTGACGTCATCATCGACGGTGGTACTATTCACCGGAGTTACTGTTCATCTTTTTTTTTTTTTTTTCTTCATCTTCATTTCTTCTTCTTCTTTTTATCTCCAAAATGTACTAGAATACACTGAAAAACTTATAACACAAAGAAATAGAAAGGAAATGTGAAATATATCCATTAAATGACACAATTAACCGATTTTTAAACAAAATATAATCATTAAGTAGTATAAAAATCAGTTAATTTATGTGTACATCAGCACTTTGGGCCAAGGTTCATTTGGGGTTGCTAATTAGAACAATATTGAGGCTAAGGAACAAGAGTTTATTTTAAGGGGATTCTTTTAGCCACCATGATGGTGTCCTAGTAATAATTTCTTTCAAAAGTGGGTTGGATGATGTGAATTCAATTGGGACAGATTCTAAGAAAATAGTACTTTACAAAAATTGGTTGGATGATATGAATTTAATTGGGCAAATCTCTAAGAAAATTCAAAAGTCTGGCTCTAGGCAAGCTGGGCTTCTACATTCAATGAGTTCAATGAGATTGCTGCCAAGAAGTTGAGTTTGGATGAGAAAACAACTTACTCTAATAGATAGCTCTATCTCATACTCTAATAGACAAAGTCACAATGCATCAATCCTTTGAGAGGCAAATGCATAAGCTTAAAAAGATATTGGTGATCTTGTTGGGTTTTCTTTCGCTGAGAAGCAAGATCGGGTTCCTCAAGCATTGGTGGAAAATGAGAAGCAAATTGGATGAGAATTTTAATATTCCTATTTGGGTTTTGCATATGTTTGTAAAATAGTTCTTTGTGAAGATTTCATCATAAAATGTGAGTGGGCTTGGAAGAAAAGAAAAACAAAGAGTTGTTATACATCTCGTTGCTAAAGAGGATAATGATTTGTTGTTATTCAAAAATAAAAAATGGACTCCGCGAATTTTAATTTTCTGAAGGCTATTTAGGGGAAAGGACAACCATAAAGGCATATGGACTAATGCCAACAGATGTTTTAATCACAATTTGGAAGCAAGATTTCTTCAAAGTAGAGTCATCCATTGCTCTTGACAGAATCTTGATTGCGTGCGGAGTCATTTCTGCTACTAAAGATTGGTGCGTATTCGTTAATATTTATGCACCTATTGTTCGAGGGGAACACTGTCTTCTTTTAGTTGCTAACAGATGTACTTCAATAACAATTGTTCCTAGTCTATTTAGGGAGGGATTTTAATATGGTTAACAGTTCAAAAGAAAAAAATGGGATGTTTTTAGATAGCAATACTTTTTTGGAATTCAAAGAATTCATTAATGACATTGCTTTTGTTGATCTTCCCCTATCGAGAAGTCAATTTCTCTGGTTGTCTCCCGAATATCATCCATAGTGTAGCCGTTTAGATACATTCCTGATCTCTTCTATTTTTTTGGAAATTTTTCCTAACATTCTTTAGAAAGTGCTTTATCGTTCTTTGTCATACCATTATTCTGTAGGTATCTTCATTCCTTGAGTTGTTGTGTGACCAAATCCATTTAACCTTTTAGTCATTGGCTTCAAGATATGGATTTTTAGGGTTCCTTGAGTTGTTGTGTGACCAAATCCATTTAACCTTTTTAGTCATTGGCTTCAAAATATGGATTTTTAGGGTGTGTTTGATAAAGTCTGGGTAAGTTCAAGGGAGATTGGGAGTGGTGACTTGTGGGGTAAACTGAAATAAGTGAGTAAATCCTTGAGAGGTGGGCCAATTGTAAGTTTGGGTTGAATAGCTTTGCTCTTTCCTTGTTGGGAGAAGATATTCAAAATTTAGAACTCAACTTTCTTTTTGGTTCTAGGAGTCTGAAATTGCAGATGAATTAATTAGGCTTAAAGGGGATCTATGGAATAAATATAGAATAGATGAATGTAACTGCTATCAGAAATCAATGATGAATTTGTGAAAAATTTAAAAGATAGAGTGAATTAGGTTTTATTTTATTTTTTTAAAACTTAATTTAAGTATGCACTTCTAAGACAATAGAAATCAAACACTTGTACTGCAATTCGTATATGTAACAATGTGTTCAAATAAAAAATAGAAATAAGACAAGGAATACAATGATTTATAGTGGCTCAATTTGTCCAACAAGATCTAATCCACTACCTTATATTATTTACTCAAGGATTTCACAAAACCTTTCACTAATCAAGTATAAAAGATTACAAAAATGATCACTCAATTCACTTTAGAGTTTTACACAAAACCTCTTACTGAAACACAATGTTCACTCAATTCCTATAGTTTTACAATACAACATTGATTCTACTACAATCTCCAATACAATAATTAATGAAATACACACAAACAAGATAATCACAATTGTCTTCAATTCAAAGTTCACTCTAACCCTTATAGTTTTTAAGCTAAATGCAACATTGAATAAGTTTACAAGAGATGAATAAAGATGATTTGATATAAATATCACCTTAATTGTAAAGATATATCAAAATGTAGTTCAATGATCTTTTTGAGTAATTGTTTCGCAAGATTGTTTAAGAACACCTATAAATGTATGAAACCCTTCTTGGATGATTTTGTCAATGTAAATGTTTAGAAAGGGTTTAAAAATGTTTCTAAGATATTCTATAATGAATGTGAATCAAATTTGTGCTCAAAAAATCGTATTGTTAAGTTTTTCAAATATTTTAGTATTTATATGTGTGTTCCAAAAGTTATAAAAGTGACTGTTAAAATTCCACTCACGAGACTTGCAGTCAACCTCTATGAAGCTTGGTTGTCTGCTAAATCATCCGTTGGAACACCAAATCCTCTAGATGGTTAGCAGACGATATATGGTATTTAATGATCGACCACTTAAATGTCCGCTATATTACCAGATTCCTCTGGGTGGTTAGCGGATGATGTCTGATATTTACTGATTTACCGCTTGGACGTCCGCTTACATTATCAGATTCCTCTGGAGAGTTAACGGAGGATGCCTACTATTATCTAGTCGACCGCAAGCATAAAAAAGTCATCATCAATTTTTCCAAACATGCAATTTAAATTACCAATCAGCTTCAAAAGTTGTGGAACTTATTTTATAAAACTTTAAAACCAAATGCATGTATTTAAGACAACAAATTTAAATACCCATGATAAGTTTTAACTTATAAAATATATTTTGAAAAACGTTTTAAATCTATAAAGCAATCTATATAATTATTTATCAAAGAAGTAAATTAGAGATATCTAAATAATATCAATATCTAAAACTATATATCTAGTTCCTGTCTAATCCATAAAATGCTTGTCTTCAATTTTTAATGTTGTATGTATTTTCTTGAAGACTTAAAACTTTTGATCTTACATGGATAAGATAATTGAATCCTAAAAATGCTACAACTTATATAATAAAACTATTAGTCCTTATCAATGTTTGCCATTAATCAAAATTAAAATATTAAAAGCATTAGAACTTTCAATTTACTACAAAATGGAGACCAAAATACGGAATTTTTCCATATGATGGCTTTTGAAAGGTAGATGATCAATTCAATCAAATCTATTCTTGTTGGGAATAAAGAGGTGACTGAGTCACGTGAGATTGTAGAACATATTGTTGACCAGTTCACAAACTAGTATAATAAATGTCAGTGTGTTAAACTTGAAAAATTAGAAGTGGGTTTTATAGTGATTGTGAATGGTTAGAGAAGGAATTTTTCGAGACTGAAGTGTGGGAGGCCATTAATAGTTGTGATGGAGAAAAAGCACCAAGGCCTTATGTGTTTAATATGATGTCTTTTAATAGCTAATTGCTGAATTTTAAAGGGGACGTTATGCAGAAGTTTGTGGAGTTTCATAGAACTAGTTTTTTTAGAAGAAAATTAGTTCCTCCTTCATTGTTCTTATTCCAAAAATGCACTGCTTCCCAACACAATCCACTATTATGGTCCAATTAATCTTGTTAGTAGCTTATACAAGATCTTTGGTAACATTTTGCAAGAAGACTAAGCAATATTATTGACAAAGCTGTGGATATTGACCAATTTGCATTTATCAACGGGTGCCTGGATAATTGGTTGTGCTCTAATTTCCAATAAGGTGATTGATAACGTAAGAAGTTTGAAGGGCAAGACTGTTTTGTTCAAGTTAGACTTTGAGAATGCTTTTGATTCAATTGACTAGAATTTTCTTTTGTTGGCAATGCGTATGATGGCTTTTGGGGGGTAAAATGGTGCCTTTGGATTTGGCAATGTATCTCAACAACTTGTATATCCATTTTAGTTAAAGGATCCCATCTTCTCACCTCTCATTTTCAGTATTGTTGGGCAACTTCTAAGTGTTAGGCTAGATAAAACAGTTAGTGTGGGGTTATTCAAAGGTGTGAATGTTGGCAAGAACATACTTTATTTTTCATATCTTCAATTTGAGAACAATACATTGATTTTTTCTGAATATTCTGAACATCAGATTCTGAATTTAAAAAGGGTACTCAAATGTTTTCAGGTGGCCTCACTGTCTGAAAAATGAACTTCTACAAGAATAGTCTATTTCGGATTGGCTTTGATACTATAGAAATTAATCAAGTGGGATAATAATATCATATGCAGGAAACCTCCCTACAAAATATTTGGGGCTACCTCTTGGCTCAAGCACTACTGAGAAAAAGTAGCAGTCACAGCCCCTCTTATGCGGCGGTTAAAAAATTGCTATAAATATATACTTTAAATCACGATCCAAACAATCGACTGTATATAATTAATTTTTAATGAAAGATTATCACATATAATATCTGTTTTTGACGGTTTGAAAATTACCGCTTATAGTTGACTTTTTTATAACACTTATTTCTGCAATCGCAGATATTAGTAATATGTGCTGCAGATTTTTCCTCTATTTACGACATTTTTTTCCTGGCAATCTAGAAAATAGCACGTTTAAAGATTTTTTAATGATGGTCCAAACAATTGTCGTATAAAGTAGTACTTCAAATAGTGGTCTATTGTTTAAATATCCATAAATTCTTATTAATATACATTCATAATTAATTTTTATACAATATTTTGTTTATAATTATATATATAATTCATACAACTTTTTTCCCTATCTACACTTAGAAAAAATTCAAAATCAAAATATATTGTATACGCTGTGCTATGTAATAATAAAATGAAATTATAGATAAATCCAAATTTTTCTATTAAAAATTCAAAAGTAAAAATTTCGGAATATAAATGTGTATATTCTACTTGAACAGTGAAAATATAATTTTTAATATTTATAGTTAAAAAAATAACTAATATTACTGTAAACATGGAAATTTAATTAATTTAATTGAATTTTCATAAATATTTTGAGTTAAACAAATGGTAAATAAATTTAGTCCATTTAATTTAAATATATCATCCAATAAAGTTATGACAAGTGTCTTGAATGACAAAAGCTTGACCAATGAAAATTAAAAGAGTGGATTGACCAATCAAAAAGGGTCACATCAATTCTGAAGGGGATCTTGACCAATCAAATTATTTTATATTTTATGGAATTTATCTTTTAAAATATTAAGATAATTCTTGAATTATTTTAAATGGTCATCACTTCTAACTCTTTACTCCTATAAATAAGAGGCTAGGATCAAGAGACAAAAAGAAGAAATCTTCCAAGAGAAGTAGTGAAGCTCTGAAAGTTCACCATTTTTTTCCCTCAAGTAAAATTTCCCAAATCAAATCCCGAGATTAAGCTTAAAGCTCTCAGAACAAGTTCAAGAGAAGAATTAGCGAGATTCTAAAGATTGTAACCACTTCTTTTCAAATTAATATAAATTTTATTTGACATATTATTTCTCGTTTGTTTTATTTTACAGACGCAGATTTATTGTGTACAAATTTTGGCACGCCTAGTGGGACCATCTCTACCGCTCATCTCTTTTCATTAAATCAAAATACATATTTAATCAATGACTCCTAAAATTAGCAACAACCAGGCTACACTTGTTAAAGTTGCAATTGATGGGGTCAATCCTGACGTGATCATGTCGACAACTTACATGGGCCCATTATGCGAGCAAGGCAAGAGCTTTGTAGGAACAATATGAAGAAAGACCTGTTTTCAGCTATGTCAATCCTATTTTCAATGCCATAAGCCCATATCTTAAAGCAAATAAAAGAGTAGATGCGGTGATAGGGAAAACTCTCTCATTGTTAAATCAAAGTTCGAACTCTCAAAAATCAAAGCAATGGGAGATTGAATCCACTGCAAACTCTACATATGTCATGTCTATTATGATGACAGATATTTCAACTGTAGAAGAGCAATTGGTAAATTTGACTAAGCTTGTTGAGGGTTTTACAAAACATTCACAACAACAAGATTTTGTGAATTACTCAACTTTTGAATCAAATGAATAACACTGGAGAATCTAGTCAAGTCGCGCAAAAAACGCAATTAAGAAGTTAACAATGATATTGCTTCTAAGCAAGGTGAAAAGCCTAATGAGTTTGGGGACACTGGAAAAAAAACCTCAAATTCATAAAAAATATGAAACCATCAAAGAGGAAAATACCATCCAAGTTTCTTCAGATGGGTTAATTCCCATCAGTCAATTGAAAAACTACATTGAAGGAACTATAAAAGATAAGTATGAAGGTGATATAAAATCCTCCATGGCATATGCAAAACCTTACAGCATGAGGATTGATAGCTTGAAAATGCCCGTTGGTTATCAACCTCAAAAGTTTCAACAATTTGATGGAAAGGGCAATCTCAAACAACATATTGCTCATTTTTATTGAAACTTGCAATAATGCTAGAATAGATGGTGATCTGTTGGTGAAACAATTTGTGAGATCCTTCAAGGGAAATGCGTTTGATTGGTATACCGATCTTACGTTGGAATCAATTGATAACTGGGACCAACTTGAGAATGAGTTCTTAAATCGCTCTTACAGTACTCGCCGAGCTGTGAGTATGCTTCGAGTTGAGTCATGCTAAACAATGGAAGGAAGAACCGGTCATTATTACATTAATCGATGGAGAAGTCTAAGTTTGGATTGCAGAGATCGTTTGTCCGAAAAGATCTACAATCGAAATGTCTATTCAAGGTATGTATTGGGGCCTCCAATATATCTTAAAAGAATTCAACCAAGAACTTTTGAAGAATTAGCTACTCGTGCTCATGACATGAAATTAAGCATTTTAGCTCATGATGATCAAAGATTGCCAGTTTCTGACCCTCAGAAGAAGGAGAAACAAGATTTTAATAAGATAAACAAATCTTCTCTTAAACCGGCAACAAAAGAGTCCATGGCAACAGCTGCTGCACCTATCAAAATTTCACCTAATGTGAGTAAGAAATTTAAAGAAAAGGTTGATTCTTTACCTAGTGCAGCAAGACAAAAGTTGATGCCGAAGGACATGTAGCAGAAGCAACACCCATTCCTGATTCTGATGTATATGAGATGTTTGATGATATGTTGAAAGCTGGGTTGATAGAACTTCTAGAAATGAAGCGACCAGAAGAGGCAGGATGAATCTCAGATCCAAATTACTGTAAGTATCATCACCTTCTTGGTCACCCCATTGAAAACTGTTTTATATTTAAGGATAGAGTAATGGAGTTAGCTCGGAAAGGACTCATCTTACTTGAAGAAGACAAAACGACATCAAATCAAACAAGTGTCGCTACTGATTTTCCTTCATCTCCAAATTCTGATGTATTTGTTTCTGATTCTAAAGATATTTTGTCTAAATGTTCATCTCCATCATTTGTTGTGATAAAGTTTAGACAATTTGATCCAATTAAATTTGAATTTGAAGATTCAAATGAATCTCATTGCAAGATAATTTCTGAAGTTGTTGATGACTGTAGCAAAGATGTTGATGCATTTCAACAAAGAATGAAGATGAAGATGTTGTTTCTGACGATTGGATAGTCGTTAAACGACGAAGGAGTCGCGGTGCTAAGAATCGCAAGCCAATTGAAAGAAGTAAGGTGGTGAAAAGGAAAACCCCTAAACTAAGAAAAGTTAAGTTTAGGGGGCATGTTGAAAAGTTTGAAAAATTTTATGTGACAAATCAACGGACACCTGTTATACTGCGGGAATTCTTTCCGCAAAACTTCCTAGATGAAGTTGAGGTGGTGTCATGCTTTGTTACCCATGAAGAAGATAATGGTAATGATGATAATCCATCTTCTGCGAAAACAAACTATATTTGTCAAATGTTGCTTCGTGCATGACTATAATCACTTTTGGCGATGACGATTTATTATTGGGATCAAAACCCCATAATAGACCACTTTTTGTGTTTGGATATGCACTTGAGAAAAAGATAAATAGGATATTACTCGATAGAAGTTCTGTCATCAATATCATTCTTCTTCGCATAATTAAAGAACTGGCAATCTCAACAGATCAGTTTTCTCAAAGTTGACTGATGATTCAATGTTTCAATCAAGAAGGGCAAAAAGCTCTTGGCATCATCATATTGGACTTGTTAATTGATGAAATGAAATCTAGTACATTATTGCATGTTGTTGACTGTAAGACTTCATATAACATGTTGTTGGGAAGGCCATGGCTTCATGATAATGGAGTTATACCATCAACACTTCATCAATGTTTCAAATATTTAAGTAATGAAGTTGTGAAGAAGGTCGTGACAGATGACAAACCATTTACTGAAGCTGAAGCTTACATTGCTGATGCCAAATTTTATCTTCATGAGAAAGCCACAAAATTTTTAGAAAATCAAACATCTTCCTCAAAAAAGTCTCAAAACAAGAATATTGTTTCTTCTAAAGAGAAAAAATCTTTGAAGGAAGAAGTTAAAAATGCCAACAACTCTTTAGATGACACGCAAAAGCAAGATGATAACAAAAAGTCTGAGGCTGCTCATCTTTCTTCTTCGCAAAAGTCCAATGTCTTACATTACATTCCAAAGTCGATAAGGAAAGAAGATCAAACACCATTTGTTGAGGTTAAAGAATTCAAGGACCTTAGTGTCACGTTGACCAAAATTGATAATGTGATACAAAGAAAAACTGTACTTTAAGGTTTTGTACAACCTGTGCAAGGGCTGAAATTAGAGCATGGAAATCTTCCTACTACGAGAACCAAAGAGGGTTTTGATCCTAACGCCTATAAATTGTTGGCTAAGGCTGTATATAATTCTCAAAGTCAAAATACTCTAGAAAAAGCTGCCTTCTGAAGTTTCTGGGTCAAAAGTTCATGGTTTAAATGAAACTCAAATATGCTAAGAGATAAAGGACATTATGTGGAGTCCTCACGTGCTGGTCTAGGGTACAAACAAAAACCTTCGTTGCGCATTTTAATAGATGATCAAATTTCAACTGTGGGTCTTAAATCCGTGTTTGATCGATTAGGTCAAACGAATTCCCGTGTTTCGGTGTTTGAAATATTAGGACCTCAAGAGAATTAATCAATTGATAAATCTACGTCGAAGAAGTTTAGAATTGATAAAACTTCCAAACAAATTCACAAATGTGACAAATGTTCTGAATTAGAAAATTGTGTAAATGAAGTGCACAATATCATTCCATCTAGAATGAAAAGGAAGACTACACTTTTGGTGGAGTGTGGCACGGTGTTGAAAGCCAAACAACATACCATAATACACACTAAACCAAGGGAAGAAGATGAATAAAGTGTAGGTTCATCTTATCACATAAGTTTTGCTGATGAGTAGTCATTCGAAGAAGAAGATGCTAAGGATGCTCCCCCTGAACTTGAAGAAAGTGTGCAGGCCACTGTAGACAAGTTGAAAGAGATCAACTTGGGAATTGAAGATGATAAACGTCCAATATATCTAAGTGTTCTTCTATCACCTCAAGAAGAAATTAAGTATGTTTAGCTATTGCAAGAGTTCAAAGATGTCTTTGCATGGACATACAAAAAGATGCCTGGTTTAGATCCAAAAGTTGCAATTCATAACTTGGTTGTTAAAAGAGGAGCGAAACTGGTAAAACAAGCTTTGCGTCGTTTTTGACCAAAGTTGATTCCTTCAATTGAAGCATAGGTAAGTAAATTCATCGAAGCTGGGTTCATCCGTGAAGTCAAATACCCAACATGGATTTCAAGCATTGTGCCTATGCAAAAGAAGAATGGCCAAATTCGAGTTTGTGTTGATTTTAGAGACTTGAATAATGCTTGTCCAAAGGATGATTTTCCACTTCCAATCACTGAACTCATGGTTGATGCTACTATCAGATATGAGACATTATCTTTCATGGATGGTTCATCTGGATACAATCAAATACGAATGGTGCCAAAAGATGAAGAGATGACTGCCTTCAAAACACCAAAAGGCATTTATTGTTACAAAGTAATGCCATTTGGTTTGAATAATGTTGGAGCAACTTATCAAAGAGCAATGCAGAAAATATTTGATGATATGCTTCATAAGATAGTTGAGTGTTATGTCGATGATTTGGTAGTGAAATCCAGAAAATGAGAAGACCATATTAAAGATTTAAAAAACGTATTTGAGCATCTTCGTCGTTACCAATTGAAGATGAACCCTCTAAAATGTGCATTTGGAGTTACTTCTGTAAAAGGACAAGTCTTAGTTGATTTCCTAGCTGATCATCCTATACCAGCAGAATGGGAGTTAACTGATGACCTACTTGATGAAGATGTTCTCTTAGTCGAAATTTTACCTCCATGAAAGATGTATTTCTATGTAGCTACTCATTCGAATGGTGCTGGTGGTGGGGTAGTTTTCATAACATCTGAGAGAGATGTGTTACCATACTTTTTTACTTTAACTCAACAATGTTCAAATAATATTGTTGAATATCAAGCACTAATTCTTAGGTTAGAAATAGTGGTTAACATGAAGCAACTACAATTGCAAATTTATGGAGATTCAAAACTAGTCATCAATAAACTTCTTGACATTTATGAAGTGAAAAAGCTTGAACTATTCCCATACTATAAGTATGCAAGAATGATGATTGAATAGCTAGGTGATGTACATCTCGAGCATATATTACGAGTTGAAAATTGACAAGCTGATGCGTTAGCTAACCTTGCTTCTACTCTTTCATTGCCATAACCAACAACATAAATATCAGTATGTCAAAGTTGGGTTGTACCCCCATTGTTTGAAGATGAGGATGATGATGAAAGTATGCAAAAAGAAGATGAAAACAAAGCAGAATACGTAAATGCTATCTCCGCTTACGTTGTTGGGGAAAAGGATTGGCGTCAGTCAATCCTTTGGGAATTTGTGTCTTGTGACTTGTGCACATTATTATCTTAAACAAGTCGTGCCTAAACTGGCACGTTGTATTTTTTTTTTTCCTTTTAAATTGTTTTTTCTCAAAGAAAAAAAATGAAAAAAATTTGTTGAAATTACAACGGTTTAAAAAAAATCCCTTATAAATTCTCTCTTTCAGATAAATTTTATTTACACATTTATCAAATATTAGTCTTATTTTCTCTCTACATTAGCATTATTCTAAGTTATCTTTTTCAAGTTCTCTCTAGCCTCCTATTGAATTTTTAGTTTGTCATTTTATATTTTCTCTTCAAACACTAAAATAAAATGTCAGATTCAAGTAAGTAAAGGAACAATGATAAGATTTCAAAGGAATTTCCATTGCGTTCACCTTATCAATAGTTTTACACAGATCAATTTATCACCCCAATTAATTTTTAACCACCGACTCATTTTGAGTATCCACAAACAATTGATATTTCCATTCCTATCACTAGTAGCGGTACCGACACTAGCACCGGTAACGACATATTTGAAATTGATAAAAATAATGGAGAAAAAAGTATTGGGCAACCGAAATTAGTATCACACACCCAATAAAATTGTATTTCAGGCATAGAGAAAATTAAAGCGTTCAAATATGATATTTTCAAAGAGCACTTCACAAAACAAGAACTTAGTATCGGAGGAGGGCAATATATTGTGCACTGTAATTATTGTAAGTCTACATACAAATGGAAATCAAGAGATGACGAGCATGTCGTTGCGCTATTAAATTAAATTATGAACTTTAACCAACTTATGCAATTAGGGCAAGTAAATGTCGAACCCACATGAACTTGTAAAATTTCAGAATAAGTAAAATGATCGAGATTAGGGGGGAAAGATTCAATTTTTATCTAAAAGATTAAGCTTAAACTAAAATAAATCACAAATCAATGGATAGAAAAACGTTAGTAAGGACTTTGTATTTCGATTTTATTTATTCATGATTAATCATTGATAATAGCCTATTTAAGTAGTGACTTAGAATTCTGTGTAGCGCTGCAAATTTCAATTCCTGAAAAAGTTATGTTAATTCTCAAGAAGCACGAAAAATTAACTTAACCGAATCGCTCGCATAAAAATAGTCAATTAATTTATTATCATAGGACAATATCAACACAAATCACATAAAATTAATGGCCGATTAAAATCATGCAATTTGTTTCAAACAATTATCTATTAATTAATTAAACACTGATTTAAATTAATCAATAATTACTAATTTTAGTTAGTGAAAACCGATTTTGTATAACTCTAGTTAATCAACTATGTAAAAAAATTAAAATGACCAATAATAATTGAAATAACATAATTGATAGAATAAAACCAATAATTATTCAAATACCCAAATAGAAATAATGATCCCTTAAAAATATCGAATTTTTAATGACAAAACAAAAATCTCATATTCCTGAATAAAGTAAATCTAATACATGTTCTTGTCAACTATAACCGTTTACTCACAATTCATAAAAGAAAACATGATAAAAAAAATTAAAGGAAAGAGAGAAACTCATTAAACGGAAATCAAATTTTCCGAGAAGCTCTAACTCTTGATCTTCTACAATGCTAGGAAACAAGATATCTAAGGTGCTTGACACCCTAAACTAAACTATTAAGTCCTATAAATAGCTAGAAAAGATCCTAGGGTCAATTACACAAGAGTCCTAAATAGAAACTACTTTAAAATAGCTTTAAAACTTAAATTCGGAGAGTGGACGCCCGAGAAAGCAAAGTGGATGCCTGAGAATCACTGACGCATCCACTTGGACGCTTGATGTTATCAAACTTTTGAGGGTGGATGCATAAGGTCTGATGGACGCGTCCACTTCCTCTTCCCACGTGTACGCTTCTTCTTTCTTCCAAAAAAATCATCTTCAAGATTTCAATCTCTTCCAATTCTGTCTAAACATTTTCTAAAACCTCCAAAAGACCTGAAAACAAAAGTATAAGTGTAAAGAATTATTTAAACACATAATTAGTTAGATTTAAATTCAATAAACAGCACAATAAACACTAGAAAACCAAGCTAATTTATGGTTCAATCAGAAGGAGAGTATGAGACTCTGTGTGGACATTTGCAACGGAACCACAAAGACAAAATTTGTATGAAATCTTCACAAACACAAATAAATGGATACACTACTACTACTGATTTTGATTCTTTATTTAAATATAGTGATGGGAAAAATATAAATGAATTAGCTAAATTGGTTGATGTTAAACACTTAAATTTTAGTTTTGGAAAAAAAATTAAATTTTATAAATTATTGTCAAACTGCATTAAATACTACTGCTAAGCGTATTCCACATAACACATTGACACGTACTGTGAATAAATTATATAAAAAAGGTTAAAAATATATTTAAAGTATTTTTAAATTTAGATAATAAAGTTTCTATTTGGAGTGATATTTGAAGTGATCATTGACAAACACATTCTTACATGGCTATTACTTGTTATTGGACAGATGATAATTGAATAATACAATTGATGATTCTCATATGGCTGTCAAAATTTCTAAATTAATTTTATAAATTTTAGAATAATATAATCTTGTAAAAAAATATTTTCTATTAGCTTTGATAATGCTAGTTCTAACACTGCTTCGATTCCTGATTTTAAAAAATATTGTGAACCATAATTTGGTGGTAAATGTTTTCATGCTAGGTGTGCATATCATGTTTTGAATTTATGTGTACAAGATGGCTTAAGAAATCTTGAAACTTATATTCAACCTATCAAAACAACTTTGTCTTATCTTTGGTCACACCCACAAGTAATGAAGGGATGGTTTAGATTTTGTAAAGCAAATAAAATGAGACAAAAAAAATTTTCCCGTGATATTCCAACTCGTTGGAATTCAACTTATGATTTATTAAATGAATCTTTTCAATATAAAGAACTTTTATATGATTTTTTCAACTACAATGTGCAACATATGTGTTTGTTTCCAACTACTTGGGATATTTTTGAAAATGTTTAAAATTTGTTAAAAGTTTTTAATGATGCTAGTTATACTTTGGTGTTTATTATTCAACTTGTCATTTAATTGTTTATGAATGCCTTAATATTGTTATAGGTTTAAAAGAGTGGGCTGATAAATATGCTTTTAATGATTGTGTTAATGCAATGAAAATAAAGTGGGCTAAATATTATTTTGAAATAAGAATATTTAGATATATATTATGATTCTATATGTAATTAAATTATGATAAAAATTGATATTTCAAGAATAATTAATAATGTTAAAAGAAATATATATGATTTGTATTTGTAATATATTTCTATTTACGGAATATAAATTCAAATTGAAAAATCATCTTCTACGATTTGTGATAAACAAAAAAATCATACATATCTATTAATAAAAAAAATCATGAATATCTATTAATGAAATACCGACAAGTGTTACCAAGATTCAATTTGAAATGACATAGTTTTGGCTTCGTTTGCATCTGATCATTTTTGCATTTTCGGTTGAAGCAAGCTGTAAAAACAGCCTCCTATTTTTGACAAAATTGCAGCAGCCATCCTTTGATGGCAAAGTCTTCTTTGGTTAACTTTGAACAAATATGAAACGATGCACAGCCCACTTGTTTCAACACAAAGCTAATGCCGAGCTTTTCCGTTCTATTGTTTAGACTTATTTTTGAGCAATCCAGAATATTAGCCTTATATTGTTCTTTTATTTTTTTTTTAAAGGGGAATTTAAACCTTACTTTTTTTTTATTACAAATTGGGAGAAGAGTGGAACGGATTTCGAACCCAGCATACATGGGTGAGGAAGCATCCACCAACTTACCTATTTGCTCTCAACCCAATCTAACCCTTACAAACTGTAATTTCCGTTTATACTGTACTTCTTTTGTTATCATCTAAAGATAAAGAATACTGAAGACTGGGTCAAGATATTGTGCAGATGAAAGGGGGGAGTGAATAAAAACATCTCCCTTCCCATATCCTCACCTGCTGCGTATTTTGACCCAAAATTGACGACTTCATCTAGCGTGGTTGTATGGTTTTGGCTGCTCCTTCTTAACCAATTTTGGAGGAGAAGCATTAGTCTTTCACTAGTTTGAATTCTGGAGGTTTAATCAAAACTTGAAATGGGTTCCTGCAGTTGTGATCGTCTTGTGTCTGCTTTGGAGGGTGCTGAAAGGATATTTACTGGGATAGAGGAAACGGCTACTTGGCGATATCCAAGCGGGGATATACCCGTAAGAGGTAGGCGTTTGAAGAGAGATTTTGAAAACGAGTTTGGATTTATGAAACTCTTCGCGGAATGCATTCACAAGTGGAGTGATGCTGATAAAGTTATCCCCAATTTGGGCTCTCTTACTGTTAAAATCCATGATACAATGGAAGGGTTTGCAAACCAACTAAAAGTTGCGGCGACAACAAGGCCTCCCAAATGGTTAGAATTCTCTGTAGGTAGAATTAGGCCTCGCCTTTTTGAAAGGGATAGCTTCAAGTGGGCGGGAATGGAATTGAATACATCATTGAAGAGTCTAAGAGGAGAATTTAATCGTTTCAAGCCACAAATCGCGGGCGTTTATGATTCGTTGAGTAGCCACTCATTTCATTCCCATTTCCCCAGGTTTTTTTTCTCTCTCTTTTGTTTTTTCAATTGCTAAGGATGTACGAGTTTCGAGCAAAACTTGAGTATGCCACTCATTTCAATTCCCCTTTGCTCAGGTATAACTATGGCCACTTGCAGAAGTTTGTGGATTCTGTGGAATCAAATCTTATGGTTCTCAACATGGAGATTGACATAATTCCTGTGCGAAAACAAATCACTGCTTTCCAAAATCGTTTGAAATGGGTTTTGCATTTTCTTGGGCGAGTAGCTGATAAATTCCCTAACATGCTCAAAATTCAAGATTTCATCATTCACATTGGAAGTGTGGCTTTCTATGCAGCACTTTTGTTATGTCACTGGTGGGCTGTGGGATTAGATAAAAACATGGCAGAAGATGTGACTCTTACTCTTTTTTATTTGGAGCAAAAGATTGGATTTACTAATCCCGAGTTTTTAGATCTATATCTCAGTCTACTTCAATATTTGCAGGACATTGGACAGAAAACCAGTGTAAATCCAGTAAATCTGTTTGTTGAGGATCTGCTCAACTTTCCACAGTCAAACATACGGGATCGCCTTGATTTGGCAATCCCATGTACTCTTCACGGTGAGTTGATGTCCCTGATTAAATATGCTGCCAATATGCCTGAGTACACTGATAATATGCGAAGGTTCTTGGTAGATATCAAAGTAGTGGGTAAGGATGTGGCTTTCCTTGAGTATAAAATGCATAGAGCATGTGAAGATAGAATTTGTCCTGAAGGTAGAATCAGGGTTCTGAACTTGTTGCCAAAGATTTGGCTTATCAAGATAGAGATTTTCCTTATGAAGCAACTAACTGCAGGGGATGTCCTGCAGCTTTCTGCAATGAAGCAAATTAATGCTGTTAAAAGGGCTGTGGAATACGAGCACCTTACAAAGTGTCTGATGTCTGTGATTAGACACATTGATGATGCACCTGAAGGAAGGGCCAAAAATGTTAAGCAGATGTTAGATATCATAAATGAAGTGCCCAGGATAGTAGAATCTGTCTATTCCTCCAATGATGGCGAAGAAATCAGGAGTGTTCTTCTTGGACTGCTCGTAGAGATTGCACTTTTCAAGCTAGAGTCACTGTTAATGGAGTTATGTGAAAATAATGGAACTTTGTTGGTTTCAGCCAAAGATCTAATTCAACCCCTTTATGAGAGGCTGAAATTCCTGATATGGTTTGTCAAAAATCAACCAGGTGGTAACATGGAAATTAGAAATTTAGTATTTACTCATACTGCAGAAATAGCTTGCTGCGTAATTTCTCTGTGTTACTTATTTTATCCCAGTTATGTTACAACAGACATAAATGAGGATATGATGCTTTCTAGTTCTAATTTGCGAGACAAGATTAGAATTATCATTTTGGAGCTCAAAGAGATTTATCTTAGCATTCCACCATCTAATTTTCCCAGGACAAATGGATTGGGTTTCATCGATTATCTATTGGGAAAACTGAGGGAGTTGTTGAACAATAAGGCTGACTCAGTTGTATCTGTGAAGCACCATATTGAAGAGATTTCCAAGTATCTAGAGTTCTTTAGACCTTTCCTTGGGGATATTGTGAAGCTGAGAATTGAGGTTGCAGAATTCAAAGATCTCAGTGAACGGGTTATAAATGTGGCATATGAAGCAGAATATCTCATTGATTCAATTGTGGGACAAAAAGAACCTGAATGGTATAATTTATTATGGCTTTTTCATTTCTTAGAGGATATTGGGCTTATTAAGATGCAGGTTGAAACAGTTCACGAGAAGATCGCCCATGATGTCGGACTCCTCAATGTTGTCCAGAAAAATCTTACAGTTCAACCTTCTCATCATTCAGGGAATATGATACTGCAGGCTGTAACTCCAAGAATTGATGAAGCTGTGTTGAGTCTCAATGATCAAGAAGAATTGATAATTGATCGACTTATAGGAGGAACCTTACAGAGGACTGTTGTAGCAATTGTTGGCATGCCTGGGATTGGTAAGACTACTCTGGCAAAGAGAGTTTACGGCAGCCCCAGTGTCTTCAATCACTTCCACATCCGTGCATGGTGCTGTGTTTCTCAAGCATACACAAAAAGAGAATTGTTGCTTGGAATTTTTAGCTACATAACCACACTTACTGATGACATCCTTGAATTGACTGATGAGGATCTAGAGTTCAAGCTGTATCAGCAGTTGAAGAAAAGGAGATATCTGATTGTCATGGATGATATTTGGAACACTACGGCCTGGCATGAACTGAAAAGATCATTGCCAGATGATCGAAATGGAAGTAGAATTTTGTTCACAAGTCGTCTGAAAAATGTTGCATTAGAAGCCCAACCAGATTGCAACCCTCATTCTCTCCGTTTGTTATCTGATGCTGAGAGTTGGCACCTGCTACAAATTAAGATATTTGATGAAGAAGTTTGTCCTGAGGAATTGATGGAAGTGGGAGAGAAAATTGCCAAGCATTGTAGAGGACTACCTCTTGGAGTTGTTGCAGTAGCTGGTCTCCTGAAAGGAAGTGAAAGGCAACTAGTCTGGTGGAAAGAAATTGCTGAAAGTTTGAGCTCTAGAATTGTTGATGATCCACAAATGCACTGCATGGACATCTTAGAATTGAGCTACATGCACTTACCTGATCACTTAAAATCATGCTTTCTTTATTTTGGCACATTTCTAGAGGATGAAGATATTCCAGTTCCAAAGTTAACACAGTTATGGACAGCTGAAGGATTCATACCGAGAATGGAATCAAAAAACATTGAGGATCTTGCAGAAGAATACTTGATGGATCTAATCGGTCGAAGTCTAGTTATGGTTGCTAGACGAAAATCCTGTGGTGGGGTCAAAACTTGCCGAGTTCACGATATGCTAAGGAATCTCTGCCTATCAAAAGCTAAAGAAGAAAACTTCTTAAAGCAATTAACAGTGTCTGATGCAGCTTCTTTGGATGGTCTAGATTATGGTGATTTTCGTTATGTTATCCCTTCTAATTCAATAACATTCCAGGATCATCGACTGTCCATTTATTCAAAAAGAAGGCATTTTGTTATGTCACAGCCATCTGGGCCACGTGTTCGTTCTCTGCTATTTTTTGCCTCCAGCGATAGATATCCAAGATGTCCCTATGATATCTCTTTCATTTCGGAGAACTTTAAGTTTCTTAAAATATTGAACCTGGAATGCATCAATATGGGAGTTTCCTTTTGCAAAGGAATAACATCATTGGTTCACCTGAGCTATTTAGCAGTCACTGGAGATATTGACTCAGTTCCATCATCAATATCCAATCTCTGGAACTTAGAAACATTTCATGTGAAAGGACTGAAAGGTATGGTTGAAATGCCAGATACTGTCTGGCACATGTCAAGGTTGAGGCATCTCCATGTAAAGAATCATGTTTTTTTCAGATTGCCGGATGATAATTTTGAGCACTTTCCTCAACTAGATAACTTAGTCTCCCTTTCCTCACTACATTTTTGGTATGGTGAAGATGCAGATAAGATGACAAGGAGATTGCCGAACATCCGGAAATTTAAATGCATATTTTTAGAATCACTGGATTATCATGGAAACTGGAACTCTTTTCCAAGATTGAATTTTCCAACTCAGCTAGAGTCTCTCAAAATAATTTATCACAGGAGGACTTCTAATCCAGTTGAATTTAACTACCCCTTGAATCTGAAAAAGTTGACTTTGTCTAACTTTTGCCTGCCATGGGATCATATTTCGCCTATTGGAAGGCTACAAAACCTGGAGGTTCTCAAATTAATTTCTAGGGCTTTTGAGGGTGAAAGATGGGATATGACAGAAGGGGAATTCACTAAACTCAAGTTCTTGAAATTGGACACTTTGAATTTTGTCCAATGGAATGTCTCTAGCTGTGACCTTCCCAATCTTCAGCACCTGGTATTGCGAAGCTGTAAGCATCTTGAGGAGGTCCCATCATCTTTGGCAGAGATACCTACCCTGCAGAGGATCGAAGTGCTGTACTGTGGGCAATCTTGTGAAGATTCAGTCAGAAGTATGGAGGGGCAAATTGAAGGGCTAGAGATCCTTATCAATCTTTCATACTCAGATGCCAGATCATTATCCTAACTATACTTGGGATTTGGTCTGTGCTTCTATTCACATGTAAGTGTATTAAAGCTCATATTTTGTTATTACTGAACAAGGGAAATATTTTTAAAATATTTTTACAAAAAAAACACACTGTAAGCATTGTTCTTTGAATGTCTGGAATGCAGGATATGGAGCTTAGTCTGCAACTTTCCGAATGCTGGTTCTGTTGTTTTTTTTTTTTTTTTTCTTTTTGCTATAAGAGTTCTGAATTATCATATCCAGGAATTAGTTTGGCATCATCTGTTATGTTGTTCAAAAGCATTAGCACCTGGCTATCTATTAAGAGACTGTCGTTAACTACAAAGACTTTTCCTTTGAGTGGAATCATCTTTAATTCATCATTTACAGATCCGTTTTGCAGTTTCATTTTTTGTTCAAGGGGGACATTACAGTTATGGATAATATCTAAAGGTCATTGAGAAAACATTAAATGAATGCATAATACAAAGATTAGTGTTTGATGAGAATAAATGTTGTGAATAGACTGTACTGGAAGCTATCTGTCGCAAGTAAATGAATTACTTTTGGGTTCTTTTACTCTATTTATCTATATTAAGGGTGACACTACAAAGCCTGGACAAGGAGGAAGTGTTTTATGCATAGCATGCAGTGGATGTCTTTTAAAAAGGATGCTCTTAAAGATAAGACTCATTAAAAGTACTAAACTTTTTAAGCCTTTATATGGTGAATGTGTACTTTACAGTAAGTTGGCTGCTTCTATATGTGCTTTGCTATTGAGATTGCTTGTTGCACATCATAACTATGCAAGGATAATGCATTTAGCTGCCTTCTCTTTTTTGCAGGGAATTGTGTAATTTGTGTTTCTGGTTAGTGGGAAAATATTTAGAAAAATTTCAAGCTTGTGTCTTGTCAGTTGTCAACATTTACATGGAAAGACGATTACCTAGAATGGAGGGAATTTTATTTGCAGAATATACATGTCCAGAACATTGAAGCAATAATAGCTAGTAATATATAAATTTTATAACCTATAGCATGGTGAGGCAGTGAAATGCATTATCCTCATTATATTGTTACCTTGTATTAATGTTTCATATTCGAGAGTAGAGACTCGCTCCAGTATTCATTTCATCTTTGTTTAGGTGAAAGAATTGTTGTATGGTTCTTATTTCTATCATCTGATGCATGCTGACAAGATTTGGCTTTACCTTTTTCATAATGAAATCTTCCTTGTCTGGAAACTTCTTAAAGCATGCAGGTGGCAATTAAGGTAGGAAATTTTGTATTGCTATAAAATGAGCCCTCTGTTACTGTTGGAATATTTTGCTTGCATTTATGTGTTAAATATGCTTGGCTTGTTAATGTAATTGGTTTGGCATGATGTGAAGCTATAATTTCTTTGGGAGTTTCTAAATGTGGAATAATTGTTACCTTTGGGCTGAACAGTGACTAACCTGAATTCAATCTTTATGCATAAATCACATGGTGAAGTTTGATACAAAAAGCAGTATCCCTGCCTAGGTTTAATTATATCCATATCTCCTCCTCTACATCATCTTTGGAAATGCAGGAAATCTCATTCTTTCTCCTATTAATATACTTCACACAAATATCATCCAAAATCTCCCAAGCGTTTTCATTTCTTCTCCCCCAAAATCCCAAGCCACCTTTGGAACTTCCATAGGAAGGATATGCCTCATGAATATTTGATAATTTGGCATGTTTATTGGAACGAAGTCCACATCATGTGGTAATCCGACTCGAAGAGAACCATGGTTTTGGCCAGTGGCAATCCATGCAAGAAGTATCCAGCATTGCTGTTCGGAACACAATCTCTTGCAAGTCAAAAACAATGTTTTTCTCCGCACCGAAAGATCCAGAGATGGAAACAAGCTTTCTGCTATAATCTCACAGTTCACCTAATTCTGACTATACCAAAGCTATCTTTGGTCATAGAAGTAGCCATTTGTTGCCTTCCTGTGTATCTTCTTCCATTCATCGTGATCTGCTATTTAGGTGTTGATTACCGTGAAGGTAAATAAAGCAACGAGTGGAAAACTGGTGTAGTTAAAGAATCAAACTTGCTTTTCAATCAGAAAACTTTATGGTGTATTTTGGACCATAATTTAAAGTAGAATTTTTTTTTTTTTATAAACATAAAAATACTATTCATTTGAATAAATATTTTTCTTTTATGATGTTTAATGGTCTTATATGTTGGATCGATTTAAAAAGTAGTTAAATATAATTATTTACTTAGTAGAGTGAGTTTGTTTTAGTTTTGAGAGCGAAAATAGATGATGTATTTGGATATAGAATTCATGTTTAAATATTTGATTAGATTAAAAATTAATCCACATTCTTTTTTGTTTTTTTTAAAAAAAAACAAAAAGGTAAAAGGGAGTATCATTAAATAGAATTATCAACCAACCAACGTAGCTAAGAATACATCAAAAAGAAAATAAATACCACTCCATGGGTGATTGGAAAGAAGACCCAAACGGACCCAATAATGAGTTGGCTTATTTCCATTTTTACAAACATAAAAAAAAAAATGAAATAAAACAAACAAAGAAGGTTCTTAATAGTGAAATGCAATTGGGGAAAGATACCTAGTTTTGCAAATGACATAGAGACAATCTCCATCGAAAATGACCTTTTTAAAAGCAATTTATGACAGAAAATTTATTGTTAATAGATTGTTTAAAGATGTGATTATAAAAGTATTAAAAGAAATAATCCGACCAAAAGCTGAAATAATTCAGTTCAGTCAATGTCCTTGAATAAACTTTCATGATACCTTCCGTCCAGTTATTAAGCCTGCAATTATTCTTGGTTGTTACACATAATTGGTTTATTGAGCACATACATGTCTGTATCAATGCTTTTCTTCATGGTCCTTTAGAAGAGACTGTCTACATGACTCAAGTAGGAAGGATTTGCTCATCCTCGATATTCTCATTACATGTATCTTTTTTTGGTTTAAAACTGGTTCCCTAGACACTGGTGGTTCAAATGTCCTATCAAACACTGAAAATGACTCTTGGCTTTCTTGATTCTTTTTTTTTTTTTTTTTTTGGGTACAAGGGGAGGAATGTGGGACTCGAATTCGAGTTTACACAGAAGGACTGAAAACTTTTGACCAAATTCTTGATTCTAAAACAGATGTTTCTCTCTTTTCTCAAGAAGACAACAACTGATTATTATTTGTTGCCTCATATCTGTGGATGTAATGGCATTCTCTTTACAGCTTCCAACTCATCTATTATTCATGACATTATTCAGCTTCACAAGCATGCATCCTGGTCTTCTTCTTAATGAACAAAAAATATATTGCAGCTCTTCTAAATCGAGCAAAAATGGCTAATTCGAAGGCCATCTCGACACCAGTATGTTCCACCACTAAGTTGAGTCAATTTGCTCAAGCAGCTGGATTTGGAGTTTTTACTCAAAATGGCCCTTGTTGATGGAAAAATGCTTCGACATGGATACCTGGGGGAGGAGCGATTCAAAATGGCTCCTTCAGATTTTGGCAGTGGCGAATCCTGGTTGAAGGTAAAGGTTGATCCGCACTTAGACCAACTTTGCTAAATGCAAACCTTATCTAAGAAAACTAATTTACTATTATAATAATTTTTATATCATTTTGAGGTCCGCACTTGTCAACTATGAATCAACCTTTTCACCAATGTTCAAGACCGGGATTTGCCATTGCCAAAAACGATATGAATCATTTTAGATCTTTCAACCCTTAGGGTCCATATCAGAGAGGTATGCTTTTATCAAAAGTGGTAAGGACCATTTTAGAGGAGTTGACCTTGGAGCATTTTTCATCCACATGGGCCATTTTGAGTAAATTCTACTGAATTTGAACAGGTTCATCTTTACCGTCAAGTTGTAGCCTTATAGGCAGCCCACAATATTTGGACAGCTGTTAAACGAATCTTTCAATATCTGAAAGGGACTGAAACACAAGGCATAAACTCTTCTCCAACTTTATACAGATTCTGAGATGATAAAAAGAGTACTTCTGGATATGTAGAAATGAAAATATATATATCTCTAGCAAATTTCCCAGTCTCTTATTCAACTAGCTTACTTGAAGAAAGGTAAAAGAGGAATAATGATTACTGTTGAAGAAAAAGGACACAAATATGGTACCAGTGAGATATCAATATCAAGAAGCTTCAACACTCTTGCAGAAGAGGGGAAAAGGGAAAAAAAAAAAAACAATACTCATAGGTTAGAGACAATTTGGCTTTGTTTACCTGTAAACATATGAATAACCAATGATCACATCCAAGGGATGTCCAAGAAAATCAAAAACATATTGACAAGTTCACATGAATGTTTGGTACAAAAAGGTTATATAAAATCTATATATCAATATCCAAATACTTTTCAACAAGACATTTATGTCGGATCATATTACAAAAGAATACATCAAGAAATAGCCTTTTGACTGACTGCTATGGATGAACACTACAAGAAAAGAATCTCTCCGCAAGCCACTATGTACATTGCTAAATAAATAAATGGAAAAATGGTTTTTTATAGAGAACAAAAAAAAAAAGGAAAGAAATATCATGTATGCTCTCTACTTTTGCAATTTGGTTACAGGAACTTCTTACAATTGCTACTTATTAGACCATTGAAATTCTATTTCAAGATTTCTTGAAGGACCACTTTTGCTCTCAGGCAATAGAGTGTACTCTCCAGCAACGGCACCCAACATCACCACACGGTCAATCTGAATGGTCACCTTTCCAAAGGAGCCCTGTAAAAAAATTTCATTGTATTAGAAGCAGAAAAAACGGAACCAAATGAAAGCACGTTAAAAGTGCATAAAAGGCCTCTGATCTGATCCTCAAGAAGTCATTTACCTTCCCCATTTTGCTCTTATTCTTGCAAGATATGTGAAGCTTCTGTCCTTTGGGAGGACTTTCAAAGGACCACGCAAAGCTTTCGTCCCATTCTGGATTAGGACCTGTTGATACAACCTGCCGCAGACAAATAAAAGAATAAGTCATCAGTACAGACCATGAAACAGGAAGCCAGATGTCAAAATATGCAGCTATGGCAATCAAACATATTGTCTGCACCTGCACAAGAGGACCTTAGAGCTAAAGATGCAGGAGCATCTTTCTTTCACTGTTTTTTTCTTTTTCAATTTGCTTACAAAAGCTGAAGCCTGATTCCTATATTATTACATTAAGTTTGGTGTAAAATTTAGCAGAATATCATTCTAAAGGAAAACAAAAGGACTACAGCATATCTTGTCAATTATGTTACAGACATGACACTGAACCCATATCTCATACAATCTGTTTATAATGAAAGGACTACAGCCCAACTTGTCAATTAAATATTAGATTGCTCTAAAATGTGTTCATGCTGTAAATGGACAGATGAAAATGCCAAACGTTATTAATGAATGCTATTAGTGAATACCCTGCCATAACCAAGCAGTTTCAAGGTGATAAAGTGTGTGTATAAATTGCTCATACAAATATACATCTGAAGCAATCTTCCCAGTTACTTATGAAAAGACATAAAGAACTTAAACATAATCTCTCATAAAATGTTCAGTTCCCCATTGCAATATTATTTGGTCTCATCATCAGTTACATGTTCAGTATTCCCCATGTCTATTTAGAATAAACCACGTTTTTGTGCACCTAGAAACCTGGACATACTTCCATATTAAAACAAGCCTTGAAGCCATCTTGAGGTTGTTCGTATTTGACTTTACAATTAGTAATAAGGACGTAAAGGCCTTTCTAACTTGCCATGGCAACACTATACAATCTGAATATACTTCAACTGTTCTAGTCATACTATCAAGAAATAAAAATGTCTAGCATTGGAGAGTTCATGCGCCAAACAAACTGCAAATTACTTTGTTTTTACTCCAATAAAACAATTGTATCTATCATATAATTAGGTCATTGCAATATTTAGTCCTAGAGGAAGTATAATGGAAAATGAGATGATTGGAGAAAAGGGAACCTAAGTCCAAACATATACTTAGTGTCATACCTTAGTTTGTCGAGACTGGGTATTTCCAAGGGTGAGCTTGCAATAGACACTTGGATTCCCAACTGACTGCCTCATATTGTTGCCTCGCTTGATTATTACCACTAGTGTCCCTGGGAGGCATTGCAACAAAAATTCTGACTTTTCCTGAAACCGAGGAGGACCTGATTGGATCAGATATTGCAACAATGGAATAGCATCAGCAGCAGCAATTGATTGTGCTCGAGATACTTCAGCTGGACAAGCTGACCAGGCTTGCCTAAGAAGAAATAGTGCATCCAAGGCTGCTTCTTGAGTTGCCTCTGACCCTGTCTTAAGGGATGTGACCAGATGTGGAATACTTAGAGTTGCAGGTTCTGTAGCTCTTAGACGGGGAAAATTGCCAAAGAGTGCATTTAGGGCCTTGAGATACTCCTCATTCACTGTTCCAGTAGCCCATAAGTCCTTCTCAATTGCAGCTAGAATCCAAAGGAAAGAAGTAAGCACCTCAAAGATTATTCATATGGAGGAAAAGCACAATTTACAGAGAAGTGTGATAAGAGAGTAAAAGATTCAAGCATTTAAACCAGCAATTAATATGCATTATTTTCTTCATATAACCATGGTGCCCAACAGAAGCAGCAAAATATTTGGGTAAAAAGGACCAATATACCATGACCAATTTAGCACCACCAGAATAAGCTCAGCAGTTCATGTTAGAATAAGCTACATGGTTGGTTCCATCTAGATACTAAAAACATGACAAGAAAATATTGGAATACACTGAATTTTTGAGTCACATTTAGAGCACATCACCCATATTGAGGCATAGAACTAAATTGAGGATTTACAATACTAAGCGCATGGTCTAGACCACCAATATAGACATATCAAACAAATCTTGACAAGCAGAACATATATCATCACAAGACTAAAAGGCAGTGAATGATGAGCAAGCCCTTAGATAAATAAATATCCAGCTGAAAGGGACCAAGAGATATTTTAAGCTGACACGTCTAGGCATATGTTCATGATTAGGAAATAATTGATGCAATTTCTGAAATGAAAGGCAGTGAATTGATAAGTATAAAAGTTAAGAAAATTACCAGTTATAGCTCTGACGGTTTCACTTGAAGCATACTCTTGTATGGTGTTGTTGGAGAAAAGAAGCTTAATGAACATTGCAGCCTGAACTGATGTTTCTGGATCACTAGAGCCAATCAGATCAAGCACAACCTGAACTCCACCAGCCTCTGCAACAGCTCTTTTATTTGATCGGCTATACATAACAAGGTTCTGCAAGGCACATATAGCTACCACCTTCATTTCTTCCGTAGGTTGATCCTCAAGAAGATTTACTAATGCCCGGCATGCTGAAACAGCATCAGCAGTTCGTGCAAGAGCCTCATTTTGGAATAGGTCACCAAGGGCGAGAGTTGCCAGTAACCTTGCCTGCTGACCTTGGGTTTGTGGATCTAAAAGGTACTGTGATAGCGGTACAATAGCTGATTTGGTTGCTTTTGTTTCTCTAATTTTGACATTGTTTAACAATACCTCAAGCAGCCTTGCAGCAGTTTCTTCACACTGATGACATCTAAGAAGCTCCAATAAAGCCTCAATAGCACCACTTTCAGCCATTGCCTGGGCACTAGTAGAATCATCAGTCTCCAATACCAAAAGGGCATTTAATGCACCAATAACTGTAACTTCTGAACCTGAGCGCAGCAATTTTACTAAAACTGCTACAGGCACCTCCAAGTAAAATTCTGAACTATATTGCAGGATACTGGATAAAACAGCAGCAGCGGACTCCCACAAGGCATGAGGAAGCAAAGGATCAGCTTGCAGTATCACTTTGGAGAGCTCTGCAACACCACCTTCTTTTGCAATTTCATTAGGCCAAATTAGTGCAACACCAACAAGAGCCTTCACTGCTCTTTGCTGCAAAATAGGTATGCCAGAACCAAGTACTCTTACCAAGGGACCAATCACTTGCTGTGTCACTGGATCTTTCTGAAGATGCTCTTCCAAGAGCACGTGAGACAGAAGTTCAGCTGCCAACTGTTGAACTGCTGAAGCAGGAGAATCAAGTAATGGTATCAGTGGTTCAATAGCTTGGTGAGCCGTCAAAGTGTAATCTGCACGACATTGTGGATGCTCCAAAATGTTCACAAGAACTTGTAAAGCACTATGTTGTCCATCAGGCCCAAACTCTGATCTTGTTAACAAAATGAATAGTGGCTCAACCACTTTTGCTGCAGATGGACCCTTAGCAATGGTAGAATTATTTGTAAGTATCCTGAGCAATTCAGCAAAAGCAGCACACAAGAAATCAGGAGCTTCATGAAGGATCTCAAGTATACTTTCAATCACCCCAGCCTTCACCATCTCCATCTTACAAGCAGGCCTGTCTTTTCCTAATTTCACAAGAGCTCTGGATATAGCTTCATGAAGCAAGTAATTCCTACCATATAGAAGGCCAACAAGAGGAATAACAGCACCATGTGCAGCAACTAATTCTGCAAGTTGTTCATCATCTAGGAGTTTATCTAATGCACGAACAACAGAATCATGAGCTGGACTGAACTCAGTAACAAGGAGAGAAACTAGAGGTTCTACGCAACGAGCAGCAGCCACTGTAGACCGGATTCTTGTATTTCCAAAAAGAACACTACAAAGCTCAGCAGCATCCCCCTTTAACTCCATAGAACAGCTTGATGAAAGAATCCGGCAAAGTACATCTACTGCATTCATCTCAACATCAGCAACAGCAAGGGCTCTTGATGGGTTCTCACTCAGTAGCCTAACTAAAGCAGCAATTGCAGCATGTTGCTCCTTCTCCAAACCAGTATTTAAAATTTCCACTAAAGGTTGAACAGCTTGTCTGGCAGATTCTGCATTTCTGATATGATCAGCGGTGAATAGGTTTTCTAAGGCTTTAGCAGCACTATACCTAGCTGCCCTTCCACCCAACCGTAAGACTGCAACCAGTTGACTCACAGCACCAAATGCAGATTCATGTCTCCGTATTTCAGCAGTGCTAAATAGAATACCAAGTAGATCAGTTGCAGCTTCTTCGGTTGCATCCTGAGGGCCTAGCGAAAGATATTTGGTCAATGCTTCCAACGCACCAGATTCCACCATAACAATCTTATTTGAAGGGCAGTCTTTTGCAAGCTGAATCAGAAGTCCAAGGGCAAGAAAAGGGGCTCCAGGTCGATCTGGAATTGGTTTAAGCAAATCAACAAGGGCTGGGATAGCTTTTCTGGAAGTAGCACCGACCCTTATGTCATCAACTCTAAACAATCTTTCAAGAGCTACTTGGTCTGGATAACGAACCAAAGAAAATTCTTCAGACAATTCAAGAAGATCGCGTATATCAACATCCGCACAGCCAAGCAAAGAAATGAGTCCGACCGCAGCTCCAGAATTTGCAACAGATAGAAGAGTTCCCCTACTACCATTACAAACAAGGCTGGCAATAGCTTGTGCAGCAAAATATCTGTTTGCTGACTCCTCTGACTTGAGAAAATTAGCAAGCACTGGTATGGCCTTCATTGTCGGATGAGCTCGTATGATATCTCTGTCTTGAAATAACACTGCCAGTAGTAAGGCACAAATCCATGTGCTACCATCCTCACTAAAATCATTCTGTGGAAATTATTAGCAAAAAGTGAAAAGACCTGTTTAGCTAGAATTCAGATTATTGAATAGCTGATACATAGAAAGTAAAAAGTAGATACAAAACTTCCTCAGTTCCTCAAAAGAGTAGAAAGATACACTAATTAGATGCCGCAGAAGTACGTAAAAGTGCACTATAATCAAAATATTACTAAATTAGATACCTGAGAGTACCGTGACAAAGACTGGGAGATCTTCTCCGTGAGGCCTTCAACAGCTCCAGCCTCCAAGATCTGAACTTTACTTTTGTCATCATGACTAGCAAGAGCAGAAAGTAGCCAGACAGCTATATTGGCACCATAGATGGCTGATGTATTTGTTTCTGCTGCTTCTTCAACATCTCGGCAAATGCTGATGGCATCTTTACCACTCTGATCTTTCCCAAGACAAGACTCTATAGAGTTCAGCATTCCAACAAGAGATTGAATCAGCGGGGTGCAAGAACTTGATTCACTTAAATCTCCAACCACCCTTTGGTGATTTATTTTTGTAGTGCATGCAAGAAGTGCAGTTCCTCCAATTTTGACCCTTGGATTTGTGGAACTGATGACTCTTCTTGCAATTGCTGGAATACAACCAGAGGCACAGGCAATTGTGTTTCCTAGAACATTAGACTGAGACCGACAGAGCAGTGACAATACTTCTATTGCCTTATCCTGCAACAAAGGTGTTGCATCAGCAATGCATGAAACTATTGGTTTAATACTATCTGGACATTCAGCAAGAACTGTCCATGCAGGTTTTGTGTGCCCGTCAGATCCTGATGACCTTGAGAGGCTAGCAAGTGCATATAGAGCCTCTGACACAGCAAGAGAACCATTATTAGCAGACTCAAGGAAAGAGACCAATGCAAGGACAGTTCCAGCATGATTTACACAATCGGTTAAGGCATAATCCATCTGACGAGATTGGAGTAGCCGAGCAATTGCTGCTGCAGCATGAGTCTTTCCATGAGTACTGCCATCACGGAGAACTCTAGTAGCAGGTAAAACAATTTCTTCAGGAATAGCTTTTTCTGCAACTTCACGGTCCAGAAGAATATTTGCTAGGGCACACACGGCCTGCTCAGCTACTTGCAAAATAGAAGAGTTTGCAAGCACAACCAATGAAGGCAATGCATCTCTAGCAACATTAGCCACATCACGGTTCTCTTTTATTGAAAGAAATACTGCAGCGAGGCACCGAGAAGACTCTACTAAGATGTTCTCTGAATCAATATTTAGGAGTTTCATAACCGACCAAAGAGCCTTGACAGATAAACTACTTTCTCTCAAGTCCTTCCTTTGTTCAAAGATTCCAGCAAGAGCTGAAGCGGACTTAGCTTGAGTTTCTTCCTTGCTAGAGGCCAATATCTTTATCATTGTCTCAATGGCATCATTTGCAGCACTACCTTCACGCAGCATATCACTGAGGGGGCCTACCGAAAGCAAACTTCTCAAAGCATCCAAGACGTAAACTTTGGACTCAGGTAGATCACTTGTTAATAATGCAGTAAGTTGGCTGATTGTTGCTGTATCTGATTTGTGAATCAAATGATTCAATGTCTTGGCAGCTATCTCCTTTCCATGGGAGCTACCATTTTTCAGCAGCCATAATAGAGCTGGAACCGCATCAGCACTTTCAACACATGCCCTGATGTCTTCACTGTGATTACAGAGATTACCAAGTATTGTTGCAGAATCTTCCTTTGCTTTGGCAGACCCTGTTTCCAAAATTTGGACAAGTGGAGGGATACCACCAGCTGCAGTGATGGCCCATTTACTTTCATCATTTTCATTCGACAAAAGACAGAGTAATGCAACAGCACACTCTTGCTGCTGCTCTGATGAAAGTCCGAGAAGTGATATCAACAACTGGATCCCTTCACGGCCTTGAAGAGCATACCATAAGCTACCTTCATCCTTGCTAAGAATGAGAAGGGACTTAATCAACTCCTCTTGAACTTCATTAGCTGCCATAGTGATCAAACCAACCAGAAGACGTTTAGCATCAGAATTTGCAAGCCTGGTAGACAACACCGTGTTCCCGTACAAGCTTGCAAGAGCTTCGATTGTACGCTCTTGCACCAAAAATGGTACACGAGGCTTAAATTGCTTAGTCAGGGTCTGCTCAACCTCCAAAGGATCCGAAGCTCTGCTATTTTCTGCTTTACTGTCATATATCATTAGAGCTGAAGCCAGAGCCCCTAATGTGTCAGCCACCTGTGCAGGAGAGGTGCATGACTCAAGGCTCTGACCAAGACTTGAGATCACATATGATAAGCCGCCAGAAATATTTGCAAGTGCACACATTGCATTCTCTTGCAATGCTTGAGCAAATTCACCTTGCATGAATTCTTTAGAAGGAGCTATTGTCGCATTTATTAGAGCAGGTATACCATTGCAATTAGCTATCTCCCGCCTAGCATCTTTGCATTGTGCTGAAAGAGATTTCAGACCAGCAGCAGCTTCTGCTCTTACAGAGGGTTCATTACCAGGGCCAAGCAATTTTAGGAGTTGTTTTGTAGCCTCTGCAGCCAAGACCTTGGAACAAACAGATGCATCTTCCATCATCATACATGCTAGAAGAAAGCAAACGTTTGCTTGAGTGTTTGATTGTCCAGTTGTCAGCAATTTCACAAGAATATCTACTCCTCCAACTTCTATTGTTGCTGACCAAAATCCCTCGGTGCTGCTAGATAAATTTCGCAAAGCTCCTGTTAATAGGTCATCAACTATATTTCCAGCCTTGAGTCCTTTTGCCAATTGCTCCCATAGTACTGGAACAACTCCTTCAGTTGAAAATATTTTTGAGCCAACATGATCTTTAGCACCTCCTTGAGATACAGCATATATAGTCTTTGCAGCAGCAATCTGACCCTCTGCTGAACTCGACTTCAGAAGACCCAGTAGCGGAGGAATGCAACCACCAAGTAATACTTTCACCCGTAATTCATTTTCTTTACATAGAGAACCTAAAACTGTAGCAGCCTGCATCTTTATCCCCAATGATCCAGAACGAAGAAGTGAAACAAGTACTGGAACTGCCTGAGAATGTGATCCAACAGCACTGAAAGCATTTTCACGAGTATCTATTAGCTCAAGCAATTGCTTCAAGCAGTGTTCCTTTTCTTGGGCAGAAGAAGAGTTCTGTCGCAATTGCTCGATGCATTGGGCAACACTTGCCAGTGTCCCATCTGGATCCTCCATGTTACTTCGGTCTCTGCGTGGAATTAGTAAGAGGAGACCTTCAGCTAATATACAATATATCAAGACATAAATAACAATTATAAGTGTATTTCATAAACTAGGATAAAGCAAATGGACCTTGGTATGTGAATTTCCGGAAAAGGAAGAAGAGAATTAATAAAATGATTAAAAATAGAATCCAAGAAAAGGTCATAAAAAGCAAACAGGTATTGGGGGCCTAAGGGCATAGCCAAACCACAGAATAACACATTGCAAATGCAGTTGGAATAAAGTCAACAACATCTGCATTCACCTCCGAGTGACCAATGGTTTAGACCCCTTTTAGTTCCTATCCACCCTCGGCCAGATACAGCCTTCTCATCTATGGATGTTACAAAACTATCAAATTGTGCATTTCAATAATTCATCATCATATATATTCTCCACTAGATCTGTGAAGAGAGAAATATGGCTTGGTAAAATCATAGACTAATTATAAATCTCCCATCTTGCAAAAGAAATTTCCAATCTTAGGCAATATGCTACATGCAAGTGTAAGAATAAGGGCACAACACAGTCCGAAATGGATATCCTACCATACTTCAAAGGCCAGAGTCTTAAGCCTATATAAGTTACCCATGGAAAATGTAGAAGAAGTCCCTCTATGTGTAAAAGCTTAGCAAGTGTGCAAGAAGATCAGAGACCCCTCCCCACCCCCCCACCCCCACAAAAACAAAAAAAAAAAAGCTTCAGGATGACACAATCTGACCTTGAACCCATCTTTATTAGTGAATGGGGTGTTGGAGGCTCTGAGTCATGAGCTTTAAGATCCCCATTTCTTTCCTGCAAGCATAAGGATAAAGAAAATCTTTAGAAACACATCCACTTTAAATAAATAATCCCATTAAGATTCAAATCAAAAGCACGTAATGCTAAATAGATAAAGGTGTAAATAGACAAAATGAGCATTTAATAACACAGGATAAAGCATTCTCTTTCCAGGAAATTAAAAAACTGTTGAAAAGCGGGTTGACTTGTAAGGGTAGCTGTAACAAAATTTAATTTAATTTAATTTCCTAAAGGATATCCTATTTCTTAGGTACAGTGAACAACATTAAGAATTCCCACCTACAGAAATTGGAATATATGTATTCCATATGAATATCCATCTAGAGAAATCAGAATATTTGTATCCTTCTTTCAATAGTGCATTTGACAAACTTCATTCAAATTGAGGAATTCATAATTTTTCAAAATATTGACACTAATAGAATATTCGCAGGAAGGTGCTTTCATAGACATCCATCATATTCCAAGACCTACTCTACTGCTATTACCACATATGCTACCCTCTACTGTGCACACGAAAATGCAGTTATGAGATTGGAAAGTTATGATGCAAATGCAAATCCAAATCCAAATGCGATTGCTAATGCAAATGCAAAAAGTTATTAACAGATTGGAAAGAGAACGATTAGGAATCCCAACAGTAGAATTAGACTTAGAAGCAATAGATCTTAAAAACCAAATCTGAAATCATATCAAACTAACTGATCAAAACTGTTAATATACAGTAGTTGAATTTAGACTGTTAGCACATAACTACAAGAATGGTCGATTTAGAAAGAATTACCAAGTCATTACTAGGAAGGTTGCTGCCATTGGCAGCAGAGAACCTCCAGGCCAATGTCGCCGCCAGCTTTGCTGTGATCCAGAGATCTTTTGTTTCAGATCTGTCCTTCCTCCAGCTCACAGGCAAAAGCTAACAGCTAGCTTATCGTCGACTACATCCACCATCCAAAATTTCAAAATTGTCAAATAGGGAAAATTTTAAAAATAGAAAGATTATCATAGCAAAATACATCAGTTTAATCTCATCAAGAACAAACAGAGATCTAATCCTAAACAGGAAATGCAGAAGAATCGCATGCCAATAAAATCAAATCGTTCAACAATGAATTTCCATTAACATTCCAGCAATTCATGAAATGAATTATTTGAATCAAAGTCAAATTAGACTAGATTCGCATAATGAATATCAAATCCAACTAAGACCCGCAAAATTTAATCAAGAATACACTAGATCAAAACGTTCCCACATCAAAGTTCATGTCTTCCAGCTTCCTCTCAATAAACCCAGTAAAAATTCACTTGATTTCTCAATCCAAACTCAAAATGCAACAAAATCAAACTACAAAATTGCAAAATCAAATCAAAGTAAAAAATAATATGAAGTGAAAAAACACCTTTCAGCTTGTGGGTCTGCAAGAAACCAGCAAAATCCTCATGAATGAATAAACTGAACTATAATCAATGTAGAGAGAAGCCCAGAAAGAAAGAGAACCCTTTTTTCCCCAAAGTGATGACTGTATTTGGGATGTCAAATTTCTTAGCAGACACGCGAAGGAAAAACTATATAGTAAGAAAGAATGAATGTGTGAAGATAAAAAGACACAATTCACAACCCAAAACACAGAGAAAGGAGAGAGAGAGAGAGAGAGAGAGAGAGAGAGGAGAAATGGTGGTTGCTGTATTTAGAGAGAGAAAGAGACACAGAGCACGTGTGAGTATGTGTTGTGTGAGAGAGAGAAATGAGGAAGGGGATGGTGAGCTGCGGTGCTGAGATCTAGCTATCCATGGAAGTGGACCACCGACAGTTCAGTGCTCAGCTAAGCAGTGGAGAAAAGCTGAGTAATACTCTTTGCCATGTTGCGGCGACGGCTTAACTTTTCTTGTTGGCTTCGGCTGGCTTGGCTTGAAGCCTCTTTGGATTCCATTGTTACTTCAAAATTTCAAATAAGATTTTTTTCCTTTTTAATTCCTGATTGAATTAACAATATTGGACTTTTATATTGAAAATTTATGGACTCGGTAGTTAGACAATCAACAACAAAAAATTCTTTGAGGGAATTGCATCAGATGTCTTTTTTTTTTTCTTTTGAAACATAATTGTAGAAAGTATAACCTGAATCACATGATCTTTAGATCATAAGCAAAATTGTTTTACAAATTAAGTTACATTCATTTGGCAATTGCATTATATGTAAATTGGTAAATTTTTGTCATCTTAGATATTAATTTAAAAATATGTTTAAAAACAAAAAAAAATTCTAATACTTAAATATTATATTAAGAAATTTCAACATTTGATATATTCTCATAATGCATATTAGTTAATATGTGATATAGTTTACCTTAATAATGCATTTAGGAGCTACTTAATGTAAGAGATCATGTGTTTATATTCAACTTAAATAATGCATTTGAGAAATGCATCCATCTAAAAAACATAATTTTTTCATGTTGTTATTTATTCATGAATGCATTTTGGATAGGTGTTCATTATTCAAGAACGCATTCTTTTATTTTCAAAAAGTGAATTGCAAAAATGATCACCAACGTATCATCAAATAGCAATTTTAGTCACTAAATTTTGAAAATAGCAAGTGAGGTCACCATACTCATAAAAATATAGCAACAATGGTCATTCCGTCAATTTGTCCAATTAGACCTAACAAAATGACTAGTTTTGTGTAATAAAAAAACATTATGAATGGTACTTTTGTCAATTAATGATCGAGAAATTTTTAAAAAACACAACAAAACATTTTACCTTCATTTCTTTCCCGTTTCTTCTTTGCCATATGCCTCGTAAATTCAAGACCAACTTCATTAAGTATGCTTACTATTTTTAATATGTAGTATTTTTGTTTGGATCTTTTTTTTTTTTTTTTTTGCAAGCTCATTTCATTCCCTTAGAATTTTCTTAATATTCCATGAACACAATATTCTGTTAAAAGCTTCAAGAGTGGACATTAAAAGAATATGTCTAAAAAATGATGTGGGATTTGGTCGCCCAAAAAGAAGCCATGTGACGGTTTTGTATATAAAAAAAATAAGAATTCGGTGTTCCCCATCTCTTCCTCAATCAAACATCTCAAATCCCCCAATTTGCTACATGAAATCTCAACTCGCCTTCCTCTTCAACCATAACTTTTGTGCAAAATACACCACCACCCATTCCTATTTCATCACCACTCAAAAAGAGTTGATTCATTGGAAGCTTTTTCTTTTCTTCCTTCTCTTCCCCAAATTTTTTTTTCACCTCTCGCGCTCTAATTCTCCATATTTCCTCTTTGACGCCTTTCCATATCTCATATCCTTGCTGCTGGAGCTTTCTTCTTCTCCTATCAACCTCCTTTTGTTTGATTTCTAACCTAAGCAACATCAAACCTACAGTGGTAGATGGATCTTTGAGACTTCTCAGCTGACCAAAATCTTTTGACATGGAGGATTTAGTAGTATTCAATTGCAAAGAAAATAGGAAAATGTGATCAAGATGACCTTTTCTATATTTTACCTTGGCATGAGATAAAAATACCCTGATTGGACCAAAATACCCTAAAAAAAGTGACATCTCGTTAGGTCTAATGGAACAAAGAGACAGAATGACCCTTTTTGCTACATTTTTACAAGGTTGATGATCTAGCTTGTTATTTTCAAAGATTAGCGACTGAAATTGCAACTTGGTGATATGGTGACCTTAGCTCGACACTTTGATCCCTTAATTGATGGGCATGTCTGAACACATTTTATATGTATTCATTACTTGAAAATGTATTTTAAAAATAAATTATATTTTTAAGATCACATTTTGAAGAAAAAAATTTCTTTTATAAAGATCTTATTTTGGAAATTCATTTTGGACGAAAAATTGGTGGACAACGCAGATAATGAAGAGTACTTCTTAGGCACTTTTATATATATATATATATATATATATAGTGAAGGAACTATGTTTGCCTATTGAGAATTACCTATTCTGTTGATAGGGAAGTCCCAAAGGCGAAACCCCCACATGTGTCAAAGGCCTATTGATTAAGCATGTAGTAAATCTAGGAATGTGCATGAGTTGCAGAGACTTGAAGAAGAGAGCTAACAAAATACGACCTAAAACAGACTCTCACAATATTTCAATGAAAATCTATTCCACACATATTCAAACCTACATTGTCAGAGGATTTCTTTCTACGCCACTTTAGGCCTTTCTCTAGACTAATTAATTTCATTGGATCTAGAAAGGAAGAACTTCAATTTGTGACAATCATCACCTTTATAACTAGAATTCCATGACTAGATTTCTTTTGTATCACTTTGAATAAACAATTTTGGACTTTCATATTGCAAAATTGTAGAAGTACATAGAATATACTAAAATATTTAGAATAAGTAGTTAAATAATGAATGTATAAGAGAAAAATTAAGAGAATCACGTTGGAATATGCTAATTCATAAAATTCTAACAATAAAAATATAAGTTCATAGTGTATATGATTACTATGTATTTATATAAAAGGAATTGAGAATTATCTACTGTTAAATCGTTATTAAGTGTACCAAATAGGCAATCTTATATCCATCCATAGAAAAGTCGCGCTACGAATATTGCAAACCCATAATGCAAATTATGCAATACTTGCAAGACATCTTATGTTTGATGTCTTTACCTAATACAAGAATAAGACTTTTATATTATCTTTGTCCCAAAATATAAGATTTTTTAAGCAATTTTTTTGTCCCAAAATAGAAGATATTTTGCTTCTTTTGAAGGTTATTTTGTATATTATTTACAATATTGCTCGTACTCTTAAATGACGAGAGAGAAAATAAATTGTTTAGTTTCAAAATTTCAAGAAAGAACATGACATAATAAGTTAAAGTATTTTATGAAACTAAAATGTCTTCTTAATATGCGTGAAATACCTAAACTATCTTATATTTTGAGACAGATAAAGTAATATTTATTTTTGTTCATCAAGGAAAGTGAGAGAGAAAACACACATTATATGCAATTGAATTAGATCCCTTCTCTTAACTCTTTTAATCTTTATTTTTCTTCATTTGTGGCAAAACAACTTTTCCTAGAAAATGCATGTTGCGTAAATTTGATGAGATCAAGCTCGTGATAGTAAAACAAAATTTTATCAAACGATTCACTACCTTTGGCTCTCTAATAAATTGAGTGAATTTTCAAAAAAAAAAAAAAATCTTCTCACCAAATCTCACGACCATATATTTAAAATTAAATGCTCAATGATGGCTTTTGAATTGAAAGTTTTAGTTAAGAATGCCATTAACCTCTTCACTTTCAAAAGTGGCAAATTAATTGGTACTAAAGCTTATCAAAACATAATATCCAATTGACTCAAAAAAAAAATGTTCCTTTTAATTTTGAACAAACCGTTATTAGTAGCCTATCAAAGATAAAATTATATTCACTTTCTCAAAATAAATATATATTTTTATCTAAAATTCATTAATAACCTTTTTAATTTAAAGAACTTATATCCCACTTATTCATAGTGATCACACAATTAATCATATTAATAATAAAAATATAGTGATAATCTTTTTAGATTAAAGGTTCTTTTTAAGTTTTGTATTAAGTCAAACATAACATTTTCAAAGGGAGGAAGTGATATATACTTGTGTATTAATATTATTGACATACTTGAATTTCTTTATATTTAAAAATAAAGTGGAAATTGTAAATATTAGTTCTTGTCCTTTATTAGTGATTCATTAACGTTCATAAAATTGTATTAGCAACAAATGGGCTATTTTTTCTTTTTTGGGAAATTTGAGAAGCAAAATATTTTAGAAAATAAAATATCAACAATATTAGGAGGCAAAGGCAACTTAAGTTGAAAGTATTATTTCCATCATAATTCTCTATTTTGATATATTAATTTTCAATTCCCAACTAACTTTTTCGTTATTACTTTTATAAACTAAGAAAAAAATGAATCTAACTCAAAATTTTAATTAATTGAGTATTTACACTCATATAACTAATTATAAGAATGTTAATGGTGAAAGTTTATATAACAAATCATTTTTATTCTAAGTGTAATATCTTACCACCTATGAATTACATATTTAATGAGATTAACAATATTACTATGTCTATGGAACTCATATATCTTAAATTAATAGGAAAATAATAAAAGTTAAATACAAATATACTTTTTTTCCAAGATTTTGAAACAATAGAAAATATATTATTTGACAAACAATTTGTGATCGAAGGAAAATCTAAAAGTTGAGCCAAGCCCACTTCAAATCTAGCTGACTTCAACTTCACTTCTATATCTCTTAGTTGGCAAAAAGAAATATTCACCAAAAAAAAAAGTTGGCAAAAAGAAAAAAATATTTGTGTACACTTTGTTTGGTAGCAGAAGATAAATGATGAATACAGTGAGACTACACCTAATTAATAATTATGGAAGCATTCTTGCTTAATCATATTTAACCAACCATGTTCTCCTGAATAAGATATTCTAAGAATGGTATATTACCAAAAAGCCCATGTAAATTTAATACTAAGTTATTTGCCAAAAAACACATAAATACTATTTACAATCTTTTGTTTTTTTTGGTAAGTAATAACACTTACAAGTTACAAACAGCACAATATTAATTTTGTCCTGAAAGATGAGGGTCCATTTATTTGTACTTGCAATTGGATCTTGTCTTCATCATAAACATCATAAGAGAATCCAATGGGATTTCTTTGTTTTTATATTTATTTTTCTTTTTACTTGTTAGAAAATGCATTTCACATCTGTTTAAAAAGAATTAAAATTAATAAAAAAATACCAAATACTCATTGAATTAAATAAAGTAAGAATTGAACCTTCAATTTGACTATTAAATAGTCTCTACGTAGAATGGTGTAATAGGAAAAAAATAAAAAATGTTAAATTCATTTCATAACATGTGCATTAGAGAGTATAAATTTCTAAATTGTAACAAGTGTATAAAAACAAAGGGAGTAAAGTAATAATAATAATATTGTGGAAATTGTAACAAGGTGTATTTGAGAGTATAAATTTCTACATTGTAACAAGTAAATAAAAGCAAAGGGAGTAAATAATATATATAATTATTATTATTCTTGCTTGGCAAAACAATCTATATTATTTTTTTCTTTCTCAATTGGCTGTAAAATATTACACATGAACAGTGTAGTGCAAGCTTCTAAATTCAATAGATAAAAAATTTAAATTCAAAATAGAAATGTCAATTCTTTCAAAAGACAGTAATTAACTTGAATTAACTGATGGGTAAGATACTTATTTCGTTCAAAAAGTGAATGTTCATATTTGATTTAATATAAGAATTAAATATGTACATTTAATCTTAAAGAAGTTATCATATTAGTCGAGTCATTAATGTGATAAAATCATTAGAATTAGAGTTAGCAGGATGTAAAGATTGTTGTTGTAACTTGATATTATGAATATTTTTATTTCATGAAAAAATATATTCAATCTTAAACATTTTAAAATAGAAATATGAATATTTAATTTTAGACAAAGATTTGAAACAAACATACTTAGATTATCCTCAAAACATATGCATTACAATAATTTTTTTAAAAAAATTATATATCATTTAAAGTTTATCATGCCACTTAGGGGAGCTAATCTCAAGGCTAATATTGGCATTTGATTATATTAATGCTCATAATATATTCTTCTTTTAAATCTCAATAACATAGATTATTTTCATGAAAAACAAAAGAGAGAGTATTTTATCAACATATAATGCGTTAGACAACATAAAAACACATTATTAAAGTAATTAATAGATCTACATCCAAATACTTCTTCATAATTGAAGACATTGAGGCAGCCGAAAATAATATCAAATTCACGAAATGAGGGAGGGTATTAAAGTTATTTCATATTTGATTAGGCAAAAATTGCAAAATACAATTCTCTGGTCACTACTTATGGGGCTGTTGCTAGTGATTGACATAATACCCTAAAAAACAATGATTAGACTCCCTATCAAATTTCTTAGATCTCTCTCTCTCTCTCTCTCTCTCTCTCTCTCTCTCTATATATATATATATATATATATATATCGGCAATATAATACATAAATTGTCAGTGGCAATAATGTAATCAGCTGTGCACATGGATTTCAAATTGAATGTAAGACAGGTATAACATGCACTTTCATAAAATGAGAATTAAATTAGTTAAAATGTTTACATCCCATTTTTTTTAATTTTTTTTCTAGAAATATAATTATTGGAGAATTTCCTAACTGTCAATTATACCCCTGGGACTTTGAGAACTTAGAATAAATGTTTTGCGGTATGCTACAGCAATCAGGATGGTATAATTATGGTGGCAAGATAAGTAAATTGACTTCATGTAATATTTTTTACCTACAATTTATTACTGTAGTTAATTTATTGATTCAATATATGTTTGCTTTATCAATTATGCTTTGCATGAAAATTTAGTTACTCTGGCTTAGTTGTCATGGGAGTGTTTTTATTGACATCATTTTGTAGCAATTAATATAAACTTCAAATGCATTTAGCTTTATCTATATATTAAAAGAATGTTATATCCTGTTTTTTTATTGGGGACAAAAATTTATTAGGGATGTGCTCATATATATATATAATCAAGGATCCTTGAGGGCATCGGACAAGTAAGTAAGAAACCAGTTAAATGTACAAAACTAGAAAAAAATTGATAGATCAATAGATTTTCGAATAACTTGGAAGTTTGTTAACCTAGAAGCAAGATTCTATTAACGATGAAGATTCTCTTCAATTATCTTTTCCATGCCTCCATTAACGAACCTGAAGCAATGGAATGGCCAATGGGACAGTCATTAACACCATGAAGATGTGATTTTTTTACTTGAAGACAAAGGATAAACGTTCAAGGGACATCATTATATATCATACATCAAGAATAACATTCAAGAATACTTTCTCTATTTTATTTTGAAACTTATGTACTTTTTTGTTTTTATAAATAAAACTAGCTTTCCTCTAAATTTATGCACTACAGCTTTCATTACAATTCAATCAAATTTCTCCTTCAAGATATTGAGTTATTATATTTTCAAAGGTCTATTTCTTGAATTTTCCACCCAAGGAGCTTTTTAGAGTACTTCATTTCCAACTTTCTTTTTAAACTTACTGGGCATAATTGTTGTGAAGGAACTCAGAATAGTTAGTTTGCGCACCATATTATTTAGCTATCAACTCAGCACATTTTCTGACCAAATTGTTGAAAGATTAATAAATTATCATGTAAGTTTCTTTTAATTTTTTTTTAATGCATCTGATCACTCATATAGGACAATTTTCCATTTTTTCTTTTTCTGGGCTTACACAGATAATATTTCTGGTTGATCTACAAATTTTTGCCGCAAAATAGGAAAAAGGAAAAATGCAGTATTACCAAAAGTAATTAATTTTTCATGGGTTAGAAAAGTAAAAAAGAAAAAGAAATCAAACTCAACTGAACATTTTCAAATTCAATATTAGATATTCTAAGTTGATTGGTGCATATTTGAAAGATACTGTTTTTTTTTCTTTGAAAAATAGTGATTTCAAGAAAAAGAAAAGGCGCTCTACGTACGAGTTAAAAATAAATTATTATATCTAGAGATTCCAGTCACGAAGAAAATCTTCTAGTCTGAAATTATGAATATAAAATCTCAAGTAACAACTATGCTTCATTATCAAATATTCCAAACTGCAAATTGAATTTTTTTTTCTATGAACCCTAATACAACCGATTATGGGTAACCCATCAAATGTATATGATAATTAAATTATCTTACCAAATGGCAACTGTTATCAAGTCATAGTCTCTTACTAGGTATTCCAGAACATGGGAAGATTAAGACAGTAGCACAGTGATCATACAATTCCTTTTTGGAAATTTTTTTGGTTTACTTAACATAATTTAGAATGTTCAAAGACTTGATTTGGTGGTTGCGATGTGACTTTCTAACCTTAAAATTACAGGCTTATCTTTTTTTTCTTTCTTTTTATTACAAGGGATTGTGTCCGCTTTCCAAACTTGAAAATTACAAAGGGGTGAAGTATCTTAAACCAACTGTTCTGAATCTACTTTTTATTGCAAGGGTCGGAGTCAGAATCAGAACTCGCGTCCGCAGACATGGGTGAAGTATCTTGAACCAGCTGTTCTGAGCTTCTTGTCCATTATAGGCTTAACTATTTTTTTTTTGTTTTAGTACAAAGAGATAGAAAAATGAGATGGTATGAATCCGTATCTATTAACTGCGCAGGGAAGAGTGGCTACTGGACCACCCTCGACATCACCTCCATCGTCCCAAATTAATTGTTCTAACAATAGCCAAATACATCATCTTAAATAAACCAAATGTCTTTCAATGACGCATTCACATTCAAGGAATGATATGTATCTAAATTTAATATGGACATCAGCTTTAGGTGCATGGAGGCTATGTTAGTAGTATTTTCTTAAATAACTGTCCAGTTTCCCGGGTCTTTTTTTTTTCCCTGGGAAAAAGAGGCAAGTACATCAAAGGTTATATGTATACAAAATCTCATGTATATGGATCTGTGTAGTTACAGAAGTAAGAAATACAAGCTAATGAAAGATTATAAAGTTGACTGATAAAACTCAAATTTCTCACATTTAAAATGCTTTCAAATTTTTGTAGCTGATTAGAATTTCAACAGCAATTATTTTGTACAACTCAGTTCTTTCAGAAAAATGAACTGAAATGTATGGTGCTTTTGTAGCCTCTTAATGAAGGGAACATCATGGTAAAGTTCAAACACGGTGTATGGATCGCAACAAGAGAAAATTGCTGCAATCAATAATACAAAATTTCCCCAGGATTTATATTTAAAGAAACCAGAATTCTGCCACTACAGTCATACCATAATGATTTAGTTTGCAAGAATGAGGGAATCTGCAAAATTAGGTGGAAAATAGATGGATGGAATATTTTATGTCAAGCTGATGGAAGTGGCAAAAGATTGTAGTAAGGTTAAAGCTTGTTCAGTAATAGCTCTGTTCCTTGCTCGTCTAACCCAGTCATCAACAGCTTCTGCTGCCTGGGTTCCTTTGACACCATTCTCGAGAGTATCTGCAGCTTCCCTAAGTTTTCCTTGAGCTAAAAGGTTCTCAACTTTGGTAATAAGAGATTCAACACCATCACCGGACTGGTTGGTCTCCCTAACCTGAAACCAGAAAACCAAACTACATCAACTATTGAAACAGAAATTGATGTGAAAATCAGCAGTAAAAAGAAACAAACCTTCAACCACGAAGCCACGTGGGCTAATGAGTGTGACAAAATTCCACCCCCACCAGGTGGAATCAAGCTGAAGTGTCGTAAAGTCGCTTTCAAGGTATCAAACTGCAAGGGTTCATGAATATTCCATTTCTTAAAAGTTGGACTTTGTCCCACAACATATCATTGTGTTAAAACTTCAACACATTTAGGAACCAAGAGCTGAAAAGTGAAAATTTTCAATCTCTGAAAAGGAAAATAAATCAGACTTACACGCAAATATTCTTCTACAAAGGATGAAGAGAAATATTACTTTTTATGATTAGGAAATGTTGTTGGCTAGCTTCCAGGATTTAGATACATCAGCTAGAAAGCCAATTGGAAAAACTGCTCACGCAAACCACATATTTAAACCATTTAATGGTTATTAGGTGGCCAGTAGACTGAAACATCCAAACATCTAAAAAAAATCAAAATTTCAGGTAACTACAAAAGGATGATTCTGAAAAATATAATGTTAATCTTCCCTGCTCAAAGTAACGAAATTTTTATTTTATTTTTTGCACATAAAACAATAAAAAAAAAAATTTCTATTCCATTTTTTGTAAATAAAACAATGAGATAGTTACAAGAATGATTACTTTATTACCTAGTCAATAACAAAAATGTTATCACATAAAGTTTTTCTTCAATCATAACCTTTATAGGATGAAAAAAGATCTTTTAGAGTTCCTTAGCTCTGCTATTCATTGTACAAACTCTGACATAAACATTGTAGTGATTCAACATAAGATTAAGCTTTCACATTTTATAGATATTTTCATTAATTGCTTGGTTAAATTCATGGACCTAAAAATAATGCACATCCGAAATACTACATTCTTGTGATATTTGAAACAACTTGCCTTGTTATTCAACTGCAATACAGTATCAGAGCCATTCTTCCGTGTATCTTCAGGAAGTGAAGATAGAACTAAGTGTAAAAGGGAGTCTTTGTCAATGCCTTCAAGGTATGTGTGTAAAGCTTCTATTTCCTTCTGAATAGGCAGTCCTCTAGAAAGGGCCTCTTCCAGGGCCAGAGCTCCCTGAAAAGTAAAATACCTAGATGAGAATATACAATCATAGACAAAGACAACATGCTAGCCAAGTTGTTAGATCATGCAAATGAACTCTTAGAAAAACCTTTTAGGAAAGCATTTTTGTTAAATACTTGAAAAATTGAACACTATAGCAAAAGTCTTCTTTATAAGAACTATCTTAATCCAAGTATCATCCTTTGAGAAAGGGAAGATAAAAAGTAAGGAATGCACATCGGTGAGCATTGGGTTTCCTTTTCTTTTCTTCTTTTTTTTGGGGTGGGGGGGTTGTGGTGGCGGCAGAGAAAAAGAGGAAGCTGATGAACTGTGTAAGCTGAACATGGCATCTCATGCTAAAACCATTATGCCCCTTTTATAAGCTAAGAGATTCTATTGATACCTATTAGGTTACCAATTACTAGTCCATGCACATAAGGTGAATTTTGGCCCATTCATTAATCTTAACCAAGAATAATATTTTCCAAAACAAAGTTCTGTCCTGCAACATGCAGAATAGTGAAAGAACATTACCAAAGCAAGCTTGTGAACTGAATGACTCTGGCGTGCCTCTTCAGAGCGTGCATAAAATGCCATGCACAAAGCATTTATCTGTGACATCATAAGATCATATCATCAATAAATAATAATCATCCTGGCATATAGTTAGTGCATGCATCTCATGGCACTGGGACGTCATAAGATCTATCGTCAGTAAATACTAATCGTCTTGGCGTATAGTAAGTGCATGCATCACATTAGCATTGCGATTTCAAACAAAAAAGCTGGCAAATGCATAGTATTCGGGCCATGCCGTGGGTGCTACTATAAATGGGGATTAGGATGCCAAAAACTATCTGAAATTTTAATGCTACAACACAGAAATGCACAAACATTTGCACTGTTGCCATACATGGCATACTGTATTGCTGTCCCCATAGTATGTATGAAACTAGATACTCCGTGAAAAAGGTACAGTGAGATTTACTACTAAATAACTCATGAAGTTCCTTTCAAGGAACACAAACAAATATCCTTTGGAAATGCACTGAAACAGGACCAATATTTTATTATGTGGTCATAAAGTAAGACCACATGCATGTAAAGTGACACTGTTCTATGGCTGACGAAATCCATTCAACCGAAACACATGCAGTCCACCATTTTCTTTTCCCGCTAGGGAGGGATATTGAAGGGGACTCTTTTCAATCAGAAGCATAAGGTCTACATGCTGCTACATGTCCAGAGCATTTTTTGCACATAGATACATACATGAAGATTTGCTTCTCCCATTTTTTCAATCCAGGAGGCTTTCTCACTTGCAATTGCTGCAGCTAGTTCTGCTTTAGCTAGCTCCTGCAATTTTTTCAGCTTCATTTCTGCATCAATTTCCTGCATTTCGAATATCATCCAGACATGTATGCTTCTTACAATCAAGCTTTTACAAATGGATAATTAAATGATCGATAAACTGTCTTTAGTGAACACATTCCATCTTGAAAATAAACGGTTACCTTCTCTTCAAGCTCCGTTTTATGCTTCTCTTCCAATTTTTCTTGAAGTGATTTCAGTGCTGCAGTAGCTTTAGCTCTTTCCTTGTTTAATTCCTGTTAATGGTTCAACAATATATTACTCCAATAACAAGACAGCCAATAAATATAAAATGACTGGTGCAATGCCTAGACCACCAGACTGGAAATAAAGGAAATACAGTGCAAATGAGAAAACAAGCCATTTAGTGTAAAAAAGTTATCAATAGAAAACTACTTCTAACTTTCATCTCAATTAGAATATTGAATAAGAATGGGGCAAATGTAAATGCGGCTGGACAGTACGTATTTTGACTTTGGCACTCAGTGGTGATTTAATAAAAGAAAAAGCAAATGCATGAACAGGAGATATGGAGGATGGGCAAAGCTCTCAATAACCTTATCCAGAATTGCTTCCCTTTCAGCATACATAAGTTCCCTGGCCCGGGCATCCTTTAGTTCCATCTCATACTTTTCCTGATATTGGAACATATGACGAGCAAGCACTAGATATGTTTAATAATCCAAAGTTTTAGAATCACATGAAATAGTGTACAGAATTAGAAAATTCAATTTATATATTCACTATGAGAGATTCACAGACCTTCAGCATTCTTTTCTCTTCACCATAAACACGGGCATCTATCTCTGCTTGTCTTTGCTCAGCTGCATGAATAGCTTGTAAGAAATCAAGAACCAATTTTCCATCCTTGGATATAAAGGCATCCTCAATCTGAGATAAATCCTGAAGATTTGGTAAAACCATTTCATATTTAATGCAACGGGACCCTTCTAATATCTAATATAGAAGAAACTCTTCACTCAATAAAACTTCATTAAGAAGTTTCTTGAAAAACCACACAAACCTCAGATTTGCTGGATGAAGCTGTAGCAGGTTCTTCACCTTCATCTCTCAAAAGGTATTCATCTAGGAGGGAACTAGGCTGCCTTGTTCCACTGACCAGGTTATCCTGCAAAACATTGCCGTAAGGGAAAAGAATCCACTAAACTCTGAATATAATTTCAAAAAGTAATAATTAACTCTTCAGGACAATCAACTTGTACCTTAGGTGAGTCTTGACTAGCAACTTCTGGCATGGACACAGACTGTGTATCATTTCCTGCAGGAGCACTATTACCCTCAGTAAGCAGTGGGGTCACTTCAACTGATTTATGCTGTTCCCCGTCACATTTCCCCTCTGGGACTTTTTGGCCTAGACTGTCCTCAGATGGCTTAGCAGAATCTGAACTAGTGTCATTAGATATAGGGCTGCTTTCTATGGAACTAGGTACCTGTTCTTGGATATGGTTGGTACCTGCCTCTTTTAGTTCTGGTGCATCTTCTGCTTGCAGCTGACTTCCTTCTTTTATGCTTGAATCTTCTTTAAAAGTGGGATCTGAAAGAGATTCATTGCTTTTTTCTGCATGTTCCATATTTGTAGGTGTTTCATCTGAATACTTAAAGCTGGGAGTTGCAACTGATTCTCCTTCATGGTCATCAGCTTGTAAACTTTTACTGCTTTCTGGTAAAACTTGTGAATCTTTATGAATAGAACCAATCTTGTCAGACTCCAAAGTCCCATGTGGCTCTTTGACAAGATATTTGTCCAGATAACCAGTCGAATAAGCAGCAATGAATGCAGCTCCTAATGCAACACTTCCAACTATAATCTTTGGCAGAGGACCTCCAGACTCAGGGGGTTTGCCATTTGAGCTAGACCCCTGAGGTCCATTCTGATGAGATTCAACTGAGAAAGACTTCCTGGAGGAAAGAAATGAAGGTATCTGCTTCAATGGTTCCAAAAAGTGGTTAGATTACAGAGAAAGCAAGCTTCATGAGAAATTAAATAAAGTCAGTGAAGTTCATGTGGCCTACAATTTTCTAGCTGTGCTTCATATGCCAACAAGGTGGAAGAGATTAAAAGATTGAAAACATGTTACAATTTGAAATCTACCATAAAATGAACAGAAAAGCTCATAAATGTATGTATATATGTATACATATATCAGTATCACATTACTTGGTTACAAATAATATATTGAGTTAAAGATTTATAACTTGTCTTAGGGAATCAACCAACCAGACTTTCTCTATTGCCAATCCCAACAACCTTCAAAGTACACTTTTTGAAGGAGCAGTTTCTCCTCTGGGTCAATTTAAAACATGAATTCCTTTGCTAATGATCCCTACCAGTGCACATTCCCTGTGCCTTTTTGCCAAAATATGGAATTCAACTCCTTACAATGATTCTTCTGGATTAGTTCTCTGTACATAAAAACTAATTCTCCTTCAAAAGTTCCATCATCAAAGTCATTTTCATGAATTTAAGGAGCTACTACTTAAAGGTGGTCGTCTTGTGAATTTTCACATTTCCTGTCATATGCACATCTCCTTTTTGTTCAACGAGCATCATATACACAAGCAAACTATCCTCTTCAAGTCCCTAATGGAATCCATGTCTAGAATCTGCCATTTTCTCCAACAACTTTTGCATCTCATAACCAGATCCACCAAATAAGAAAAATGCATAGAAAAAATTATGGAATAGTTTTCCTCACTCTTAAGTATATAATAAGCCCAAAAATATCTCTACTTCACTGTGTTTTCATTCTACTGAGCCAATATATGCTGTGCATCAATGCATGGGTCTTTCTAAGTCAATTCCAAATGTATAGGCAAAGGGATAAATTAGGAATCTAATTCCATTGTATTTCATTGTAGTGAATCAATCTACTGCATATCCAATTACTGGTATTTATAAGTTCACCCCAAATGCATGGGTGAATGGATAAACCAAGAATCTAATCTAGTGGTTATTGAACTCATCAAGATTTATGTGATCACATCACTTGATGTCACCATCTCCAAGTCTTAACAACGTAGTATTTTTTAAAATAAATTTCTTCTCATCTTAATTCTAAGAAGGATATATCTTTGTCTGCCCGTTTTTTTTATTATTATTATGTAGAAGGAAAGTATTCCATCTTGTCCATCATTAGCAAAAATTACAAAGGGACCTCTATAGTTCCAACCATACTAGCATAATACTGCATTTTGAACAAGGACCTAAGACACCAAATCTCCCACTAAGGCTTTCCTCCTCATTAGTCTAGACTGCCAGCGATTCCTTTTCCTTAACATTAAGAAACAAGAATCTTTCTGGCCAGCCAAATACATCATTTTCTTACTATTACTTCAAAAAAAAAAAAAAATTGTCTCAGGACTGAATAGAGTTTTGCATTTAAGAGTCTACTGAGATTCACAAACATTATAGTAGGACTGATATAAACCACCTAATCAAGATCATGCCAATGTAGCTAGAATAAAATGAAGGATCATTAATCACCCTTAACTTCTATTCATATGACTCATGCATGACTTCTGTTTGATTCTGAAATAATGATGGGATAACCAAACAACTATTCCTTCTCTCTTCTCTCCCCAGTCACATTTGTACTAGAAAACATAACAAGACAAGAAGCGTTCAATGTACTTAAAATAAAATTCAGCAAAAAACAAATTTATAAAATTCCACAAGAAACCTACCTGAGATGTAATCTGGATAGGAATCCTTCTATCTGACCGACAAGACGAGAGCTGCAAAATCGACCTAGTTTGATTCAAATTCGAAAATTTTCACAAATAAATTAGATTGCCAATCCACAATTTCCTAAAAAAGAACCCTAACAATAAAAATTCACACCATACTGAAACAAAATTCAGAAGAAAATAGCTAAAAAATATTCCTACTAAAATTAAAAAACAAAACTTGTGAGAGGTGTAATGTAATGAATAATTTGATGATTACCTGCGTAACATGGCGGAGTGTTGATTAGAAATGCAGTTTACGAATCTCTGAAGCGAAAATTTGAAGAAAACTATCCAAGAATTCTTCTCCAAAATCCTCGGCGTCGTCGACTAAAAATAATTCCGTCGCCGGAACCCTTTAGTAACGTTCGTCTTTTTTATTTTCATAGCACTAATTTCAGCCTTTTACACAGCTTACTGTTTCAGTGTTTTCTTTATGTAAGAAGCTTCACACGCCCCCTACCTTAAAAAAACAAAAACAAAAAAAATTATTAATTGAACTTTTAAAAAATTAATCCCTTCTCTTCATAAATATAATTTATTGGACCTACTTTTATCCATATCAAATAAAAAATTTATTCTTAAAATGTACTTAATTATTATATATCGAAAATAATAAAGATAAAAAATATGAAGAATTTATCTTAAAAATAAGAAAGATGTGAAACAAGAATTGAAAATAAATAAGGGTAATATTAAAAATTAATGGTAAAATATTCATAAAATTTCATAAAATAATAATAAAAAATCACTAAATGATTTATATTTATGGATGGAGAGAATAACTTTTTCACGTATAATTTTTTTATCTAAGTTTAACACTATAATATCCATATGTTATTGTGGAGAAGTTTTGTAGTCCTTATCAAAATTCATATCATTTTTTCATATTTTCCAACTCTTCGCTCTAATCATACAACTCTATAAATCATAATAAATAATATTTAAAAATTACATCTCACTTCTATTACATTAATATTTTTAATACAATATTAAATTTAACATATTACTTATTTTTTATATTATTAAATTATTAATTTAAAATAATAATTAATTTTATGAAAAAATTATTTAAATATTATTAAAATATGAAATTTTATTTGATAACAAACAAAAAAAGATAATGAAATTAAAATGAAAAATACATAAAATAATTTATTTAAAAATAACTTCTAATTTGACTTCCGAATTAATGTCCGAAATGTTTTCAAATATGTTCCACTGAATCTATTTGAATACTATGATGAATTTGCTTTTGACAAATAAATGTTCATTTTTCTAAGTATGCTCCAAGATCAGATCTCCCTTGTAAGTGTATATAAAAATTAGGATGACATCCACTAAATACTTAATTTGTTGATAAACCATTATTTGGAGTATCGTATGAGTAATTAAAATTTATTTCATAAGTTTCTCGTTCATCTTCCACGATCATATTATGCAAGATGATGCATGCAAATATTATATATTTGAATGTTTCCATATGCCGAGAACTGGCCAGTCCGCATATGATCACAAATCGAGATTGGAGCACCCTCGAACACCCTCTCCAGATCCTTTCTTAGTATAATTGTTGGTCTTCCATGATCATCTTGAGAAAACTAATATTTCTATGCTACCGAACAATTTTTCCATTTTTAGTGCATACAATCAATGCTATTAACATACCAGGAAAATCTTGTGCCTCTCCCACTTATAGTAGATGTTGGATGTTGTTGTTGTTGGGCCTTTTCAATTATTCAGCGTCAAACATTAATATGGACATATTCAAACATTAATAACTTGCTCAAGCATTCCACTACGGTACTTCATCCAATATGGACATATTCATCCACAACATCAGTTGGTGAGCCATATGCCAACATTTGAATGACAACAATACACTTTTGAATTGCTGAAAGATCGCTTCTACAAGTAGCATTGACTCGTGATTGTAAATATTCATCATGATTGTCGAGGGAGTCCACAATACGAAGGAACATATTTTTTCGTATTCTGAATTTTCGACGAAATTGCACTCATGTGTATAATGAATTTTAGAAAAAATAGTCAATGAACAATCAACAATATCCTTTTTCACGACCCATTTCTATGTAAGTATTTGATGTTGATGCTGACTTCAGCTCCCAACATGCCGATGCCTCTTTTTCTCAAGTAAATACGTAATGCATTTTTCTTCTAAGTCATCAATAAATTCATCTTGTATGAGTTGTAACCTAAAAATGTTAGCAAGTTTAGGATGATTTGAATTCATTTTGATATTTATGTGAAACTTTTATGAATTGAATGTGTTTATATAGGATAGAAACTAGTCATTATATTACTAATTGTTATGTTACTAGTCGTTGGAAACTAATCGTTATATAAATGACATAAATAATAAATAATAATAATTTTATTACACCATATAAATAGTAAATGATATAAACAACACTAAAATTAATTTATTACACCACATAAATAATATAAATAATAATTTATTGGCTACATCAAATTAGAAACTCTGGAAATAAGAAATTACATAAATTAATAAATTACGAAAATCCATAGTTTTCATTGATTTTGTTGCACATGATCGTATGTTATTTGAATTGTACCTATGTCATCCCTGATGTGTCTGTGATGAGGATCTTCATATGTTTCAAATACAATTTTTCTTTTTCCAAAAGATTTATTTATTCTTTCGCATGATGAATTCCTTCATTATGACGTGCCAATTTTGTTTTAGTAATCACTTTTTCCTTCAAACATCCTTTTATGCTAGTAATTTGTAAATTTTCAAATCCTTCAAATTGCATTTTTTCTTTTGTCTTCATTTTTTATGCCTTTTTCCCCATAGGGTGCTCCAACTGAGGTGATAACAGGCCAAACTTGACACTAACAAGTGTATCTGGATTGGATAAGTACACACTAGATGAATATATCTTTGTCCTTTTTTATGTTTTTTCATAAATTTCTCCTCTCCATTTAGGTTCATATTTCAACAACTTCCATTCATGTTCATACTTGAATGATTCGTCAACATCTTGAGCATAAATTGCATATGCATCGGTCAAAATATCATTCTCACAACTTCAATTCTTTTTCCTTTAAACAACTTGTTTGTAACACCCATTGAAATTTTGAACTATCATGTTTAACATTTGTCAACAAGATTTCAGTTGTATCATTTCCTTCTTATGCAAATATTGGTGATGCTCATTGTAGTTATCTTTGATCCTTAACCAAAATCCATTTGCTTTTGGACAACCCCCACAATGGCATCTTTAGAAATATTAAGTCGTGCTTGGATAAGAAGTATATCTTCTACCATCATGAATCTAAGTTTTTTTCGATTGCTAAAACATTTTTCTACAAGTATATTATCTTCTAAGGCAACTTAAGTAGATAATGGCAGAACTTGTGGATAAGACATGGAACCTATCTGTGTTTCAGGGTCTCAATCTGATAACTGTAACACACTAGTGCCTCTAAAAACATCATGAAGAAAACCCTACAGATTTTTAAATTGATTACCCATATATGGTGTATTTGGATGAAAGAAATCGGGATATAGATGTTTAACCAAAAAATTCTCACAAATGATCAATGTATATTTATTAAACTAGTTATAGAATGACTCTTGAAGCGTGATAATTTGAACCACTTGTGATGTTGGATTAATAATGAATGTCCTCTATCAATATCCACACATCGAACTCCTTTTTTAGAACAATTTCCTTGTGCTAGTAGGGAATCTCATATCTTGCTATTTTTAGATAATTAAAAAGATGAAAAAAGCAAAAGATATTTAGGTGCGGCTAGGTGTTTGTGAGTGATACACTTGCTACCCTAATACCTCATATAAGGAGTATATATAAACTCATAAGTAGCGGCTAGAGTTTCACTTAACCCTAAAAACCTACATCTCATTTCAATAATGAGATGCCATCATCTTCCTTTAATTCTCAATATACCCATAATATATATGTCTCGATCTTATCTGGAAATTATATATACAAGAGGTCCATTTTAATTCATTTTAATGTGTGACTTTATAGGTTCATTTAAATTAGCAGTAGACTTAATAAATATTTTTAATTCAAGTCCATAAATCATAATTGGTCTCTGACAAAATAATATGATTACCTAATTTAAATGAAGAAATCGGTAGTCAGATTTATACTAATTGCAATACAATATTTAATACTTTTGTTACACGATATCAACATTAAGTATAAGGTATGGAATGTGTCATCCTTATAAAGCTTAATTATTTAATTTCTTGATCTCTTAGTAAATTGTATAATCAAATAATTTTGATAACTCCTTATCAAAATATTCTAACATGGCTATGCATTTCTACAATTTAACTTATAAAAAGGCCTAAAGAGTGATAAGTCCCTTCATACCACTCATATTCCTCTTCAGGATTCATTTTATATCTAACTATAACCTTTATAATTATCTGGTCAAAGATAATGTTAAGTTATGTCAAGATATAAAAATCATCACGTATGAATCTATGGTGTAATTAGATTAAATTATTTAAACATAATTACACGAATAAGAATTCATATGACACTAATCCATGTAGAATTCTTATAGCGAGTTATGTCCAATACCATGTTCTTAACATATATTTATGTTCTGATATAATATCTCATATTCATAACAAGTAAAACATGATTATCTATCATATTACATATTAGTTTTAATTTTTTATTTTTTTATATATAATAATCAACTAGGGACTATTTAGAATAATATTCTTATTAATTTTGTATTTTACTATCACATCACATACTTGATGACCAATATTAGAATGACTATTCATGGAAATAAACCTCATCAAATGTTCTAATGATTTAGAACAAAACACAACAAAATCATTTTTGAAATCTAAGATCCTTCTTCTATAAGACAACAAAATAAATATGATTTTATGATCATATATAGGACAACAAAATAACTGTACTAACAGTGGATATGAGATAAGGATAATTTCTCATAACTACGTTTTGAGAATTTGGATGTAAGGATTGATTTTGACAATTTTGATTATTTGGATGTTGAGTGTTTTGCATGGAATTGAAAAACAAATTGAGATTGTGCTGACTGGGATCAATTTGAGAAGAAATAATACAAAGTGTATATTTTTTATGTTTTCAATTTGAGAAAAAATCAACAAAATTGGTGAATTTATAGATTTTTAGAAAATATAACCGTTAAATAAACTACCTTAAGAAAATGACAAAAAGAATAAGAAAAAAAGATGAATGGCGAAATCTGTCGTACGACTCTCAAATTTAAACCTAACAATTCCTATGTAGATAGGGAAAGTAGGGATCGAATCCATAGAGATTTGTCAACTCTTAAATTAAAATCATTAATCGGAAAAGGTTTTGGGGGGTTTGGGTATTTTGAGAATAAGGAAATGACAACAATTAAAATAAATATTTTTGAGGTTTTGGATTTTGTAAACATAATTAATACAAAATCTGGAATACAAATGATATAAAAAGCGTTAGCAAGGAACTAGTATCAAGTTATATTTTTCATGGGATTAATCATAGATAAATACATTATTAAGTAGTTGGTTTTAAAATCCCGATTAGCTCAGACAGATTCCTATCCTTACAAAATATATTAATCCCGATCAACTCAAACAGATTAATATCTAATTTAATTAAACACCACTGCCAACCAGCGTGTATAGGATGCTCAATCAAATTGCATTAAACAAATAAGGTATCACCCACATTAAATTGTATATAACAATCAGCTTAATTATATACAATTTAAATTATATAATTCTGCTACTAATTTAATTAAACCAAGAGCTGCAACTCAATTAAACTAGTAGATGCTACTTGAATCATTAATACAAGATTAATCATCCTAGCTATATAATCACATTCATTAACTCGATTGTCAATTCAATTAATTCACACAATTATATTGGTTAAAACATGAATTATATAAATACTCAATATATATATATATATAAGAAAGATTGGATTTATATTAACTAAATAAATTAGGTGGTTCAATCGGCTATTTAAATAAATTAAACTAAAAGTATGGAGGCTTGGCCTTCCATAAAAAAAAAAGAATTAAAGATATAAAAATATATTAAACTAGTTAGGAGGCTCGGCCTTCCATATACAGAAAATAAAAGACATAAAATTAAATTAAACTAATAGGTGGTTCGGCTATCCATTTGCGATATTTAAAGTGCATTAAACAAAATAAAGACTAGGCGGATAAACCGACCATAAGTCCAGTTAAATAAATCCAAATATAAATTAAGTACAAAGAAAATTATCTCACAATCTCATTTATTAATAACTTAACATATATCCTTGCTAACAAAACAAATTACTCACAATACATATTTAATAAATATAAGATGAAATTTATAAACATTAGAAAGAAAATTTGAAAGATAAACTCCTCGGAAATATTGAAATTATCCAAACAGAATTTCTTTACTAAATATTACAAAAAGCCTTGAAATATTATTCTAAAAAGTCTGGAAAATATACTAAGATGAAGACAATAATAAAAGAAATAAATTGCAAAAGAAATGGAGAAGATTGAAGCTAAATTGGTGTCTAAATCATAAAAATAAGCTTCATATTTATAGCCATAAAAATCAGGGGCAAAATGGTCATTTTGCACCCCAAAGTCTTGAAAATTTAGTTGGTGGCCTAATTTCCCCAACTTCGCTACATGTCGCATCCTCATTGGTCCAAATTGCGGCTTCTAGAAGCGCCACTTGTCATCTTCTGATTGCGTCATATGTCATCTTCCCATTGCGCCATGCCATCGAATGACATAGATTTTTTAATTTATTTTTACTTCTCCAAAATTTCTTCTTTTTCTTTTTATCTCCATAATGAACTAGAAATAAAAGGGAAAATAGAAGGGAAAATAGAAGGGAAAACTTATAAACAAAGAAATAGAAGGGAAACGTGAAATATATCCATTATATAACATAATTAACCAATTTTCAAACAAAACGTATTCATTAAATAACATAAAAATCAGTTAATTTATGAGTACATCAAAGAACAAGTAAGGAGTATTTGAAAATTGTTACGTTTAGTTTTACACTTACGTTTGAAATTTGTTATGTTATTATATACATCCGTCACATGTAATTTAAGAGTTTTTTCAAAGGTATTTTTGTAATTACATAAAACTCGTAAAATTTTTAAAAAGAATTCCACAAATTTATTTTCTTTTTTTTCTCTTTCTTTTCTTTTTCTACGTAATCAACTATTATTGAATTAACAAGTTCCAATAAAATGATCAACTAAAAGTAAATGAAAATTAACAATCAAAATTTAAAATTGATATAAATAGAAAATATTTTAGTAACACTTAAAATCAATCAAAATTCACTATTTTTTGAAAAAGATACCAAATTCAAATAAGTAAATAAGAATTATTGAAATATTTTTATTAATGTAAATTTTTAGTTTTTATTATTGATTTTATATTTAGAAGGATGGGAAAGAAAAAAAAGAGGAAATTGTTATATCGTTGTTGTACAATTATAATCTTATTACTAATGGCGTGGCTAGGGTTTTTCGTTCAATGCCACTACATATTCGAGCTCCACAATTCCGCCTCTCAATTGCGTTTTGGATAATTTTGGCACATTTTTTTGTTAATGGTTATTTTCACTTTTAATTATGAAAAACAGAGTTATTTTGGTATAAGATGTTACAAAAAAAAAAAAAAACTCCATGCATAAGGATAGAGGGATATTTTCCAATTGCTATTTGTAGTTGCTAGGGGTGCCCTTCTATTATATTTTGTTCTATTTCATTCTTTTTTACTGATATTTGTTATGCTTCTCTGTTTCCCTTCTTTATGTTGGATTGTTAGGATTTTCTTCAGTATTGCGAATTGTTTTGTGGCATAAAATATATGGATGGCTACAAAATTGGTAGTTGCAAAATTCCATGTAATTAGGTGGTCAAATTTGGTAGAAAATCACTTCAAGTTAGATGACCAAACTTGAAGCACCTGGATGATTTCACATGGTGTTCAAAGGCCTAGTAACAGAGAAGAAGTTGTCATTATATTGCATCCAATATGTGAGGAAAAAAGATAGACAAAGTGGATTTTCTCTTGGATACCTCACAAGAAGATAATGAAAGCTTATGTTAACCTGGTGAGTTAAATAATTTAGAGGGAAATTATGTTTAAGTGTAATTATTTTTGTTTTGGGTGTGAGAAAATCATTAAGTGTAATTACAACAACTTTCTATATAGTGAATTTTTTCTAGTTGTCCTTAACAATAAAATTGTTTTTCTCATGTTGTGCAGTTTTCTATTATAATTCTTGTGAAATTATTTTTATTATTTTTGGATTTTATTTCTCTATATAGTATGACATGTTTTCCCAGGAAATGGTATAAGAGCTTGGTTTGAAATGTCAATACTTAAATTTGATAGGAGAATGAACTTTGACTTGTGGCAAACACAAGTTAAAGATTTGAGGATTCAATTTGTATTGACATGGTGTTGTGATTATGTCGATTGCTAATGAACTTCTTATCGTGAAAGTTGCACCATAATTTTTTAGTAGGTTTGTTCGAAATGTACCGATGTAAAATTTTATAATTGGTCTTTCATTTTAAGTGTATACCTTTTATAGTAGCATATAGTAATTATTTTATTTTGAAGATGACTGTTAAGATTGTCTCCAATATGCCAAGTTGTTTTGTGGCATAAAACATGTGGATAACTACAAAATTGGTAGCTGCAAAATTTCATGTAGTTAAGTGGCCAAATTGTGGTAGAAAATCACTTCAAGTTTGGCGGCCAAACTTGAAATTGATTTCACATGGTGTTCAAAGGTCATTTTCTTATCTATAAATAGAGAATTTTTCATTAGATTGCATTTGAGATGTGAGGAAAAGAGATAAACAAAGTGGTTTTTCTCTTAGGAAACTCACAAGAAGATAATTAAAAGTTATGTTAAACTTGTGAGTTAGAGAATTTAAAGGGAAATTCTATTTAAGTGTAATTATCTTTATTTTGGGTGTAAGGAAATTATTAAGTGTACTTGTAACAATTTTCTATATAGTGAATTTTGTCTAGTTTATGTGAAAACAAAGTTATTTTTCTCATATTTTGAAGTATTCCACTATAATTCTTATATTGTGACATATTTTTTCCAGCATTTCCATTTTACTCCCATGAGTTTTCTTGGTGGTTATTTTCTTTCTATATTTTTCTAGTCTTCTTTCTATTTTGTGATTTTTTGCCAATTATTATTTATCTACTTTGATAAGCAAGACTGCAAGGGTATCATTGCATACCAGGCATTTGTGGTGTGTTATTTGTTAATTATCATTTTCATAGTGTCCTTTATTAGCTTAATTAGCTGTCACCGATGTTGATTCTTGTTTATTTGTTTTTTTATTAGTGTGCCTAAAATTGTGTCCCCTTGATGATGCATCAACATATACTATTGCTTTAGTTGATTGTGTTTAATGTTCAGATTAATTATCTTTAAAGCTCTATGTGCTTAGTGTAACTTGGAGTGATCTTGCTATTTTTGTGTTTTCATTCAAGGCAAAGAAAACTAAAAAGTGTTATGTTTTGGACTTAAACAAGGTTTAACTTGCAATTTACTAAAGTATTTTAATATTAGACATGTGTTTATCTTAAAGGTTTTAATAATTAAAGACTTCAGTTACTGAAAACGTTCAACTTAAGTTGTGGATGTCTCAATTTCCTCAGGGACTTCAATTCCATCAAATTCACACATTGTTCTAAACTTTCTTTTCCAATTTTGTCTTCAAACCTTTTTCTATAACTTCATTTTCAAATTTCACCAAATGATCTATTCTAAGCTTTTGGAGTATGGTTCAAAGGTCTGGAGTATGGTTCTTTTGTAAGGGATTAGATTAACACTTTTGAATGCTTAGATTAATATCAATCATTATATAACAACACTTTTGATTTTCAAATTTATGAAAATTATTCTAATGAAAATATTTTTATATTCTTAAATGACTTAAATATTAAGTAATTTATTTATAAAATTTTAAATGAAAATATGTTTATTTGAATAATTACTCCCATGAGTTTATTAATTTATTACTCCCATGAATAAATAAAAATTTATTAATTTAATTTTAGACGAAACAATTACTTTCTATTCTAACATAATGTAATTATGACAACTCTTATAATTTATTCATTTAATATTCTTATGTTCTTATATGATAGTTTTTTAGTTTTCTTTTGTACTCCTAAAATATAAAAGGAAGTTTGAGATATTTCTTTTGAAGAGTTCTTGTTTGGAGAATAAAGAGTTGATTAACAAACATTCGTCTAGAAAGCTTCCTTTGACAACACTTTGCTCTTCAAATTAATACATGTAATTTTTCAATCTTGGTGCTTGTTTGCTTTAGGAAGTGTCGGGTTGATGCCTTTTTTGTTTTGGTAGTTGGAATTGGGGTTGGTCTTTTGTTGTTTGCACTGCTTTGGAGTTTTTTTAGTAGATTCTAGTACCGGCCTCATATTGAAATCAGAAAAAAAAAATTTATCATTCTTTTATTGCCTAACACTCCCTAATCTCAGAAATTGAACATGACTTTTCAGGCCATATAACAGTTATCATAGCAAATCATGAAAGTCTTGTTAATAGCAGACCATATAACAGTTGGCACAGGTAATCACAAAAGTCTTGTTGACAGCAAAACATAGAGTAATTTACACAGCTAATTACAAAAATCTTATTGATAGTGGCAGTGCAAGGGCTCAAATCTTGCTAAGTGCAATTAATAATGATTTATTCCTTTTGTGTGTACCAATGTAGAAATCTAGTGAAACCCTACAACCATTTATATGGAATAGTTTAATAATTTATGAGAGATCGAGACTACTGTTCTAAAATATGGATTCACCAATCCAAAAGCAAAGCTTCTATTTCTTTTTGTCCAACTCTTCTTCATCTCCGATAACTGCCACACATTTTAATCATGCAACAGCTTCTGACAATCCATATTCTTTTGCTTTTCTAGTGCATGTGCCTGCTGCTCTACTAGCTCATGTTTATGTTCTACTAAACTTTAATAACATAAAAACTCTATCGTTTTGGCAACAAATACAGGTCACTATCCACTTTCCATGCCTTCAAATCATAGTACTTCTCCTTTTTAAAATATGTCTAATACTCCACACTAGGTTATAGCAAGTAGTGGTATTATAGGTCCCTAGGGGCATAGCCGAATGGTAAGGCATTTGGTGATGTGGGATAAATCTTCCGGCAACGCAGATTCAAATCTCGTGTGGAGCAAATTTTCACTGAAATATGTTGGCTCTCTCCCATATGTGTCTGTCACTAGGGCACATCCCTCGATTTACAACCCGCCTGATTAAGGGACCTCTAATTACATGTGGGGGAATTCTCTCTCCCTTATAAAAAAAGTAGTGCCTTATAAAAAAAGTAGTAGTACTACACATACACTAACTGAGATTCATTGTACCTCCAAAGTTACGTTAAGTGAGCTCCCTTCCGCTTTGGTGTTTGCTCCGATCTTTCTACTCTCTTCTCATGATCCCCAAATTAAACCTAATGGCAGACAATTCAATATTAAAACACAAGATAACTCTTATTTTTCTCACTTTCGACTTTCCCACTCCCAAGAATTTCCTATTTTTCTCCACTTGCAATTGTCCAAACCAAGACAGTGTGATTCAAAATGTATCAGATTCTCATACACCTCATCCAAACCAAGACCGTGTGATTCAAAATGTAAGAGTGGTGGTTTAGGCTTATTTTGGCAGAATTTTCACTATGATTCTTTGACTAGCTATTTCACTGGCCACATCGATGTAAACATTATTAATGCAAATGACATTGCTTGGATATTCACTAGATTTTATGGGAATCCAAATCATGAAGACTGACATTTTTCTTGGTCCTTATTATATTGGTTAGCCTCACTCTCTAATCTCGTGTGGTTGTGCATGAGAGACTTTAATGATATAGTCCATCATCATGAGAAGGAAAGAAAGAATGAACGTCGGAATTCCATTATCGATGCCTTTTGTTTACTTATATAGTTATGTAATTTTTTTGGCTTGGGTTATATTGGTCCAAAATTTACTTGGACAAACGGGAGACAAACTGACTTAGTGCGTGAGAGAATTAACAGAGCTCTGGCTACTCTACCCTGGACTACTCTCTTTTCTAAACACTCTTTACATCATTTGAGTACAATCAAGTTAGAGCACCTGCCTTTTTATCTAACTAAACAATCTCTGAATAATGACAAAACTCCGAATTTCTATAGCTTCCCATGTTTTGATCTATACTGGCTGAGAGATGCAAACTTCTTTGATGAATTTTGTAAGGCTCAACCCTATAAAGTACACTCATCTGCATAAGATCTTTTCAATAAAATTTCAACTACTACGGACACTTTTCGTGCTTGGAGTAGTCAGAATTTGGTAACTTGGGTAAGAAAATTGAAAAGCTTCAATCACACTTTTATGATCTGGATTTTCCTATGACCCTATTATTGAGAGAAAGCTTTGTGGGGAAATTGATGAACTTCTTGGGATGGAAGAGACATTTTGGGGTCAAATAAGTAGAGCTAACTAGCGCAAAACTAGTGATAGAAATACTTCTTTTTTTCATAAGAAAGCTTCACAACAAAGGGACAAAAATACCTTTTCTAAGCTGATAAATTCTTATGGAAGAGAGATCACAAACGAATGAGATATCTATGCAGTTGCTTTTCAATTCTTCCAAGAACTTCTTCACTCTTCTTCAACATCAAATGATGCGGTAGTTTTCCTTCATTTTTGATGCTACTGGTTCCCATTTTGGTCATAGCTTTTCACATGAGGAAATTTTGACACCTCTTCGTCAGCTACCAAATTCAAAGGCACCGGGCCCAAATGGCATGCATGGAGTGTTTCTGAAAAATTGATGGCATATTATTGGAGGTGATATTTCCTCATTTATGAAAATGTTGAAATATGCAATTTGAATCACACCTATTTTGCTTTGGTTCTTATGATAAAAATGACCGTAAGAATGAAGGAGCTCAGGCCCATTAGTTTGTGTAATGTGGTCTTAAAACTTATTTAAAAAATTCTTGCAAATCTTATTAAACTATTAATGCAGATGAAATTCAATCTGCTTTTGTTCCAAATAGATTGATTGCTGATACTTTGATTGTTACATTTGAGGCCTTTATAACTTGCAATCTAGTACTCATTGCTCCGATGATTATCTTGCTTTAAAACTAGACATGCAGAAAACCTTTGGTCAAGTTGAGTGATTTTTTTCATCAAGCATTATGCTCAAAATAAAATTTCCAAACCACTTAGTTCATCTCATTATGCACTCTATTACATCAGTCTCATATTATGCCGTAATAAATGGGAAGCCTTCTACCTCATTTCTACCTTCCAAAAACATTAGACAGCGTGACCCTCGCTTCCCATTTTGGTTCATCTTATGTGCCGAATGTTTATCTGCTTTCTTGAGATATGAAAAAAATAATGGGAATCTCAATGGTATGAAATTTGGACTCTCAAATTTATTTGTTTTGCATTTATTATTTGCTGACAACAGCTTGATTTTGCAAAAAACTAATTCTGCTAATGTGATAGCTATCAAAAGGGTTCTCTTTTTTTTTTTTGAAATTTATTCTAGGCAAACAGTAAACTTGTAGAAATCTTTCCTATTTTTCGGGAAGAAAATAGAGTGTAACCTGAAACACTTCATCCAACTTGACTTAGGGGTTGAGCTTGGCTAGTATGATAGGAAGTACCTTGGCATACCTTTTATGACTAGTAGTAAATCTAGCCTTTTCAAATTCATTAAGAACAAGGTTTGGAAGAAACTAAATGGTTGGAAGGAAAAATTATTATATGTTGCAAGTCGAGAAGTTATTATTAGATCTATTATCCAGGCAATTCCATCTTATTCCATGCAATGTTTTTTGCTTCCTCATATTATTTGTAATGATCTTTTGGCTATGGTGAGACGTTTTTTGTGGGGAGGAAATGTTAACAAAAGGAAAATGTCATTGGAAAACGTGATATGATCTTATTATTTCTAAGAAGCATGATGGTTTGGGTTTTCGAGACTTCCAGAGCTTCAATCTTGCTTTACTTGCAAAACAAGGTTGGAGAATTATTACTAATCATACTTGTCCTTTTACAAGGGTATTGAAAGAAAAATATTTCCCAAGATCATCCTTTTTGAATATTCAGCAAAATCGCCATCCTAACTTCATGTGGAAGAGCATTTTTGTTGGTAAGACAATCCTTGATTTAGGGTGATGATGGATATGTTAGAAATTGTCTAGTTTTACTATTGCAATTTAGTCCCACATTGGAAGTGAGAAAAATTAGTTTAAGTTCTTACTATACTGTGGTGGGGCCCGGACGACGTAGGCATTATTGGCCGAACTCCGTTATCAATTCCGGTTTGTTCTTTCTTTTATATTTTTGCTTTAGCTATTAAATTGCTAGGTATTCTTTTCATTGTTAGATAATATTCAATACTTTTGAGTTGAGTTTTATTCCAATATGTAGTGTATTGTTTATTTGTATTGTATTATTCTATTATACTGTATTGGTAGAGTGATTATACATCAAATAAGGTTCTGACTAAGGAAAGACTTGGAACTTAAGTAGTCTATTTGTGACAACTTCAAGGCAACTTGTACCTAATGTGGCATCATCATCTTCATCATTATGGGCGAGGACCCAATGTCAAGTGTTAAAGTTGCAGTGGATATATTTGACTGTGCCGGTCATTTTGGCATGTGGCAAGGCGAGATGCAAGACTCCCTCTTTCAGCAGGGTCTAGATATCGCCATCGAAGAAAATAAACCAGATGATATAGAAGAAAAGGATTAGAAGATGATCAATCGGCTGGTGTGTGGAACAATTCGAACGAGTTTGTCTAGAGAACAGAAGTATCCAGTCAAAAATGAAATTTTGGATTCAGGTTGCACCTATCATATGTCTCCAATTCGAGAGTGGTTATTCAATTTCGAAGCGCTAAATGGTGAATTTGTTTATATGGGCAACGATAGTCCTTGTCAGACAATGGGGATAGGTTCAATCTGGCTAAAGAATCATAATTGATCAACTAGAGTTTTGTCAGATGTTCAGTACGTTCCGAATTTGAAGAAAAATTTCATCTCTTTGGGAGCCTTAGAATCTAAAGGCTTCATTGTGAACATGCGAGATGGAATTCTAAAAGTCATATCTGACACACTTGTGATGATGAAGGGCATTAGAAACAACAACTTATATTACTATCAAGGTAATATTGAAGTTGAAACAGTAGCAACAACAACTTCAGGGAAAGATAAGGATTCACAAACTACCAAATTATGGCATATGCGTTTGGGACATGTTGGTGAAAAATCTTTACAGGTGTTGACAAAGCAAGGATTGTTGAAATGTGCAAAGACTTGCAAGATAGTCTTTTGTGAGCATTGTGTTTTGGGAAAACAGAAAAAAGTGAGATTTGGTACTGCTATCCATAATACCAAGGGTATTCTGGACTATATTCACTTAGATGTATGGGGACCTTCCAAAACAACGTCTTTACATGGCAGACATTATTTTGTCACATTTGTAAATGACTTTTTCAGACGAGTGTGGGTGCACACTATGAAGACGAAGGATGAAGTGCTAGGAATTTTCTTTAAATGGAAAACTCGGATTGAGAACCAGATAAGGAGAAAGATTAAAGTTCTCCGAATAGACAATGGTGAAGAATATCGAAGTGATCCATTCGAAGAAGTTTGCCAAAAATATGGCATTGTTCGACATTTCACCGTCAGAGAAACACCAGAACAAAACGGAGTGTCAGAGCGCATGAATCGAACTTTGATAGAGAAAGTTAGATGGATGTTGTCCAATGCTGGGCTAGGACAACAATTTTGGGCTGAAGTTGTGAATTATGAGCAACGCATTATCAATCAACTACCATTTTCTGCAATAAATGGCAGAACACCTATGGATGTATGGTTTGAAAAATCTGCTATTGGTTATAATTTCTTACGTGTATTTGGCTCTACTACTTATTATCATGTTAAGAAATCGAAATTAGATCCAAAGGCAAAGAAAGTTTTCTTTATGGGAGTTGCCTTTGAAGTGAAGTGATACCGTTTATGGTGTCTAGAATCAAAGAAAACAATAATTAGCAGATATATTGTCTTTGATGAATCTGCTATGCTTAATAAGGTAGCAGATGAAAAGACTGATGATATTCCACAACATGTGGAGTCTATACCAAGGCAGGTGGAGTTTTAACAGATGAAAATAATCCTAACAACAGAAACATAAATTAAAAGTGACATCTCAACAACAGAAGAAGAATTGGAAGAAGTTGTTTCTACCTAAGAAGAAGATGAGCTGACACTACCAATTGCAGTTATGAGGACAAGAAAAAACCTCAAAAGCCTACTCAATTTGCTGATATGGTGACTTTTGCACTTCCAATTGATGAATACGATGTTCCATCCACTTATCACGAGGTACTCCAAAATTCAGAAAGTGAAAAGTAGAGGAATGCCATGAACGAAGAGATTAAGTCTCTTTATAAGAACTACACGTGGAAGTTGGTACAACTACATAAGAAGAAGAAAACAATTGGTTGTAAATGGGTATTTGCAAAGAAAGATAGATTTCCTGACAAGAACGACATCCGCTACAAGGCAAGATTGGTGGCTAAAGATGGATTAGAGCTAGCTCAACTAGATGTGAAAACTGCGTTCTTACACGGTGACTTGGAAGAGGAAATCTATATGACGCAGCCTGAAGGATTCAAGATTGTTGGTAAGGAAAACTGAGTTTGCAAGCTAGACAAATCGTTGTACGGATTGAAGTAATCTCTAAGATAATGGTACAAACGATTTGATAAGTTTATGATGACACAAAAGTACACCATAAGCAAATATGATCATTGTGTGTATTTGTGCAAGCTACAAGATGGTTCCTACATCTACCTACTCTTATATGTTGATTGCATCGAATAGCCAAGCAGAGATAGACAAGTTGAAAGTTCAGTTGAACAAAGAGTTTGAGATGACAGATTTAAGATAAGCCAAGAAGATTCTCGGGATGGAGATAAGCAGAGATAGAAAGAGTGACAAACTCTGTTTGACTCAAAAACAGTATTTGAAGAAAGTGCTACGGCGTTTTGGCATTAATGAAAACGCAAAACCTATAAGTACCCCACTTACTCCTCATTTGAATGTTAGTACTAGGTTATCACCTAAAACTGATGCAGAACGAGAATACATGGTGAAAGTTCCGTATGCAAATGCAGTTGGTAGCTTGATGTATGCAATTGTGTGCACACATCCGGATATTTTACAAGCAGTTGGAGTTGTGAGCAGATATATGCATGATTCAGGCAAATGTCAATAGCAAGTTGTGAAATGGATTCTACGGTATTTGCAAAACACCATAGATGTTAGATTAGTATTTGAGCAGGACAAATCATTAGTCAATGTGTAGTTGGATATTGAGATTCTGACTATGCAAGTGATATTGATAAGCGATGATCTACAACTGGCTACTTGTTTACCTTAGCCAAGTTACCAGTTAGTTGGAAATCTACCTTACAGTCAACGGTAGTTTTGTCTACAACGGAGGCCGAATACATGACGATTACAGAGGTTGTTAAGGAAGCAATTTGGCTTCAAGGGTTGCTAGAAGACTTAGGAGTTGGTCAGAAGCACATTACAGTGCATTGTGACAGTCAGAGTGCTATACATTTAGCAAATAATCAAGTCTATTATGCAAGGACGAAGTATATTAATGTGCGCTATCATTTTGTACGAGAGATTCTTAAAGAATGTGAATTACTTATTCAAAATATTACAACAGTAGAGAATTGCACAAACATGTTGACCAAAATGGTAACAACAACTAAGTTCAATCATTGTTTGAACTTAGTTAATATCCTGCATTGTTAAGTTGGCGCTTGAGGGCGCATTTGATGGCACCATTGAAGACTACTTTATTCGATATTGAAGATAAAAGACTTAGAAGTTGATAAGACTGAAGAAACTAGCCAAGGTGGAGATTTGTTAGAAATTGGCTAGTTTTATTATTGCAATTTAGTCTCACATTGGAAGTGAGAAAAATTTGCTTGGGTTCTTACTCCTATAAAAGGACCCTAGCCCCTTAGATAGTTTTACCTCTTCAACATCTAATCTTCTATATTTGTGGAAATACTTTAATTATGATATCCTAGTTGTAATACTTTGAGCATTTAGTAAAGTGGTCTGCTACTGTGGTGGGGCCCAGAGACGTAGACAATATTGGTCGAACTCTTTTATCAATTCCAGTTTGTTCTTTCCTTTATATTTTGCTTTAGCTATTAAATTGTTGGTATTCTTTTTATTGTTAGATAATATTCAATACTTTTGAGTTGAGTTTTATTCCACTGTGTAGTATACTATTTATTTATATTGTATTATTCTATTATACTGTATTAGTAGAGTGATTATACATCAAGTAAGGTTCTGACTAAGAAAAGATTTAGGAACTCTCCCCTCTTTCCTAGGAACTAGTTCTGTCTAAGGAAAGACTTGGAACTTAAGTAGTCCGTTTGTGACTCTTCTCTCTTTTCTGAGAACTCAATTGATGTATCGATTACAAAACCTGGTGTATTTTAGTATAGTACTTATTCACAAATACAATACTATTTATTAGAGTATATCTTAGACATTAGATATACTTATTTGTTTTCCAACAGGATAGTGGGAAATGGTCAATCAATTCGTATTTGGGAGGATAGTTGGATCCCTACTTCTGTGAGTTTCGTCCTTTAATTAATTATGAATTTGGAAATGGTCTAGTAAGTTCTCTCATTGATGCTGATTGCATGGCTTGGAAATGGGACATCCTGCACCAATACCTACTGCCTTTTGAGGACTCTATTGTTCTCTCTATCCTTCTTAGCCCAATCCAGTTCCAGATGTCTTGATATGACACCATACTAAGGATGACATTTACTCTGTACGCTGGGGTATCATCTATGGTTGCAGTATCATAAGCTCTCTCATTATACCTCATCTTGTTATGCTCATATATCAAATTACTAGATGGTTATTTGGAAACTGCCTATACTTCCTAAACTTAGACATTTTTTTGTGGAAGGCCTCACATAATATCCTTCCATCAAACCAAAATTTATCTAAGTGCAATCATCTCTATCATGTTGTGTTTTATGGCGCAATTGTATTGAAACTGACCATCACTGCTTATTTGATTGCAATGGTGCTCTCAAAGTTTGGTTGAGAGTTCATTTTGGCCCATCCTTGCTAAGGTTATCAGCTTCAAGTTTCACTGATATCTTTCAACATGTTCTTCAAAGTTTCTCTATGCAAGACCTCGTTCTCTTTGTGGTACTCTTTGGAGACTGCCCGTAATCGTGCAATTTTTTAAGACATAAAATTTGACCCTTCAACCATTTTCATAACCAGCTTATTTATTTCCTCTGAATATCTCAAAGCTAAGGTAGTACCTTCTCTTTCCCCCCTCATTATCCACCCTTTTGACTTATGCATGGAGTTATTCTCAATAACCTTTTGTAAAGTTAAATTTTGATGGTGTTGTCCAACCAACCAAGTCTGTTGTGTGGGTGTTGCCATCCGTGACCATTCTGGGTGTGCTGCTTGGCACTTTTACATCTTTGATACCTCATAATCCAATGGTTGAATTTGCAGAGGCTTCAACAATGCTCCATGCAGTCTGTTTTGCTCATCTTATCAATCTTTCTCACGGGGTGATTGAAGGTGATTGCCTCAATACTCTTCGAAATATAACCTCTAAAGAGACAGATAGATCTCCAATTGGTCGCATTCTTGATTTAATCAAATATCTTTGTTGTGTTTTCTCTTTTATTTCTTTTTCTTATGTTCGTAGGGAAGGCAATTTAATTTTCCATAATTTAGCTGGTTTAGGCCTTTTGTCTTCTATTCCATTGGAATAGTTTTCTATGTTTCCACCTACTGTACTATCATCGTCTCTAGCTGATATCTCTAATTAATATATTTCTATTTTTTCTCAAAAAAAATCCTTTTGTTTTTCAAAGGTTGTCTTCTGTTTTCTTGGTTGGGTTGTTTGATGTAGCATTGCTTTTCCCCTATTTTTTGTGTTCTTTATATGGTGTTTGTTTAACCTTTATGGCTCTGTTAATATAGCTCTTACCTTTCAAAAAATAATAATAATAATAATACATATATGATTTTTTGTTCCTAAATTTGGTTATGCATTTAAAATTATTCTAATGAAAAATTCTTATATGACACTAATGAAAATTATTTTATCCTACATGCTGTTTATATGGGCTTTCAACTGCTACAGTTTGCATTTCATGATTGACTCATGAAATAAAGTCTATCAGAATATGGCCTTGCCTTGTACTAAAATGCTTTTAGCTTCAAGCCTGCAAATTCATTGAATCTTGAATGTTTTTTTCAGTAATTTTGCTCAGTAATTGATCATTCTACTTCCAATCACTTGCATGCACTATTATTTTGGTGTGAAATTCCCATATATTTCTGGGCATCCTTGTTCATTTAGGTCTGCTATTTTTTACCCCTTTAATGCATATTTGTCCATCAATTTTTCCGTCTTCCCTTTCCATTTTTTTCCACATGTTAGTTTTGCTAGGTGTTTTTTTATTTTGTTTCTAATTCAACTTCTTTTTAGTTTGGAAAATTATGCTATTTAGTCATATATTTTGAGTCTTTGACCATTAAAATTTCATATTTTTTTATATTGGTGTACAAAATTCAAAACTTTTAAAATTTTATCAAGAAGTTCCTTTTAACTTTCAAGATTTGACTAAGAATGTCCTTTAAAATAGGATTTTGTTAGTCAAATTTTGAAAGTTAAAAGATTTTGTCGGCCAAATCAAATATAGAAGATTTTAATGGACAACAAATTCAAACATACATAATTAAGTATTAGAATAATTTTCCTTTTAATTTTTTTGGCTACAACAAAGCCCATTGAAGAAACCAAAATCAGAGTAAACCTGCTCTTCGGTTTCCAAAAATGTTTTGGTTGTAATATAACCTTAACCTAACACTTATAGCCTTTTTTTTTTTTTTTGTAGCTAACTCCATTTAAATTATGCAGCCATCTATATTCTGATGCTATTGTACATAATCTTCTTACCATGATGTAAACAGGGAACAAAAAAAATATGAAAACATTATGAAATAGTTCCTAGATACAATCCGTTCTCTTTTTTGGTTATCTCAAAGTTAACATATACAACATAATTTTGGGATAATGTCATTATACATTTAAGTTTCAACTACACATCTTATTACAGTCAATTTTTTACCTACAGCCCAGAGAAAATGCCACAGGTTTCTCCCCATAGCTCAGGCATGAAGCGTCTCCCCTAGTATTTCAATAAATCAAATGATATTTCATCTAAAGAATCTTGATAGTTATGTTTTTCCAAATAAGCCATCTTTCCTATATTCGATAAGTTTTTTTTTTTTCAAGCAAGTTAATTAGTCTTGTTTGTGGATGAATTTCTTAGATATTTATCTTGTGAGGAAAAGCTAAACTAGTTTAAAATTTCAATTGAGAACTCTTGAGAACTCTTTTAATTTGTCAAGTTCTTCTTAATCTAGAGAATAATCATGATGAACTTAATTTGATTTCGTAATTTCACGCAGATTTCCTAGCATATCATATCTCATCTGTGCTAATTAATGAACAGAACAACCTTTTTTTTTTTTTTTTTGTCCTTTGACCTCGTTTTATATCAAATTTGCAAACCCAATTTCATAATAACTTTGAGTTCTTGAACAATCTTCCTACTTTAATTTATGAATCCTATCCCTTTTCCTTTCTCTTAAAATGAAATCATTATCCATTTATTTACATAACATTGGCCAACTACTTCTTGCTAGTTATATTGGTCGAACTACTTTTTAGCTTTAGCTTTCTGCTTGAAAAAGCTAAATATCTTCAACTTGTATAAGGAGAATTTTCTCTCTTTGGAATCATTCTTGTTGGCTTCGAGGCTTGTTTTCTCTTTGGAAGCCTTGCAAGCTTGAATTAAGCGCTTCAGACAAGTATCTGCATCTCTTGAATCATTCTTTGGCATCAAATTCTCAGCAACATCACAAGGGCTCATATTGGTTTCCTCCAATACTTTTCCAATTTCTCCAAACAAAGGATGTGAATCAATGTCTAAATAATTCTTTGCCAAAATCTTGAATGCTTCGAATTTGCAATATGACATTTCAATATGCAAATCCATCCTTCCTCTCCGAATGAGGGCAGGATCAAGTTTTTCAATATGATTCGTGGTAAAAATGATAATCCTTTCTTGACCACAAGCTGACCATATTCCATCAATGAAATTCAAAAGCCCAGAAAGTGTTACCTTGCTTTTGCTCTGTTCCTCCTCCCGTGAACTCTTCTCCTTTTCTTCATCCTCTCCATTCTCATTGCTTTCGTTTTTCTTGACTCGTTTTCCAGTGAGATCAATAGAGCAATCGATGTCCTCGATCACAATAACCGACTTACTTCTTGTATCTATCAGTAGCTGCTTCAGCTCCGCATTGTCCTTAACAGTTGTTAGCTCAAGATCATATATGTCATATTCCAAGAAATTGGCAATGGCAGCAATCATTGTAGACTTCCCAGTTCCTGGTGGACCAAAAAGAAGATATCCACGCTTCCAAGCCTTACCAATCTTCTTGTAGTAATCTTTTCCCTTTCTAAAACTCACAAGATCGTCGACGATTTCTTGCTTTTTCCTAGGATCCATAGCCAGAGAATCAAATGTTGCAGGATGCTCAAAATTGATAGAATTCCACTTTCCTCCATTCCAGTACCAATCATCAGTATTCTTATTGGAAAACAGCTTCCTCCTCCTATTCTTTAATTCAATTGCTTTACCCTCTTCCACCACATGATCCAAGTAAATCCTAGTAACAACATCCTTAAACCGTTCATGAAAAACCAGAACATAATAATTCTTCTCTAATGGAGCACCCATCCGTGACCGCGATGAAGAAGAATCGTTCTGAATCTTATCCTTATAAGCCGTCCATTTGACCTCAATCCCTTGAAATACATCAATGATTTCTTCACCATCATCCAAACTAATGGAAACAGACTTACTGCTTTCAGATTTATCAGCCTTGAGAGATCTTGCTTGCTTGCTAGACTTAGCACCGAGATAACTCTTGATGGAATGATAAGCTTCATTGTGCACACCACTGTTGTATTCATGAAACGTGATTTTCATATATGGATATAAAAATCTCAACAATTTAACCCACAAATTTTCCACATAAACACGAAGTTTATTGGGAAATAGCTGCTGAATTGTGCCCAGAAAGAAGCTTAATCCAGCAAGCTTTGACATTAATTCGGGAAATGTCTCCACCATGATAACAATTTCTTCAACTTTTCAAGCTTTGAGATAACAATTTCAAGGGGTTTCAATCGTAGTATTTGGGTTTTCTCGATTGGGATTTCTCTTTATAAAGCAGTGAGCAATCGTAAGGCGCACGTCCTTGTTGACTTAATGGTGGCGATCGGAGTCAGACTCCACAATGAAAGAGTATCAAATTCTTCTTTCTTGGCAACGTTCTTTTCTGGATTGTCCCCTTTAAATGTCCCGTTTAAAAGGAAAGGAAAGGAAATCTCAAAGGGGAAGGGGGCTGGGGATTTGACACGAACTCTGTGAGTTTGGACCGATTAGAGTGAGTTAACCCACCTACTCTTATTTCTTCGTCGTTCACTCATGAGTCTCGTATGAAGTATCAGGGGTACTATATACCAACAAAAAACCAAGTTGAAAAAGTTTGACTATTTGCATTCTTCTATACATATGTATAGATATATATTAAGATTTTTGTACACATAAATTGAAAAAAAAATTATATAGATAAAATCTTTATGAATTACATGTACAATTTTTTTAAAAAAACAAAATAATACTCCTTTCGTTCATGTTTTAACCTTTTACATATATTAGAATCCTTAAACTTGAGTTTATTTATTTTTAAAATATTCTAAATTTAGTTTTTTTTCTCACATTAACTATAATTTTTACTCTCTTTAAAAACTTAAATTGAGAAAAAATTTAAAAAGTTATAATAATTATGTATTAATAATTGTAAAATACTATATATAGTGATTAGAGGATTAAGTGAAAACCAAAAAAGTTATGAGAGGGAGCAAGGGAGGAAGTAAGCATCTTTAATACTTGTTTCGTTTCTTTTTGAATATTTTTATTTTTATTTTTATTTGTTCAAAATTAAATATTTATTTTAAAAAAATAAATATTTTTTTAATCACAAGTTTTATTAATAACATCATTTATTTAAAATATATTTATATTATACTAATTCATAATATTCACTACTCACCATCTTAATTTAAAAAATAGAGTTGTAAATTTAAACTCGATTCACCAACATGACAAAACATGATTATAACGATTTAGAATTGACAAGATACTACATATTTACGAATTTCAATCAAATCAAATTTAGCATAACGAAATTACATTTTAACTTATTTAATTTATAAAAAATTTTATTTATCTTTAACTTGTCATAATAAAAATAAATTATTCTTTTAACTATACAAATTTTTAATTAGTAATTTTAACCGTTTAAGTCCTTAAAAGTTAAAATATTTTAAATAGATTGATACGGAATATAGTAAGTTGATACAAATAAACATGAACCCAACAGCATAATCATGTATTTCATTATTCATTATCAAATATAATTTGATAAACTAATTAAAATAAAAAATCTCTCCTCACTTTTAATAAAAGTTAAAGCAAAATAAAAATGAGCACGTTGAGAAGAATTGTTCCTTTCACCTGTGGAGAAATGACCACGTTAGTTCTCACTTTCATTTGTGGGAAATAAAGGTTTTTTCTTTAGAGAAATAGAGAGTTTAATAAATCTTTTGTCTTTTCATTTAGTAATAAGTAAAGGTTGTTGAGGCATACTTTTCTTTGCTACAGTCACCGATACCGTGTGGAATCTTTCTTTTGTGTCGGCACCAAGTAATCCCCCAAAATATTTGTGTAAACTTTATGGTATCAGTGTGAAAACGCCATATCGGTGGCTTTTATCCCTTATCTTTTTTGTTTTCTTCCGATCACTTTTGGATTAAATCTAACGTTATCATCAATCAAATGGTTGTGACAAGGAAGTCTATACCACACTATATTAACTCCTTGTGCCCTAATTATTAACCATTTTTTCCCTAATTTGAGGGGTATTTTAGTAATAATATTGTGTAGACTTATAAATAAATAAATAAGAATTTCACTCTCTCAATATATATTCAACTCAAAAACCTATCATCTTCTTCTGCTTGATCTGTTTCAATTAAGTTAAAATCAATATTAGTTAAATTTCTATGGCATTGAATATAATTGTTTGTCGTGTACAAACAATTAGAGTGGGGAACTTTTTTCTTTTGTTTTATTTTCTTTTTTACCTTTTCCATTTTCCCTTCTTCTTTCGTTGTTTAGTGCTTCAAATTTTGAATGATTCTTTATTCTTTATAATATTTCTAATTTAAATTTATGGATATTTACTGTTCATCTATAATTATCACATTAGAGGTTACAAGAAAAATAATTTATTCTAATTTGTGATTTTAAATTATATATGTATATTTTAAAGTGGTCTTAAAATGAATACTTAATTTTTTTAGAAATAAATATTTTTTTCATATAAACTTTCTTAATTTTACTCCTTCATTCTATAATCAAATATTAACTTTTGACTCAATACAAAAAAAATTAAGAAGAAAAAATGTGTTAACTTTTGACATGGCAATAGTCATCTTCGAGCTGCAAAATCTTTTTCATTTTTAATCTTAGAAAGAATGTGTTAAATTTTGTATACATGAAATTTAATTAGTTTTTTTATATATATTTTTTAAAAATTCTATGTTGTTTCATGTCCTCAATAATATTTTCTCCGACTAAAAAATGTTCAAATTTCTACTATATAATCTTGGATTAAATTTCCATATTTCTAGAAATTAATCTAGATTAATGATATTGCATAACACATCCTAAAAAGCAAAATGCATAGGAAGCATTTATTATTCCACCAATTCAATGTAAAAAATGCAATTTCTTAAGCTATTCTGCAATGAGTAGCTAAATATTCACATTTATATTAAGCATTTAGTTAATTTATTGCAAATTTGACAATGAAAAATTTAACGCCGCATAACAAGACACACAATAATAATATTTAGATAATATTTTCAACTATCGTTTTGATATGAACTAGCCATCACCTTTCCACGGTGTGGAATTATAGACGGCGGCAGGAGCTCATGGGGCCCCCCAAGAATTTTGTTAATGAATAGTTAATAGTGCTAATCATGAATAGTGATACAACACTACTTCCCTTTTTCTTTTTCCTTTCTTAATTCATTTCCAATACTTCCACTATAGATTCCTTCCTTCCCTCTTTTTTTCTTTCAATTTCAGATTTTCAAGCTTAGGTTATTGCTCACACAGGCGCAAGAGCTTTCCTTCCTCCCTTCATCCGGTTTTTTTTTTAATCTATCTATTCAACTAAGTGAATTTTGATTTGGGATCTTGAATATCTTTTCTCTTAGCTAAAATAAAAATAATAGTTTTTGTCTTTTTGTTTTTTTCACAATTTGAAAGCTATAATACATGAATATAATTAGGCAATCATTTATACTTATAAACTAATTTTCCATATTTAGATTTGACTTTTGAGAACTAATAGAAATCCAATGGCATATTTATTCATTTTTACTAAATAATGATAATTCATAAAACAATTGTTTGGTTCTCTCATAAATTTTTCTAAACAAGAGAAATTACATTTAAGACATCAGTTAGAACATTTTGAGATCAATTTCCGTCGACATACTTCATTTCAAAACTTGTCAACAATTCATAACTTTGTCAATAGTTAAAGAAGACATACTGCATTTCAAAACTTGTCAACAATTCATAACTTTGTCAATAGTTAAAGAAGACGGGAAAGTCACAAATTTATCCTCTTATTGATAAATTGGTTCGTCTCGTGCTAACTCTTCCTATTTCTATACCTACTGGTAAACGTGTTTTTTATGTTATGAAAATTGGCAAGACTAGACTTTGAAATAAGATGGAAGATGATTTTCTAAGGAGTTATTTGATCACATATAGTGAAAAAGAAATTGCACAAACATTTGAAAATGATTCAATTATTGATGAATTTGCTGATATGAAGAAAAACTATTACAATTTAAGCTTCCTAATTAGAAGATAGGTAAGTAATTAGCTTTTCATTATTATTTGTATTTTACATTAATTTTATATATGTTCATCTTTTATTAATGATATTTTATTTCTATGTATGAAAATTTATAAAAATAATATCATTATCATTTGATGTATTGAACTTTAATTGTATTGAGCAAATCATGTTAAATATATTAAATTTATATTCTATTTTTGCTTTTGCTTTAAATTATGAAATATATGACCTTATCGTTATCACCTTATCTTTTTCTTCTTTGTGTAGAAGGTCTAACATCTCTTATTTGTCATGATGAAATGAATCAATTACTTTGTGACTTTAAATTCCCTAATCGTTCACATATGTTTTTCGCAAATGACTCCCTTCTTTTTGCTAGGACTGATAATGCACAACTTGATAAGCTAAATGATATTTTTAACCATTATGAAGCTACTTCTGGATAAAAAATCAACAGAGAAAAATGCAGCCTCTATTTTCCCATTGGAATCATGGATACTAAAGCAGCATTTTAGCACTAGATTGAATGTTTCTCAACGTGGCACATCTAGAACTTATCTTGGGCTCCCCTTTCTCATTAGAAAATAAAAAGGCGAGTTTTTTAATATCAAAATATAAATTTTATTGACTAATTAAGGTATACAATATAGCTCGAGTCTAGCCCAATCAAATCAAACAAAAGGCTTCATCATGGGCATGGGACATTCCCTTGCAAAACAAAATCAAGGTACACTATTACCAATAGATGTGCAAGCGTTAAAGCTTTTAATATCTTAATTTTGATTAATGACAAACATTGATAAGAACTAATGATTTATTTGTATAAGTGATACATTTTTAGGATTCAATTAAATAATATGCTCAAGATTGAAATTTTAAGTCTTCAAGTACATATGTCATCAAAAGTTGAAGACAAACATTTTATGGGTTATATAGGAACTAGAGGTATACTTTTTAGTTGTTGATATCATTTAAATATTTCTAATTTATCTCTTTGAGTAATAAATCTATAGATTGCTTTATGAACTTAAAACATTTTTTAAAATATGTTTTATAAGTTAAAATGTGTCATGAGTATTTAAATTGATTTTCTAAATATATACATTCGATTTAAAAATTTATAAAATTAATTCCACAACTTTTGAAGTTGATTGAAAACTTAAATTGCATGTTTGGAAAATTTAAAGATGACATTTTGATACTTGTGGTCGACCGGATGAGAGCAAACATCTTCCGCTAACCATCCAGAGAAATCTAGTGTTCCAGTGGATGATCTAGCGGACGACCAAACAATGTAGCAGTCGATCGTTAGAACACACATATAAATGTCCATATATTTGAAAACCCTTAAATAATGTTTCTATGATTAAAAATTTGATGCACATTTATTATATAACATCTTAGAAACATTCTTGAATCATTTCTAAATATTTACATGATGAAAATCATCCAATAATGGTTCCATTTATTTAAAGGTGTTTTGAGCAATTTTGTGAAGTTATTATTCAAAAAGGTCATAGTTCTACAAATTAATATATATTTACAACTCAGGTGATATCTATATCATGACATCTTTATTCATATTTTGTAAACATATTCAAGGTTACATTTAACTCAAAACTCTAAAGGATAGAGTGAGCATTGAATTGAAGGTAATTGTTATCTTGTTTATATATATATATTTCATTCATTATTGTATTAGAGATTGTTGCAGAATCAAAGTTGTGTTATAAAACTCAAGGAGCTAGGTGAATCTTAATTAGTTGAGATGTTTTGTGTAAAACTCTAAGGTGAATTGAGTGAGCCTCTTTTATAATATTTTATACTTCATTAGTGAAATGTTTTGTGAAATCATTTAGTAGATAATTCAATATAGTGAATTAGGTTTTGTTGGACAAACTGAACCACTATACATAATTGTGTTCATTGTTTTAATTCTGCAATTTAATTGAATACATTGTTGCACATACAAATTGTACACCAGATGTTTGATAGTCATTGTTTTAGAAGAGAAAAATCAAATTATGGTGCAAAAATCGAATAAAACCTAATTCACTATTCCCCTCTTAGGTTTTTCGAGATAGCTCATCAAAAAGCGATAAAACATATGGATACAAGGTGAACATGGCCCTATGCACATGAGTTTTAATATTGCAAACAATTGAATCAATTTGAGGAACAATGTCAAGATAGAGGTGCGCTCTGGGTATTCTCCCTTCATCCACTTGAGGGCGCGAAGAATAGAGGTCATGGACCTAGAAATGTCAAGATAAACGTGAATGGCTGTCCACATTTTGTAGCTAATAGAAAACTGAAAAAACAAATGTTGAGAAGTCTAGGGGAAACAATAATAAATAGGGAAGATCTTGGCGCAGATGCCCAATTTGTCCCTCGTTTCCATCTTGCTTCGGATAGCATGCTAAATGATAAATGCATGGCTTGGAGTAATGGTTGCATTCCAAGCAACGACTACCCAAGGCTTTCGGTTATCAGTGGTCAAAATACAAGTTTTTCCTGGTAGCAAGTTAAGGCTATCTGCCCAGGAGAAAATCAATTGCAGCACCTTATTCATCAAACCACAACCCCTACAAAGAATATCACAAACCAGTAAAATTATTTTCAAAATGGTGAATCATCCCTACTGATAGAAACATGCAAAATGGATATGTCCTTCAGAAATTCCATGTGCACCCAACGCACCCAAAGCAAATCCTTTTTCATGTGAATATTTCAAAGGGTCTTGGCTATGAGTGCTAAGTTCTATGTGTATGAGTCTATCAAACCAAGTCCCCCCCCTCATTTTTTGTCATACACAAGTCTTTTCAAACAACTAGATGATAGTTGTAATGTAACAATCATTCATTTTAGGTATTGCAAGCCTTTGTCATTCCAGATAAAGGTCTTGCAAAAGATAGAGAAATAATGCAACACTACTTTAGGTATTAGGAACACCAAAAGCTAAAAACACTCAACCCCTTGCAACACCGAACGCACAAGTTCTAGTCTCCCTGCATAGAAAATATGTTAGTTGTCCAAGTATTGAGTAAGCCTGCAATACAATCCACGAAAGATTTATAATGCACCAATTTGAGTTTTCTACCAACAGTGGAACGCCTAAGTAACCGAATGACATGGATCCCATCGAGAAGCTCGTGGCAAAAAGGATAGGTTGCAAGTCATACTCAAGTATCCTAGTAAAAAAATGTTGGAATTATGTTCGTTAATGCTAAGGCTCAAGATTGTCCACACTCCACAAGATAGTCCATAATTATTTTGATTGAACCAAGATCTCCTATATCAAAATATTATGAAATCGTCAGGAAAAGCTAGATGGGAGATATCAAAGCTTTGACACATTGAATGGTAATTAAAATATGGAATTGATGTGGCCTTGTTGAAGGCTCTAAAAAATAAGCCAAGCAAACCACAAAAAGGAAAGGTGGTAGGGGATCACCTTGCCTAAAACCTTTCTTGCCTTTAAACAACCTCTAAAGTTGTCCACTGGTATTGATGGAATAGAAAGTTGTGGTAATACATTCTATAATCTAAGAGATAATTTTTTTTCTAAAATTTCAAACAAATGAGAATATTATAAAGAAAGTTCCAATTGACAAATTCATACACATTTATACACATTCCGAAGATCGATCTTCAATAAGCATCTCATAGAAGTTTTTTTCCTGTTATAGCCTCTAACAAATTCTTGGGCAAAAAAATATGTTTTCCATCATACTTTTGCCTACAACAAATATGGACTGAGCTTTGTCAATAAGAGAGTCAAGAACTCCATGAATTCGACAAGAAAGTATATTGGATATTACATTATAAGTCACGTTGCAACAAGCAATAGGGAAAAAATCTCTTACACTTGATGGATGTTCAAATTTTGGTATTAATGTGATAACAACATGCTTAAGTTGTTTAAATAGTTTGCCATTGTAAAATATTTCTTGCAGGCATCGGTCAAGCCACCCACCACAACCCATGACTTTTTAAAAAACAAGGTTGAGTATCTGTATGGTCCAAGAGACCAAGAATCCCCAATAGAAAACAATTTTCATATGATCTCACTTACTGTGATGGCAGCTTGAAACGTGTCAACTTGATTTAAGTTTAACAACAGTCTATTGGCTAGGATATTCAAATAAATGGCAACAAGTGTGTCTAGATTTCCAAGGAGGTTGGAGTAAAAATTCAAAATTCTTCCACAATTTCAACAGAAGAATAAGTTAAAATCCTAACAGATTTATTGATGGTAGCAATGTAGTTCTTCTTAACTCTCAATTTGGCTTTGTTATGGAAATACTTTGTGCACTTATCTTTATCATTAGATGGCTTTATACTTCGCAATTTGAGAATAGAAGCTCAATTCCACTTCATTGAGTTACCAAGCTTCATTCCTTATTAATAGAAGGGGAGTCTTTTAAAAAGTGGTCATTAGGCTGCACAAATAACTGAAGTTGAACATGTTCCAAATGTTGGCAAGCAACTTCAGCTCTAGTAGAAATGTGAGAGAAGGCTTTGTTATTCAACTTCCATAAATCCCACTTAAGTTTCTTTAGTTTTTAGCACAGGAGAATTACCCATAAACAAATGTCCATCAATTGCCTGGAGATTCTGCAAACAACCTTACAATAAATTAGTTGAAAAAAATCTTAACATCATTATATTTAAGGGCTTTATTAAAGCCCTTTATATACCAAGATGAAAGAATTATTGGGAAACAATAGAAGAATTTGGATCAATCCTTTCCCCTTTACTCTTCAAAACTCCTCCAAAAACAATTTTATGACTAAAAAGTAATAATGTCACAAGTGTGCCCATTCTACCTCTCTCACGAGCAATGTTAGGACTTAGACTTAGGACTACCCTCGGTAGCTTTAATCTTTCTGTGAACCTAGGTAAAAGGTTGTTTCTCATTTTTCTTGTCAACTATCAATCCTTCTAGATAATTAACCTGAACTATCTCCACAGGAATATCACTACTCTTAGTGGCAAACTGTGCAACATTGTCGTGGGTAGCAAGTTTTTCAGTGGACTCGGGCTGCTTGAAAGTAGAAGCCATATCCCTCTTAGACGGGCCTATTTTGTCTTCTCATTTTTCCCTTTCCAATAATTTTATCACCTTTAAGAGCAACTCTCTTCTTGCTGCTTTTGCCTTATTTCCTCATAATTTCATTCACTTTACCACCACAACTCACTTTTACATTGGATCATGTTATAATGTTTGACTGAGTATTTTCATCCTATATTGGTCAACAAGAGCATTTTCCTATGGGACAACTGTTGTCACGTACTCCTTAAACTCGGATTTCTTTTGTTCTGCCTACCTCTTGCATAAAAAGTTTGGTGACAAATTCCTTACACACCTCACAAAACTTAGGTTCGTCCTCATAAATGATTTGCTAAGTTTTTACCCCAAAAGGCAATCACTACTTCACTTGTTGAACAAGCTTTTTGTTGAAATCTATCTCCACCAACAGTCTTGTAAAAGAGATTTGTTCCACTTTTGTAGTAAGCTTGCGATAAGAAATAGGTTAGTAATAATGTCGAAGGCTTTAGGGACCAACAACAAAAATGAAGGTTAGGTAGTTGCACCCAAACAGGCATGAGACATTATGTAGTCATCCTTATAGTCAAAATCATGGGGCATTATGTTTCCCATTGATGTAATAAGGCCATGTACTAAAGATATTATCCCTTGTAGCTTCATCTTGGAACTTAAAAATCAACTACCCACTAGGGTGGATGTAAAAGTTAAACACGACCTTCCAAGACATACATAAGTTCTCAATAGCTTGTTTGTCAGGAAACATTCCATTAACATATCCTACTAATGCATAACCCCATTAGTTATCATGATTAAAGGTTATATCCTTGGATATAAGATGAGTATATTCCATGACATTTGTATCAAGCTTGCTCCAATTATCATCCTTTCGATTGTTCTTGACCAAATTAGACCAGATAGTCTTTGGGTCAAGTTGTTGTTGAGGTTCAGTAACAAGAGTATGATAGTCATTAGCAACTGCAATTGGGATTTAAGGTCAGGCAATGTTGGAGTTTCAATGGGGAAGACTCTGTAAGAGTTCGATAACTATAGGGTAGTAGGGTGCTTGTTCAGAAATACTCTAAGTGGAAGAAGGACAAGGCAAATAAGTTAAAGATTGACAATTGAAAACCTTAAGACTAGAAGGCTGAACAAATTACTATTTAAGGCTAAAGGGATTCATATGAGGTTTAGAAACTAAGTGTGATGAAGGCTTGAGAGGTGAAATGAATTCAAAAGTGATACAATTAGAATTGTCCGGGTTAAGGGCCATACTAAGACACGTGCAAAAAAATTATAAACCAAGGATAAGGGATAGGTCAATCATGGCACAATAATAGAATACAAGGAAACAATGACACATGGAAAGTTCAAGGATAATGTAGAATGTATCAATCAAAAAGTAATTAAAAAAGTAAATAATATGATGAGTATATGAGAGATATAGTAAAAGAAGAAAAAGCTAGAGGCACGTGTATGAAGGCTGTCAATACTCAATTAAGGATAGAGACATCAAATAAATAAAGGCATAGATATATATGTAGATTAAGAAAAATATGGATAAAGGATGAAGGCATGTGTGTGAATGGTGATAGGTTAAATAATAAAATGGTCATCAAGTCAGTAAGCAGAATAAAAAATAGATACGATCAAGCTGAATGTAAAAGGTGAAGGATAACTAGTAAAAACTAACAAGACGAGGAATGGATATGATTATAGGCAAATTAAAGAAATAGTAGCCAACTACTAAATGGAAACAATAAGAAAATAGTATAATAATGGGATTTGAAAAAGAAATCCATGTAATTTGGTTTGGTATGTTATACTATAATTCATACATGAATTTGGTTTGGTGAAGAAAAATTTGTTATTTGTTTCCTCTTCAAATTATTGTTCAAACTTTATTGGTGATAAAACTATGATATTTAGTAGAAATTTTTCATTCATAATTTCATATGTATAAATGTATGTAATAACAAATATACATATTTCAAACAAAGCATACCAAAAAGTATAAAATCAAAAGTAAATGGAAAATCAATCAAGAAGTTCATTCAAAATTTGATAGATAACTGAGTTGATTTTAGACATATATTGGTTCCCTTATATTTTTTTATGTACAAATTTTGTACTATCCATTTTGTTACAAATACTCCAATAAAAATTTACCAAATTCTATGATATAAAATTTCATGTAATTCTATTAAATCTACTAAATTTTATGGAATTATATAAAAAACCATGAAAATCCACAAGATTTAAAAAGTCCATTGAATTCCATGTTGGGGAATCTTTCTTCTTCAAAGATTAGTCCATTGGTAGATTTCATCAAATTGTCTAAATCTTTAATGTTGATGGCTCTTGGAAGAAAATTACTTATTTGGTTGGTAGGTTGCTTATTCATGAATTTATTGCCAAGCCTCTTTTTGTTGGAGCTCTCAAGTTTGGTTGTTTGTGTTCTCCTTTTTATTATGAGATTGTGGCGACAATTGTTGGAATTTAAGTGGTTGATAAAAATGGTTTTGAGTCTCTTATGCTTGAGTATGATAGTCTTATTCTAGTGAATAGAGTTAAAAATAGGATTCTATCTTTCTTTATATTTGGTTATCTTATAGATCACCTTCTTAATTTCATGTTATTTCATAATGTCTTTATGCACTATACTCCTCGAGATACAAAGCCCATAATTTAGCCTCACGAGCTCAAAAATAGACATATGGAGAACCCTTATGAAATTATTTTTTTCCATAAAAAAATAAGTTATATATATATAAACTCTCAAACTAAGTAAAATTAAACCTTTTATTTTTCTAATTTAACTACACAAAATATTGTTCATAAATATCCAGTGGCTTGGACTCCTCCTCCATCAATTTGTCTAAAACTTAATGTTGATGGCTCCTAGACTAAAATTACTTCTTTGACGGGTGGTTTGCTTTATCCATGACTCTATTGCCACACCTCTTTTGGCTAGAGCTCTCAAGTTTGGTCATTTGTGTTCTCCTTTTTATTATGAGATTGTGGCGACAATTGTTGGAATTTAAGTTGCTGATAAAAATGGTTTTGAGTCTCTTATGCTTGAGTGTGATAGTCTTATTCTAGTTAATAGAGTTAAAAATAGGAATCTATCTTTCTCTAGCTTTTGGTATCTTAGGGTCTGTTTGGTTAGGGGGATTTGGAGCGGAGCGGATGGGAGATGAGGGGAAAGGAGAGGAGAGAATGGATGGGATTTTTTTAAAAAAACCCTTGCTTGGTTCAGTTTTTTTTTTTGGGGGGGGGGAGGGAAGGAAAATTTGGGATTAAAATCTCTCCCCTCCCCTCATTTTCTTCTCCTCCAAAAGTGGGAGTTTTTTGGAATGGAGGGAAATTAAAAGTTATGAAATATCTCATTTATCATATGATCTTTTTATAATTACATTTTTTTTTCTCCCATTCTCTCATTTTCTCATTTATTTATTCTCATATCATTTTTTTTTCTTTCTCTCCCTATTTTACATTTGTACATAAATTAAAAATCTTATATTTGGAGTTAAAGAAGAAATTTACAAAAAAATAATAATAAAAGAATAAATACTTTATGAGGTACAATAGTCAATTTAATTATATTTTTCCTTCCCTCCCCTTGCAAACCAAATAAGGTAATTTTATTTTTCCTCACATCCCCTTCTTAAAATTCCTCCCCTCCCCTCCCATATTTTGAACCAAACATAACCTTATAGATCACCTTATTGATTTCATGTTACTTCATAATGCTTTTATGCACTATACTCCTCAAAATACAAATATAATAGCTCATAATTTAGCCTCTCGATCTCAAAAAACTAGATGTATGAAGGACCCTATGAAATGATAATTTTTCCTCTAAAAAGATAAGTAGTATATATAGGGGGTGTACTAAATGTAATACCTTTTAAATTTATGTGATCAAAATACCCTTACCTTTATTTTGGAGTAAAAAGTAAATTTATCTCTCTAAAAACTTTTGTTATACCTTCTCTTTACAAAAGAATTGATCAAATATTTACTTTTTAGAAGAAATCAAGTTAATAGATGATGAAAACGTAGATCAAGGCTTCAATGTGGAGGTAAGAACTTAACTTGTCGACCAAATCTACTTCATTATGTGTTAATTTTTTATTTTTTCATTATGAACAACATGCAGTTAGTTGGGCTGCGGCCCATCACAACACACGCGGGTAGACCACACATACACCATATCTTCACATGCGAATAACTCACACGGGCACCATAGCATAACATGCGGTTAACTCAACTGCAACACAAAACTAGATATGTGAATGTTTCACCGACAACTTGTGACAACATGCGCGGATAGACCTCCCATGCCCATTAACTATAAGCGCGGGTAGACCTCCCATGTATGTTCACAACATGCGTGAGAACCCTGACCGCGTCTTGTGCTAAGTTACATGGTAACCTTAACCACGCATTATGTCCATATATATGGGAGACCTGTCCGCTTGTTTCTCCATGGTGCAAGGGTGACCTAACCGCGTCTTATGTAAAGACACGCGGTTGGTTTGTCCACGTCTAAGTTTTCCTCTCTTTTTTTAATGTATTTTTTCATACATAATTTGTTATTTTGATATAATAATAATTATATTATTATGAGACAATTATTATTATATGATTTTGTTATTATGATATAATATTTATTATTATGTTATACTTAGACAATTATTGTTATTCTATTTTATTATTTAGGATAATAATGATTTTCTATTTTTTATTTAATGTGTTTGCATACATAATTTGTTATTTTAATATAATAATGATTCTACTACTATGAGACAATTATTATTGTATGATTTTGTTGTATTGATATAACAATAATTATAATATTATACTTAGACAATTATTATTATGTTATTTTATTGTTTAGGATAATGATGATTTTATATATTTTTTATTTAAAGTCTTTGCATATATAATTTGTTATTTTGATATAATAATGATTATAATGTTATGATTTAATTATATTATGTGATTTTATTGTTTAGGATGATGATGATCCTATTGAGGTTTTTAAGGAGATTAATATAGATTTAACAAAGCATTTTACTATTTCATTTTTGTTTCCAACAAAAGAAGTATTGTTTGATTGGGTGAAACAAATTGGATATGATCATAATACATTTTTCTTTATCGCCCAGTCTTATAGCACATTTGGAAAAGGCAAGGTGTGGCTTCGTTGTAAGTGTGGGGGCAAATATAGAAGGACATCTATAGGAGCACAATTCGATATTGATCGCAAGATGTTTCCTAGTACAAAGAGACGTAATTGTCCAATGTTGCTAAGATGTTATGAGGGTTGTGATGATTTTGGGATATTACAAATCAAGAATGGATCACACAATCATAGTTTGGGTGTGAATATGCTTATGGGCATTCACAGGCTGCTAAGTTGAAGAATGAAGAGATAAGCATTGTCATTGATCTTACAAAAAGCATTGTAAGATCGAATAAGATATTGGATAATATGAAAAGACATTTTTCCAAGAATGTTAGTAACATAAAACATATTTATAAACAGCGAAACAAGATAAGAGAGGAAGAGTCCGAAGGTAAGTCGGTCATGCGACAATTGTTAAAGCTAGTCGTCAAGAATGAGTGGTTGTATTGGTACAAACTTCAGCCAGAGACAGACATTGTCACAAACATTATGTTTGGTCATCCAAAATGTTATTTTGTATTGCGGGCTTCTCGAGCTGACCCGACAAGCTGGACTTATTTTGCCACCTCTATACCCCGGTGCAACTGTTGGAATTGGCATGTCCGCAGGTGAGTCGAGTGTAAAAGCCTCCATAGGACGCGGACGATATGCCCATAGTATCTCACCTATCGTTCAGACGATATGTCCAAATGTCCCAGCTTGGAACATGACCCAATCACATACGACTTCCCTAGAATTTCACCATTTCCAGGAACTTTTATAACTCAAACACAAATTTTACAACAAAATAAATTTAACAATCACAAAGAACCGATTACATAATTGGACAGGTATAGAAATTGAAAATCTAATTAAAATCAACTACTACAATACCCATTACATAAGGATTAGTCTATAACAATTAAAATTAAGGAGAGTTGTAATGGGAGCTTCCAAGCATATTAAAATCTAGTTAACAATACTAACCTCAGTTTATAACTTTGAACCACTTCCAAACTTCATCGGCAATTCTGGTGCGACGTTCGATTTTTCAACCACTAAGATCGAATGGATGAAATGGAGAGGATGAAGAAGGGATCGGGTTTGGGAGAGAGAGACTATTGAAATGTGAGGTGGAGGAGAATTGTTGGAAATTAGATTTGAAATTTTTTAGAAGATGTTACATTTCATAAAATGGAGGGTTACATTTAGAAATCATATATATATATATATATATATATTTATAAAAATTTAAACATTTACTTTTTTTTGTTTTGATGAAAGATTCTTTTTCTAATTTAACTTCACAAAACACCTTTCCAAAAAAAAAACAATAAACTTCACAAAATAAGGGGCAGAATAGTCCAATGAGGGTAGGGGCTGGTGTTCTTCCGGTACCTAAGAAGGAAGAGCGCTCCAGGCAGTGAAACAGCGGTATTTGACGTTGTGGCATTCTTTTTCTTGCCTTTTGTTTCAGCTTCAATCCAACAGAATGGGTCACAACAAGCAGAGGCGGTTCAAGAATCATCACTCCCATCGCGGTCGAGCTGGCGGTCCTGAGTCCAGCCGTACTCAGCAACCTCTTTACCCACCTAGGTAGTATTATTTATACAGGGGGCGTTCACAGGCCCATTGTTTTTTCTCATTCAAATTTTTTGAAAAGAAAACTTATGATTTTTTTAATTATTATCAGTGATGATGGGTCTTTGCCGGTTGATCCAGGTATCAAATCCGTACTAATATTTGTTAATTTCAGTTTTCTTTACGATTATGCGGGCAGGAGAGTAGAAAATACTTGTCATGTTTTGGGGTGTTTGCTTTATTCCCTTAACAAAAAAAATTTCTTTGACAGTTCTGATTACTCACAAGTACTTTTGATTTTTCCTTTTTGGGGTTTTAATGGTAAAGCAGCTAATGAAGAGGAAGAGCTTACGGGTCCCCGAATTCAGCTTGCAATGTGGGTACGTAACATGTACTTAGTTTGCAATAAGTTTGATCAGCAAAGAAAGAAAGAAAATGTGGAGTGTTATTTTTTTTTCTTAGATTATTTACAGAGAAAGGAAAATAGGCAGGTACTTAGTTTGTGTTTTACATGATTGGCGAAGATAGGGAAAATAATTAGGAAGTGGGTCTTTCATATTTTCGGTAGCTTTTGCTAAAATTTTCATACTTGCCAACGGACTACGGTTCTTGGTGTTAAAAGTACAAGGACAACTTCATAACTTACACAGTATTAAAATGTGGGGAGAAAACCAAATGAACATCATTAGAGGTGCATATGAAGAAAGTTAATGGTCTTTGAACCAAACATCAATAGAATGAACTTTTAGGAGCATCCTAGCTGGCTTTTGCAGATAATGATCCAATTTCTAAATGTTTTTCTTTTCAGGATTTTGGCCAGTGTGATGCAAAAAGGTGTACAGGACGCAAGCTTGCAAGATTTGGTTTGTTGAAAGAAAGTATCTATCTATTTGAAACATACTTTGGATAATCAATTTTGGCCAACTATTAACACAATCCACATCTTTCATTAATTACTGAACAGTGACTGCACATCTATTTTTAAGTTTTGGAATATGAAGACTTGTATACCTATTGTTGTGTTGCTAAAGTATAAGAGTTACAATGTCTTGCAGGAGTTGCGTGTTGGAAATGGTTTTGGTGGCATTGTTTTGAGGTAGTGAATGTGTGGTGGTCTTAATTTTTGTCCTATCTGGATTGCCAAATGCCGAGAAAGTAGACACTTGATATGCAAGTAGACATGCTTCTCTACATTAATCAATAATGAATAGTGCTCTGGATATCTATAACTAAACATGAATTCAACTTGGATAGCTTTAGAGATTTTGACTGCTAATATGTTATCTTGTTATGTTTCACTCAATTATTTCTTTCAAGCTTTTTACCTCGATCCGCAGTCATTTGGATCCTATTAAATGATTAATGAGAAGTGGTTTTTAAAAGCTTGTATTCTGCTACCATATAGGAAGTTCAAAAACACCTTTTTGTCCTTCTTAAGAATATCTCCCTGCCATTTTTTTCCTCCTTTGTTATAAAGTAATATCAACCCATGTTTTCTATTTTTTTTTCCTTCTGATTTATTGCATTGTTATTTTTCAGTCCAGCTGGACAGCAATGTGTTTCCATAGAAGATCAAAATTTAATTGACAGGAAAGGGCTAGCTGTTGTAGATTGCTCTTGGGCACGTCTAGATGATGTACCTTTTGCCAAGCTACGCTGTGCAGCTCCACGTCTTTGTATGCACTTCATCCTATTTCTATGTACACATTATTCATTTTTCTACCCTGGTTTTTTGGGAGTTAATTTATATTGAAATTCAACAATGGAATAGCTTTGACTTTCAAATGGTTAAACACACAAATGTGCACGCACACACATTGGCATACACGTACACACATGAGTTGGACATGTATCTTACATTTTGCTATTTCTGTCAACTACTATCTTCTCTTCTGTGCAAGCCTTTTCTATAAGCCAATCCTGGGAATAAATCCAGCTAAACTTGTAATCCAATGTACCATTGTAAATTATTTATTTCCTATAAGCCAATTTTAGGTGTGCCAAAGGTCCTTGGTGATAATTATTAAAGTTAAAACAAACAGAACAATAAAGGTACTGGAAAGAACAAGAAAAACTTGAAGAAATGGCAAGAAGAGTATGAAGTAATGCTTTCGGCAGATCTATTGACCACTTGGGATACTTCCAAGGGGAAGTGTTTTCTCAAGACACTAGCTGAAAGTGGTTTTCTCATAGTATCGAACTTAATGTACATGATGTATATGCAATAATTTAGTTAGTTTTATTTGACAATTTGAGGCACTGAGTTATCTCTGCGTCATTTCCCTAATGTGGTACTTCGTCTTGTAAACCTTATTATTAACCTCGTTCCAAACATGTTAAACATAGCCATGTTTATTTTTCGATCAGCGTCTTTTATCGTAATAATCTGCATGTAATTGCAGTGCCATGGTTGGTAGCAGCAAATCCAGTAAATTATGGGCGACCATGTCAGCTGTCTTGTGTTGAGGCACTAGCTGCAGCTTTAATTATATGGTACCAAGCTTCAATCCTTTTTTCTCCTTTATGATTACAGGATTTCTTTTGGCTGTTATTTGTGTTCAAATTAGTGAAACATTATTGGTTTCTCATGAATAAGTGAAAGTACATGGAACGCATATTCTTTTTGAAGCTATATTGTGTGCCTAAACAAAGTTGCGATGACTATAATTCTAAAAAAAGTGGTGTCTGCACACTCTACTTTTTGCTGCAACTGGGAGTGTAAGACCTAGCAATCTGACAGACAGACAGGTGCAAACAGTTGTCTGTAGCAAAAGTAAAGAAGCTAAATTTTCTTCTACAGAATTATCAAATGTTAATTGACACTGAATAGCTTCAAAATCATCCGTGATGGTATTCATTTTCTCTTTCAAGGTTACCTGAATTTATTTGCTTTACATGCTAATTTCATGCAAAAAAAATTAGTTATTGAAAGCATCAAAACATATAATGATTACCAGTTGAGAATTCTGGGAAAACCTAATCGATGCATTACGTAGGAACTTAAGGTAGCTGTCATATCTTACAACTGAAGTTGGAGTTCTACTCAATCCATTGTGTTGTTTAAAGATCTTTTACCGTTTTTGAGTTGAGATGTTAGAACGTCATTTGAAGATGCTTAGTACATGCATTTAGGGAAATTGTTAAATTTCAACTATTAATTCAACCCAGAACTTTTTAATTTACAGACTCAATTTTTAATAATATTTGTATCCTGATATTCTTTCAGTTGCGACAATTTGCTACCTTCTCTTATAAGTTCCTTTTCTGGAATGTAGGAGTTCAGTTTTTGAGTTTTGGGTGATTAATCAATCGTAAATTACATTTGTTTTGTTGAACAGTGGTGAAGAAGAAACTGCAAATTTGTTGTTAGGGAAATTCAAATGGGGCCATGCTTTTTTGTCCCTTAATAGGTATATTGTGCTTCTTATTAGTCCAATCAACCCTGGTTGGATTCCTTTCTTCTAATTTGTATACTGTGCTTTAATACGCTGTAACTACTCTCTTGGCATCTAATTTCGGGTATGTTTGATTGTTTGAGTGCCTAGCTTTCAGATTTGTTGCCGATCTTTTATTTTGTAGGTCTATTTAATCCAGCAAAGATGTAGATGATTCTGTTCATGTAGTGTACTTGATATGCGCAGATTTTTCCTTCTTTTACCCCCATCCAACCTGAAAAAAAAAAAAAGGCTACACAGTGCAGTCAAGTTGGTATCAATGTTCTATTTTCTGTGAATTTTGAAAGTTTGTTACTGCTGTTATTTCTCAATTCCTGTCAATAAATGCATTTTGAAAGGCAGAAGATGGTGGAATTATTCATGCTACTTGAACTATACATGAATATTGCTGTACTTCATACACTTATCTTGTGGTTAATACTTTCTAGTTATTCTTAGCTTGAGAATTGGCAATTTCAACTACTGCAGGGAACTTCTCAAGGCATACTCAGAATGCAAAAACAGTGCTGAGATTATTTCAGTCCAAAATGATTGGCTTTCTCAGCAAAGGTCACAGGTTGACAAAATCCCAGCAAATGCAAAAGGTATTATCAATTATTTCCTAGGTATCAATTTTTCTCAATTTAGCTATATTGATGAGGGTTTTTACTGAGGCTTGGTATATAACAATATGCACCAACTTCCTTATCATAACTTTTTGAGGCAAGAAATGTATTATTATCCAACCTATAACAGAGAGCAAGCTGAAAAACTGATTTCAGGCATTCATTTGCATTCTTCTTTTTCAGGAGAAGTTGAACCTTGTGAAGAAAAGGAGGGCTCTTCAGATGATTCCGAAGATGGACTTCCACCTCTTGAAAGAAATATGAATCATTTGTATCTGGAGGATAGTGATGAAGAAGAGTGAGTAGAACTCTCTAATAGAGGTTAAAAGCAGTAAATTTTATCTTAAATACAACTTAGGATCGGGGAGAGTTTCCCTGTCTTTTTTTGTGTGTAGATGTAAAAGATCAGCACGTTCCTTGACCACAGAGTGTGTCTATGTTGAATTTGCCAATTATTAACCTTAAGTTTCTAGAAAATCTTTTTCAAGATTCTTATTCTTTAGAAGTATTGGGTCTTGTTCGTGTCGGGGTAATTAATTAAAAGAATGGGAATGTCCAAAATCCCATTTTTAAGATATCTAAAATTGCCTGTTTATTTTTAAAATATATGTATTTTTTATTTAAGATATATATATATATATATATATCACTAATTCATGTGATATATTTATTAGTTATATTAATAATAATAATATTGTAATATTTTTTAAAAATTAAATGTTCTTATTAATTTTTGTATTAAGTCAAAAGTAGATATTCAATAATTTCAAATATTATTATTATTATTATTATTATTATTATTATTGTTATTTTTGGGATCCAAATGACATTTCCTGAATTTAGGCCATTTTTGTTACAATTATAGAGGATAGTAGTGGCAACATTGGAATTATACAATTATGACTGCTTTGGGTTGACTCATTTAGAAATTAAGAGCTTGCTAAGTTGTAAATGAATTGAACTCGATAATTCATATATAACTTACTGACCTATTTATCATTAATAAATTTTTAAAAAATTGGGGGGAAAAAGAGTAAAGTTGTATTGAGAATTTTAATTTAATTAAATGTTATGTCTATATATTTTAATTAGATGAGTTTGGAAAAAATTATGGAATAGCACACAGTTAATTAGATGAATTTCAATTGTTTTTGAATCTTATGGAATGACTTTTTAAAATTAAAAATTATTGTTGGACTTTTATTTTGTAAATTTCCAAATATAACATATCCAAATAGTTATTCAGAGATTTTTTTTTTAAAAAAAAGAATCATTTTAATAGTACAAAATTGAAAAATATATTTTATTCCGAGTAATTGAAAAAAATTACAAATATGAGTTGAAAGTTTCCTAATGTAAGATTTGATAGAAGAAAAAATAAATAAGAAGATGGAAGAATGAATTTTATTTTATTTTAAAAAAAACTTGTAATTGGGCATTCTCAATGCCAAATTATTGTAAGAATAGATGATTTGGCACTCACAATGCCAAATCAACATATTTGGGAAATCCCTCAATGTAGAAGTATTTCTAGAAGCATTTGAAAAATTCCCCCTATTTTGGATAAAAGATCGATGAAAAATTACCAATTTTTTTAAGAAGATTCACAAGACTATTAGGTTAGTTCATTGCTTTGAATGGCCTAAAATCTTTAAAGAAAATGGAAATAAAAGAAATTTGTAAATGAATTTATCACAATGATACCATTGGTCACATTTTGCTATCTAAGAAGACATGAATTCATATTCTTTTCATTCATAATTGAATCTTTATAATTTTATTTGGAGATTTCTCAAATTGAATGTTTTTTATTAAAAAAATATATTTTTCATCTAAAAACTCATTAATAACACTCTTAACTTATGTAATCTTTAGCCACACTAATAAGGATATTTTATTAATTTGTTTAAATTCAAAAGCTCTATTTAATTATTATATTAGATAAAATATGAAGATTTGATTTCAAACGGAGGGAGTAATATTTGAAAAATCTAAGAGGAGGTGAATTAGGTTTTTACTCGATTTTTCAACATAATTCAATAAAATACCTTTTTGACAACAAATATAAAACATTTGGTGCGCTAATTGTGTGAGAAATAATGGGTTCAAATAAAAATACAGAAATTAGAGCAATGATTTATAGTGATTCGGTTTATCCAACAAAACATAATCCACTACCTTGAGTTACCTACTCAATGATTTACCAAATCCCTTCACTAATTAAATAAATGAGAGGCTCACTCAATTCACCTCTCAACCAATCAAGGCTCACTCAACCCTTGAATTTACAACACAACCTTGATTATATAATAATCTCACCACTCTCCTTAGTGAATCCTAACAATATAATTCAATTCAAGGTTCACTCAGTTTTTACAAACAAACCTTGAATACAAAACAACCTACACAAGGCTCACCCTAACACTTAGGGTTTTATGCTACTTGCAACCTTGATACAATTACAATAAATAATAAGAGATAAAGAGTTTGATAGATATCACTTTAATGTGAAGATATATCAATTTGAATCACAATCACTTCTTTGAGTAATGACTTGTCAAGATTACTCAAAATTCACCTTTGAATATAAAAGAACCATTCTTTAATGATTTTAACAAGATTGATGTTTAAAAAAGGGTTTTGGAATGTTTCTAAGATGTTATATGATCAAGATATACAATGTTTTTTCTCAAAAATGTTCTTAGAAAGAATTTCAAAGGTTTGTTCCCAACAGTAAAAAATGAAGCTGTTGAAAATGCACTCAGGAGAAGTGCGATCGACCGCATATTAGACGGGTCGTCTGCACCATCATCCGCAAGCTCATTGGACAACCTTCGGATGATGATTTTCATCGTGCGGTCGACCTTACTTCACTTACGATCGACCTCATTTTACTACAGTCGATCTCATGGTCGTTAACAGATAAACAAATTTGACAGCACATGTATCTACAAGATAAATTAACTTGTGGATGATACCTAAACCACTTTAGATCGACTAAAACATGTTCATTTGTGTATCAACAATACTCTAACACACAAATGATGATTTCAATCAACCATATAAGTTATGGTATCAATCCAACAAGAATTTATAAACCATTTAAGTTTTGAAATCACGATACATGGTTTTTGAAATACCAAAACATATTTTAACATATTAAAAACATTTTGAAATAATATTTTAAGTTCATAGAGCAAACTTTAGAAACCATTACTCAATTAGAGGTAAAACTAGAGATATCAAAATATATAACTCTAAAATTATACCTCTAGTTCCTATCTAATCTAATAAAAGCTTGTCTTCAAATCTTGATAGCCTTGACTTGTATACTTCCTTGAAGACTTGAAATCTTGTCAATGCATGGATTAGATCATGAATCCAAAAACTCTATCACTTGTTCAAACAAGACATTAGTCATCATCAATATTTGTCATTAATAAAAATTAAAATATTAAAAGCTTTAAGGCTTTCGATATTATTTAGAATGACATTATAAGTCATTTTTCTCTCATTTTAGAGACCGATCCCTCATATTTTAATGATGTGTATTAATATAGAAATACTTATGTATATTTTCTTTGTTTTTGTAAGAATTATACTTTCTCCATTGATTTATTTTTCATGTGATTCTCTTTAAAATGATATATTTTAAATTGGATTCACATCTTATCCTACAATTTAGCAATAAAAACATAAATTTTGGTAACTTTTGATAAATATAGTCAAAAAATTTTGCAATTTTTTTAAAATTTTTTATTGAAGAGTAGAAAAGAAAAAGAAAGATTCCCCTTAATATTTTCTAATTAATAAGAATTTGAAATACTAGTTTTTTTCTTTTTGTGTTTTATGCATAATTAGAAGAATAAGAAGAAAAAGGCAATAAAAATGGAGAAAATTTGTTAATTTGCCGGGTTTGTTTTGCTATTTCATTAGCCAAATGGTATTAATCTCTTTAGACAATTGGTGAGTTTAGAAAATCTCTTTTTAACACTTAAAAAGTCCTTGCTTTTTAAAATTTTGGACAACTAGGTCCTTTCTCCCAATTTCCGACCAAGTCAACCTCCAGTCAATGCCGCACTTATATTTGACTTAAATAATGAGAGGCAATTATAATATTTTACTGAGATTAAGGTTGATAGAATTACAATAAAAAAATCTCAACTCACCTCAATGGTCTCTACAATTTTTTTTTTACATAGATTAAGAGGTAAATAAAATTACAATAAATATGTAAATTTTCTCATCAATAAAAGAATTGAAGAAAAAGAATAAGAGAGATGAAAATAGAGTCTTTGTTCATAAAAACTTGGGAATGTAAAAACTAATAGTAGAAATAATGATAAGTGAGGGTGAAATTGGAAACAAAATTTAAAATATTCCAAAAATTGTGTAGATTCGACTTATAGTATATTAAAAAAAAAAGACTTATAGGGACAATGACTTATATTTAAGGATTGTGGTAAAACATTTAATGCATGAAATAGTGTTTGCAAACTAATGATGAATTGATAAAATACTCCTTCCTCTAAGAAATATAAGTTACTTGATAATTTTCTTTTTGTCTAAAAATATAAGTCTTTTTATGAAATTTTATGAATATTCACCATTAATTTCTAATATTACTCTTATTTATTTAGAAAATTAGCATATTCAAGGTTTGCAATTATTTTTTCAACTTTGATAACATATATTTCATTTTGAATTTTACAATACCAATACTTTTTATTTTTTCAACTTTGGTAACATGTTTTCTATTTTGAATTTTACAACATCAGTACTTTTTTATTTTTTCATTTTTGGTCAGCCCAAATTTTTTTTTTCTGCCAAAACTATACAAACTTGATGACTCTCATTTTTATGAGGAGCATAAATGTCATTTTCATGAACAAATTTGATTATTTATTAATTACATCAATTTCTTTTTCTCTTTTCTCCTTTCATTCCTTCCTTTTCTTCTTTTTCGCATTAAAGTTTATTGCATAGACATGCTTATCAAAATGATATATATGTGTCTCATAAAAAATGTGAGCTATCAATTTTGACAAAAAAAAAAATATAGTCGGACTGACCAAATATGAAAAAATAAAAAAATATTGGTATTGTAAAATTAAAATAGAAAAAAATTAAAATGAAACATGTTACTAAAGTTGAAAAAATAAAAAAAACATTGGTATTGTAAAATTTAAAATGAAAAGACACGTTATCAAAGTAAAAAAAAAAAATTAAAAAGAACGTATTCATAATTTATCAATTTTTCTTTCTATTTTCTCTCTCATTTTATCTATTTTTTATTTTCAAGGTAAAACATTTATATTTTCTTCTTCTCAAACAATTTTTTATTTATTTATTATTTTTAAAACATAATAATTAAAAAAAGTTTAGAAATAAAAGAAGTTCCATGATATGTGTGAACGGGATGAGTATTAATTATACCATTGCAAAATAATGACTAACACTGGTTTATGATATTATTCTTATATATAAAAAAAATAAAATTGCACACTGGGCCCAATTACCAAAGCATGACCTTTTACGAGGGTAAAACAATAATTTCCTCATCGTGCTCGTACAATCTTTTCTCGATATCCTATTTTTCTCTGTGCCCACAAATAATCTTCTACCTCGTTATATTACTTGTATTTATGCGAAACTCTCACAAGGAGGAAACTCTCTCAGAAAAGAAAACCCTAAAATCTCCATTAGAAATCTTTTCAATAGGATCCCTGTTTCCAGTTTTCCAGTTTTATTATGATATTTATTTCGATTTTTCGCGTGTAATTTTTTCCTGTGTTTTCAATTTTCATCTGATGCTCGTTTTTGTGTTGTGATTGAAATTAGGGTTTCGCACTTCCTAATAGAGTGTGTGAGCTTCTTTCAATTATTGTTCAACCCCAACGAATTCTATTATCACTGTGAGTATTGATTCTGGGATTTTTCATTTTTCTTCTGCAATGCAAGTTTCTATCTTTTTCCCCGTCGGTGTTGGTTGAATGCCGTTAGGGTTTGTTGAATTATCTAGAAAAAGTTATTGGGATATGTGTGTTGCGATGAGAAATTGCATGAAGAAGGAATTAATAGTTCGTAAATTTATGTTGTTGTGGACCTTGTGGCTAATTTTTCCTCTTAAAATTTGTTGGGAAAACTTGAATGTTGTTTGAGTGGTCGATTTTGCTATTATTGTTCACTCTCTTCTTGATTTTTAAGAAGATGAGTGAAAAAATAGGGCTTTTCTTTTTCTTTTATTTTTTATGGGGGGGGGGGAGGGGTTATTCTGTTGGAGAAAATTGAAAATGAAATAGAAATGTGAGGGTGAATTGGAAATTGAGTTCAACGACATCTTGAGTATTCTTCGGATGACTGTGAATAAGCTGTGTCGCTTTGTCTCTGGAGATAATATGGGCCAATTATGTGTACTAAATCTGTCCTGTGTTGCTGGATTGCCCATTTTATTATGCTCCACTCTTGGGTCATGAGTAATGATGCTCTTCTTCTTTGAAATGTTTTCGGGTATCTGGTTATGCTTGATTTTATCTTGCTACAGTATCTAGAGATTAATGTTGGTGTCTTTCTATGTCTGACATTGACTCCAATATTTGATCAGGGTGGTTTTTCTCAAGACGTCATATTTGGAAACTGTCAAAATGTCATCACGGTATCCTATTCTTGACAATCGACCAATTGATCAGTGGAAAGTTACTGAACTTAAAGAAGAACTTAGGAGACGGAAATTGACAACAAGGGGACTGAAAGAGGATTTAATTAAGCGCTTAGATGAATCAATTCGTAGTGAGATTGAGAAATCTAATTTGACTTCTGATAATGGTTCTGATTCTGCTCCCCTGTCTGAGCAAGAAAATACGGAAATAAAGGCTCAGAATAATATTGATCTAAGTGATAGCACATATCAGAAACCAAATGAAGATGTTGAAACCCAGGTTAGCAAGCAACAAAGGACAGATGCAGAAGTTTCTGAAACAGTTCAAGAAACAGTACAAGCTACTCATCTTGAACATGCAAGTATAAAAGTAGATGATGGTTCACACAAGGCTGACATGGATGATATTAGTGTCTCGGTTAATGAAGGAGAATTCAGAGAGTTGGAAATTACAGATGACACTGGTTCTGCTGGGTTGGAAAAAAATCAACCAGTTCAAGTAGCTGCAGAGATGACAACTGAAATTGTGACCGAGAATATGGAGTCTGTAGTTGTGCTGAGTGGGCAAGACTTGCAGAGCAAGAGTGACGATTTGGAGGCTAAGCCAGAGAGGGATGATTTGAAGGCTCAGCTGAAGAATGATGATTTGAAGCCTTTACAAACAGATGATAAAGTCAACGAATCTGATCCATATAACCAGGTATCTGAGGTCAACCCCACTTTAGGGGTTGAAGTAAAATCTGATTCTATTTCTACTGAAACTGTCTCAATTAATGACAAAAATGAACTAAAGGATTATATAATTGCTGATGATGTCAAATTAGAACTAGATGTTAAGCCTGATATGGTGCAACCATCATCAAGCGATCATGCTCCTGATGGTGGCAAATCACATCCAATGGATGTTGAGGAGCCGCAGACTAACAAGGTATCTGTGGAAGAGACAGGTGACAATAGTGCTGAAAATGTGGATGATATCAAGAATAATGATACTGTAGATTTGGGTTCAGAAAAATTAAGTTTGGACAGGAGTTCCGGTGATGACTTTATGGAGGAGGATGTAATGGAGGGTAAACTGGTAGATTCCAAGTCTAAATCTGATGAAGTAGGAGTTAAGATGGAGAAAGAAGAAGTGCCTCCTACTAAGGAGGAAGGTCTTGTGGATATTGTGGGTGACGATATACCTGCTGAAATAAAGGTTTCTATTGTGGATGAGAAAAATGGTCCAGCTGCTTCATCTGCAAAAAGAAAGCTTAATGGTGCGGTTTAGTTCTTGTTCTCATATCTTGCATTATTTTCCCTTCTTCATGTTAAAAGTTTTTTCAAGCAGTTCATGTTTTCATTATCCATTGCTTTAATACAAACAGATGCTAATCTTATCTAGATATGATTCGTTTTTCCTTTCCATTGGATAGGTAAGTAACTATTTTAACATCAAACAAAATGCTTCTTTTACAATTCCTTCTGATGGAGGAATGTAAAGTCTGCACTATATCTCTGTGTTCGGGATGTTTTCTGTCATAAATTATAGAAGTAAATGTTTACTCCCTTGGGCTGTCTGTCTTATTTGAATTTGTTTGTATCTTGATGATAGATTTGTGATGAGAGGATTTAGAATATTGTCTGTAGTGTCCATTAGACACATTGTATAAGTTAGATGAAAGATGCTTGCATCAGATGCTAACTTTTTGAAGGGAACCCTGCTCCTATGTGTCAGCATTAGTTTTGCACTTAATGGGTAGAGAAAATTTCATTACAGAAGTGCTCTTCTCTTATGAAGCTCGCTGCTTCCTTCTGCAACGTGTATATTCGAATGTGAAATGAATTATTATTTCACAGTTCTTTCTTTCATTTCTTCAGTATTATAACGAATGAGCTCATATCACAGATCAAACAGTTGTGGGCAATGACACTTCAAAAAAGCGAAGGTGGAACTCAGAAGGATTAAAAATCTCTGAGCCACGGAGTGGTGAAGTTCTTTCTACTACACCTAAAGAGGCATTTCAGCCTGCACTGAAGCGCAGCTTCTCTAGATCTGATTCAAATGTTAGCGAAGAAGCACCAAAAGAACGTGTTGGTGAGTTTCCAAACTCCTGTTTTATATGCTGTGTTTAACAGTACAGCACTCAAGATTCCTTAAGAAAATTATATAGCAGATTGAGGTTTGCCATCCTCTGTACTGGGAATCCTAGAACTCTAGTGCATTTTACTTCCAGTGAAGCAAATCAGTTTCAAGTACAACATAGTGTTATCTTTTCTTGTATAATACTCTTCATGTGAACTATGTGTGTGTGTGAGACTATTACTACACATTAACAGTGTTGCCTGGTTTTTGCGGCAGTTCCACCATCGTCAAAGCCTTCGACTAATTCTCTGAGGATTGATCGTTTTCTGCGTCCTTTTACACTGAAAGCTGTTCAAGAACTTCTGGGGAAAACTGGCACTGTTACAGACTTCTGGATGGACCACATCAAAACACATTGCTATGTATCGGTGAGTACAAATTCTCTCTGTAATTGTGCCACATTCATCCCTCTCCCTTAATTAATTTGTATTCTTCATGGTCAACTTGCAATGGGTTATTCATGGATTTCATAAGTGATAAATGGTTGTGACATAAATGTAAATGGGTGGGGAAGTCTTGTTATGGAATCTTATGCAGGTTACTGTCCTCTCAATTATGGGTAGTCATGTATATCTGATTTAGTTCTCTGCTTGTGCAGTATTCAACTATTGAAGAAGCTGTAGAAACTCGAAATGCTGTATACAACTTGCAATGGCCTCCAAATGGCGGACGCCTCTTGGTAGCTGAGTTTGTTGATTCCCAGGAAGTTAAAGCACGAGTTGAGGCTCCTCCTCAGTCTCCTACTACTCCTGCAAGCTCAGCTCCTAGTGCCAGTGTCCCTTATGCTCCCCAGACCATGCAACTTCCCCAACCTTCTCCTCGGCAACAAGTTCAAAAACAGCAACCTCCACCACCTGCTTTGCCACCAGTACAGTTGTCTAATCCACCCACCCCAAGGGATCACCCTGCCCCTGTAAGGGAACGGCTCACGCTCCCTCCACCACCTCCGCTTCCTGAGAAAGTTGACCCTCCAATAGTGACATTGGATGATCTCTTTAGGAAGACCAAAGCAACCCCTCGCATCTATTACTTACCACTTTCTGACGAGCAAGTTGCAGCTAGGCTTCAGGCGCAGGGGAAGACTGTCAAGCAGTAGGGATTAGGCTGTTACTTATACAAAAGCTCTTCGATTTCTAATGGATTGGACAGTATGTAATAATGGTAAGAAAGTATCATATGATTGCATCTTTGCAGGTATGCAGGTCTTGCTTGTAGGATGATGTTCCTGTTGTGGTGGTGCTGGAGAAGCTGGTTCGATGAACGCTTTGTGTTTTCCCTGGCAGTCTGTTGGGTTGAGACTGAGTTGAAATTAGATATTGCACTGCAAGAATTGAATTTTGTTTTTCTAAGTCGAGGGACTCTCTTTTGGGGCTATTCTGTTAAACTAGAAAATCGGGCTTTGGATTTCACTTTTAGAACTCAGTTATTAGAATCTGATGTTTTGGTGTATGAGGAAGACTATTGTGACCATGTAGATTTTATCTTTGCAATTAGCTCAAATCACCTGAAATTGTTGGTAAATATTTGTTTTTTTCAATGATCTGACTCGAAAGCTAGCTTTTGTTCCCTCTTTCAGATCCTTTGAAGATTTGTAAGGAGATCCGGATCTGCAAATGTTTTTCAACTAATAGCAGGCTGTGTTAGCAGATTGCCTTTACTATTGCGTGTGGGAATACTAGTCCTTTAGTCTCTGAACTATTTAGGTTTTTCGACTATTAGGTCTCTCATTACATATTTTGAATTTTTAAATTCCTTGACAATTATCAACTTAAAGAGGAATTTTCTTGCAATGGCTCCCCTTTTTTGTCTCTCTTTTCTATTTCTCTTTGAGGACAACAGAGGTTCAAATTCCATTAGAGAGATGAATCACCCAGAGAAATCATGAAACACTTAAAATGGGGGAGGAGAGGGTAATCTTATACTCGTCCCTTTTTTATAACTATTTCACACATACAATGGAATAAGAAATAGAATATAATAAGTTAAGAAATAATTTTTGATGAACAAAAATTAAAGTCACTCGTTGAATTTAAGAAGAAAAAAGTGAAGAAATAAAATAATAATAAATAAATGTAATATTGGAAGTAAATGATCAAATATTCTTAAAAAATAGTTAAACATTTTATAAATAAATACAAAAGAGAAAACTTTTAACATTTTCACAAAAAGAGACAAACGGCATAATGTTAAATAATGGGTAAGTTTATTAGTTATTTTTTAAAATATAAATAATATAATATCTAGATGTAAAAGGTCTCAAATAAGACCCACAATATGATCAACTAGAGAAATTAGAGACTTGCAAATTGATCCCTGTTAATTGCTGCAAAACAAACACTGAGCTATAGTCTATAGTTCTCAACATATTCCATGCCATCATAACTAGGAATTATGGAAGCAAAAGAACAAGGAACTTTGCATGACTGGTCACTTATTATCACTCACAACTACTATAGATTAGAGGGAAGAGCCTTTAAATTTATCTTCACATAACTAGCAGGGGAGGCTGAGAAGAAAGTGAACATGCGGCTGTAGAAAGATTCCCCTGCCGAGGCCAAAAGAATGGCCGACACTTGGATGGGCAAATGCTAAAAAAAGAAACGATTATATGCAAGCCAAATGCACCAAAGGGTGTTGTTAAACTCAAGAACTTTGCAAGAATGAAACTCAAAATAGTATAATTCTTGCTAAGTTCTTGAGTTTAACTCAAAAACTAAGTTCTTAGAGTGACATTAGATGAAGTTATGAATAACATATTGCAGCATATCACTCAAAGAGTGAACCTGAAAAGACAACATTGAAGGGACAAATTGGAGAGAGTTCCAAACCTCTTAGGCAAACGAACACTCTAATAAGCAACGATGCTCATCTTTAATGCAATGCTGACACCACATGCAGCGGCGTTTCGAAAGGCTGGAATCAGTAGGCTCACCATGACACAAACACCATAAAAGATATGACAGAGCTTTGGCGGTTGATTTATACATAAACTGAATAGTTGTATTAGTTTGATAAAAACATTAGTCAATTACGCTATTTTATGAATGTTTTTACTTCCTCTATTTATTAGACCCTCTGACAATAATTGAATGTTTAAGAAAGAATAAAATAAATAAGGATATAATGAGAATTAAAAGAATTTATTAATTTGTGTAATTTTGCTTAAAACATTTTAAAAAGGAACGTATTAAGTATTAATGCCAAAAATAATTTAGTAAGTTAATTAAAATTAAAGAATTTTTTAAATTTTTAACCAAAGTAAAAAAATAAACATTTAATCCGTACGGAATGAGTATTTTGTTCCGCAGTTATTCGCCGGACAAACTAGGTTAAGAATTGAGGAAAAGAATGGCAAAACAAGTTAGGGATCCGGGTGAATGGGCTAAAAACCAATTACATTATGGAAATGGAAGAATTGCAATAAGAACTCGCTAATCACCCAACTAAGGAGCATGAGAATGCTCGTTGAGGGGAGGAGGAATTGTTGAACTGGTTTTGGACCGACTAGTCTCGAGAAATTTCTTATTTTGGTTATCAAACCGACTAGTTGGTTAGTTTATATAATCATAAATTATTTAATTTTTATGTTATTTAATCAATTTCAAATGATTTATCTGATTTTATGGATATTTTTAATTCTCCAATTATTTATTTATTTGTAGGATTTTTGGGAAATAATCGATTTAACAAAAAATAAAAGAAGAAAAGTTGGAGAGAAGGGAGAAAAAGCCACGTAAGTATAATTTTAAGGAGAAATACATTGAATATTGAATACAATATTCAACATTTAATGTATTCAAGTCAAGACAACGTCACGTCAACAAGTGAGTAGTTCAACATCAACCATATATAGTAACTTTTATTAAATAAAATATTTTTTCAAAATTTGGTTAATCAACAAATACATTGAATATTGTTGAAGTAATAAAACAATGAATACCATTTTCTTATTTTAACAAATATATATTCATGATTTTTTTTTGAAATTAATTCATGAATGCGATACATATACATTGTATATTAATAATATACGTAATGATTTTTATGTAATCAAATCTATATTTGCTTAATTGAGATAGAACTCTTTAAATTAATATATTATTCATTTATTTATTAATTAATACATCTCTAAATTAATAAAAAATATCCTAACATTATTACTTTATAAAAGTTTTACTCTCTTATTGGACTCCCTCATACTAAAATATGCTAGTTTTCATTTTTCATTCATCTTAAATTATAATTTTTTTATTGAGAGTGTTATTTATTCTCTTCGTTACCTAAAATATTATTTCATTCGTCTCTAAATATGAGATGCTTCGAACATATTCTTTATCTCAAACTATAAGACACTTTGAGAGTTATTTTATACGTTTTTTCAATATTACTTTTTATCTTAAATGTAATAGAGAAAAAATAAATGGTTTAATTCTAAATTTTCAAAAAAAAGTATGCCATAATAAATTAGTGTATTTTAGAAAACTAAAATATTTCCTTAATATGTGTGAAATGCCAAAAATATTTTAAATTTTGGAATATAATGAGTACTTTTTAATACTGTTTGTTATTATAAAATTCAATTTCAAACTATTAGAATGTTAAACATCAATTTTAAATATTTAATCCCTCAAAGATAAATACATGTTTTCACATAATTAAATTTAAATAGAATGCAAGAGTGAAATAACAAAATAGGAAAATATAGAAATAATTTACAATTTAATATAGAATTGTAAACTGTGGAGAAATAATTCCTATATTCTATATGAAAAATATAGAAATATAAATTACACTGTTTAGTGCTTTCTTAAATTGTGTAAAACATAATGCCTTCTTAAATTGTGTAAACATAATGCTTTCTTAAATTGTGTATATCACAATAGTTTTTTTCTTGTGAAAATAACAAAGACATTGTGGAATTCCCTTTTCCCTCCTCAAAAGCCCTCGAATTTCCCGAGTACAATTTCCTGAGTATAAAAGGAACCAGGAAAAAAAAAGAAGAAAAAAACCCACAAAACATACTCTTCAAAATCTCCCTCTGCAACTCCCTCTCTTTGTAGCTTGAAAGGTTTTCAAATCCGTTACTTCGCTGCTAACCTCCAAAATAGAGCGTTTCTTGAAATCCTGGGTCTACTGCAATTATTTGGAAGCTAATGAATGCTATTTCTCTTTTGAATCTATCTTCACCGTCAGCAATTACAGTAATCTTGCCACCTGGATTCGCCCATTGTTGCCAAAAAATACCTGCCTTATTTGCTAGGTTTCTCTGTAATTATAAAAGGCTGATTATTTTCTTCGGCCAATGCAATTCCTAGGGTCTTCCCATCTGTCTTACCAGTCCTATCTCAGCATTTGCTCAATTGGGTGATTTCTCAAAAACCCTTCTAGTCTTTTGGTTAAAAATCAAAGCTTTATGATGTTTTAATTCAAGAGTTTGATATTATTTTTCTTTTTATTTGATTGACTTGTTTTTTTTGTGTTGTTTGATTTGATTGCTTTATTTATTTTCGTTTTAGTTGTTTTAGGGAGGTGGCGCATAGGTCCTCTTCTGGGGGTTGGGATGAATAGCGTTTTCACTGAAGAGATTCTTGCAGAGAAGCTTTCAAAGCTTAACAGCAGTCAGCAGTGTATAGAAAGTATCCTTCATCTGCCATCTATGTCTTTTGTTCTTTCCTTTCACATTTGATGTAGAACAGAATGATTTTTACGGTTTTGTTGTGTGTTTAATTGTATAAATGTTTTGAATTGTATGATTTGTACTGTTGGAACTACATGCAATTCATTTCCTTGCCTTCTTGTTCCTGATTATACATTTGTTATTTTTACAAAGATTTTATAGTTAGGTATTTGTTTGTCACTTGGGTAGTAGATTGATTTGGCTGAATCAGATTATGAATGTGTCTTTCGGTACTCTTGATTTGATCAAATACCTTTTTACCCTATTTCATCTGTTAGATGTAATTCCTTCTTTTTCCCCCCAGAAATTTGTTAGATGTAATTGGTCAACTCTTGATATGAATTCCTGTTTGTGGGAGGTTTGTTTCATCTTTGTGTAGATTCTGATTTAGGGTTTCTGTTCTGATTAGCTCGATCTATAACAGAGGACTTAAATTTGGAAACTTTATTGCCGTTTACTATTATGTAGATAATTCACAGCTACCTCTTGGAATCTTAAATCTTATGTTGAAGCTTATGCCGATTACTGGTTTATTAAGGTTATATATTGAAATTCCCAAAGTAGATGTCAAGAAGTACATCTTCTTACACAGCTATCAGTTAGAAATGTCATTTAGAATCATATAGAATTAGATTTTAGTTGTCGGGAGCAAAGACAACTTGCAAAATTGGAAAACTTGTCCTGTATAGGGTTTGACATAACATTGATGAAGACTTTGTTGCCATTCAATTTGTTTTAGTATTGTATTATTTAGAGGTACCGTGATATAGGTTTTTATGAACTTACTATGGCTATTTATGATTTGCTAGAAATGTACACTATATTTCTATTATTGTTTGAAGAGTAATTATTGAAGAATCTTATTTTTACGTAACTGGTGGCTTGATGTGATTCACATGCAAAGACATGAAGTTGAGAAAGCATACATATGATATCTTAGCCACCATGAATCTAAGGTTCAGATGCTTGTAAGAGGACCACACTTTGCTCTTTAGTTTCCTATGAAATTGTGTCCACAAACTGTGCCAGGCTAGGAACTCCATCCTCTGATGACAGGAGACAACTCTTTTGATATGTTGAGCTTGGTTCCTTGCCATTCTGTTCTGCTAAGTTCCTGAATTGTCTTGTAGCTGAAAATTTTTAGGATGGGTTGTTAAAATGCAGTATTAAGTGCCATTTTTGATTGCTAGTCAGTTGATATGTAGTCTTTTTCTTATTTCCTTAATAAGGAAGAAATGGAGTACCGGGGCATTAGACTTTCCCTGATTGTGCCTTGTTTTAATGTATTTTTTCAATTCTTCCCTATGTTGTTATTGGAGTTAATTTTGCTTGGTTATAAGGAAAGGTACTCCCAATCTATTAATCATACTGTGTGATGCTGCAATTTTGTTAGGTTTGCTCTTCTATTTTCATGTTTCTTTAAGGTTACTGCCTATGTAGCACGGATGCGGCTGGAAATTTTTTTTTTGGATTATCGGATACGGACATGGCATGACACGCGTACGATACATCGATACACGTGTCAAATACGGCAATATGATAAAATTGACAAGTTTGGATATAGGAAATAAAGATAATAAATCCACTAAAAGAAAGTGTTAAATTGACAAGAAGACTTTAAATTAGCTTCTTACTTGAATATTCGGGAAAAGTGCTTTAGTGTCTTATCTTATTTTTGTGAGTTATTTGTGATTGCCAACATATTACACCACCGCATTCTTGAGCCTAAGGTTGAGGTGAGGTGAGGTGAGGCTTTCTATAAATAAATATATATATAATATATTTATATATATTTTGATAAATAACGTATTCTAGTTGTATTGTGTTATATATTTTTGAAATTTGTCGTATCTGTGTCGTATTTGATATGATACCCGTATCCATATCCATGCAACATAGGTTACTGCATATTTTAATTTAGTTGGATACATTGCTTCCTTTGCAATATTAATTAGTTTTTGCCCCTTATTGAATTACTTCATCCTGCTTTGTGCCAGAGTTTATGCACCATGCACACTACTTGTTTTATTCTTATGTGCTACTCGAGTCTTGTTTATCTTAACCAATGAAAAAGCACTATCCCATTGGTGCATTTTCCACCGTAGTAAAGCAGAGCAGGTTGTGGCAACATGGGATAAGCAATTCCATAGTTTGGAGATGAATCAAAAAGTTCCTCTTCTCTACCTTGCAAATGATATCCTGCAGAACAGCAAGCGCAAGGGAAATGAGTTTGTTACAGAGTTTTGGAACGTTCTCCCTTCAGCGCTCAAAGAGGTGGTTGAGAAAGGTGATGATCGTGGAAAGAAAGTGGTTTCAAGATTGGTACGCTGCCTTCTTTGTTCCTCTATACTATTAGCATTTGTCTGATATGTACCTAGCCTGGTTGTACATATTGGACAAATGAATGAACTTGTGTGGTGGTGCAGATGATAAGATGCCATGTTGCACCAGATTAACTTTATAGTTTTTTTCTTTTATAATTTTTGGGAAGCCTGGACTAATATGTTGAATACTTTTTAGCTTGATATATGGGATGAAAGGAAAGTTTTTGGTTCTCATGCAACAAACCTGAAAGATGTAATGCTTGGAGAAGAACTTCCGGCACCATTGGAGTTCAAGAGAAAACGTTCTCGTTCTGTTAAAATAATTAAAAGGGACACAAGATCCATTAGAACGGTAATGATTTTCATCCTGGACTTATTATTGTGTCCAGAATCATTGCTTTTTTATTTCCTAAATCTAAAGATACTTTTGCATTTGAATTTCTTGAAAGCAGAAATTGACAATTGGAGGCATGGCAGAAAAGATTGTCACTGCATTTCACTTGGTGCTCAGTGAAAACAGCAATGAAGATGAAGAAATGAATAAATGCAAGTCTGCAGTTAGTCGGGTCAGAAACATGGAAGAGGATGTTGAGGTGGCACTCAGTAGAGGTAAGTGGTAGTTTTTCTTCTTGCAGTGAACTGAAAATGAATAGAAGGAAGCAAAGATTACTTTAAAAAAATAAATCCTTTTTCTTTTCTTCCCCCCTGATGCAGCAAAAGATCCGAAGCGGAAAAATTTGTCCCATGAACTGGAAGCGGAAGAAAATATTTTGAAGCAATCCATAGAGAAACTCAAAGTTGTTGAAGCAAATAGACTGGCTCTTGTATCTCAGTTAAGGGATGCATTAAATGAACAGGTATTAGGAAGCACTTCAAGCAAAGTGTTTGCCTTTTATTTCGTCTGCAGATGACATGATGATTTACTAATGTCTCAACTTGTGCTTGTTTCTAATTTCCTTCAGGGATCTGAGCTAGAGAATATTCGCACTCAGATGCAGGTATAAGTTCCATGAATTATGCGCTCAAAATTCTCTCTTTTGTTAGTAAAATTGTGTTTGTGGAAAATGAGCAGGTTTACTGTGTAATTGCCTTCAAGACTATGTTTTGTGCTTTATTGTCAATTTCTCTAGTCTGTGAATTCTTGAAGGAAATATCACCTTTGGGAAATCGCTAAATATCTTAGAGACTGGAGAAATATAGTTCTTGATATGGTAAATTATAAATATGCATATGCAATTGTAGAATGGTGACAAATACTATGGTTTATAATGTGATGACCTGATTTATACTATTTTATACTTGGTGTGCTGATTAATCTTGCTGAAGTTTGGGCTCAAGCTTGGTTTGGCTTGGTTCCATGAACAAATGTTCCATTAAATCACATGAACAAATGTATGAACTTTATCAGGGTGAACTATGAGTCAATATGCTTCTTCGGTTAGTTTAATGTAGAGAACCACAAGAGAGTTTATGTATGGGTACTTTTGGAAACCTGATTATTTGAAGGACATGCACTGATACTTGTAATCTAGTTTATTCAGACAGCTATTTTATCATGTTTTTTCTGCACTGTTTTTCATCCCAACCCAAAGTATGTGCACTTGGTTTTTATTCCGTTGACCTGCATTTACTTTGGATTTAAGCTGGTGAAACTTTGCTGGTTATAAAACTTTAATGCTAATAGTTGCATCCTCAATGTCTTCAGGTAGCAGAAGCACAGCTGGGGGAGTCTAGCAACATGCGTAAACTGTTAGATGATGAAAATTATGTGGCAAATTCAAAGTATTCTAGTGTTCCTCCTCTGTCAACTAATACAACTGAAAAATTAGGACAAACTACCAAGAAATCAACTAAGTCAATTGCTGCTGAGGTTGCGGACATGCTTGCAGCTTCAAGCTCCTCTCAGTATATCATGACTTCTGTTCTTTCTACATTTGCAGCTGAGGAGGCCAAAAAGGCTCAGTTGACAAAGTCTTCAGTAGCACCCAATTCTTTGTCCTCATTCCCAAATAATGCAGCCAACAGTTCAATGTTTCCACCTGAACAAAAGCTGTCACAAGATAACGTTTATCAAACCCTACCAACCATGCAAACTCAGATCCCTAACTCTCAGGCTCAATATCATTCGCTTGCCAATGCACCTTCACAGCAATATTTGCAAGCATCTGGAGGAATTATGAGTTCATATGGATACGCCACCTTTCCTCCCTTGCCACCTGGTCCTCCTCCACATATACCACCACCATCATATATGGCGAGTCCATTAGTCCCCCTGACTCATTCATCACTGCAGATAAGTCAGCAGCAACCATTGCCAATGAACAATCAATCATCCCAATTGAATCAATTTCACCCAACTTCCTTACCTTCACAACCTCCAGCACCTAGTTTCCGTCCTGTGGCTACTAATCAGGCTTCTGGAATGGTATATTATGCTGCTCCACATCATTCACAGTAAGAACTATTTTCTTGACAGTGCCAGATTAGCAGCATCTTCTTGTTAGAACATACATTCAGAAACTTTTCCTTATTTGAAATGTGGGTTTCTATGCTGACAAACAAATACATTGCAATTTCAAGTCAGTAATTCTGCTGGTAGGGCGGGCTTGAAGCAGCTGTTTGTTTTCACATCTTAGTCTTAGTCAGAGAATTGCAATGTCGAGAATCCATTGTTGTCTCTCCCTTCACATTACTGATGTCTCTCTTATGACTATACCTTGTAAAATATGTGGCTCTACAGCAGCTAAAATTTTGTACTATTTGTTTTTCTAACTATGTAAGAATGTAGCTTCCTTTGAAATTTTTGCATGTTTTTATTCATTCTTTTCATAATTAGGGCTGCCAATTAGGCTAGGCTGAGTTTTGAGATTTTATTTGAATTTAATCCAAGTTTGGATTAAACTTGCTTTTTTACAGTTTTTAGATTAATCTCTTCTTTTTTTAGGAAATTACAATAATAATAATAATATATGATACTGTTTACATGTAATATAAAACAATGTTATTTTTTTTCAAACAATCATTGAACTTTTAAAGTGAAAAAACTCTACGTAGGAATTGGGGGGGGGGGGGGGAAGGAAAGGGATGAGTTCAGACTTTAAGTTATCATTTGGTGATGGATATTTTTTTACTAATCTGTCACCATTCTTTTTCTCTTGTTTCACTCAATTTTTTTTGCTGTGCGTTTTAAAAATCTTTTTGTTTTTTCCTCTTTAAGATCCTTATTAGGCTTCACTCAAAGTTAAACTTCCAATTTTCCATATTTTGTTTTTAAAATATACTGCTTCCGTCTCATTAAAATAGATAAATTGAATTTTTTATATGATTAAGAAAACATATTTAATGTTAAAATTGTAAAATATTTCTTTCTTCATATTTTGCCCTTTCACCTTGTATTTAAATTTAATTTAGTTAAATTTAAATTTAATTGTGTGAAAATATTTTAAAATTTAAACTATATATGAAAAATTGTGTACTTATTTTTGGAAATGAAAATTTTAAAGTTCTTTTGTAAAAAACTAACTTTCATCTTGAAAGTAATGTGATGTCTGTATAAAGATATCTTGAAAGTTTTGTGACGTTTGTATAAGATATTCAAGATTTTCTCAAATTAATTAATTCTCTTAAATTAGTTTTACGTTGTGTATAATAAACTATTTTTACATAAAAGGGTAATGTGGTCTTTTGAGTAGTTGAGCATTTACATATTTAAAATCTCTTACAAAAACATACGCCACAAATACTCTTGGATACTTTAAATGATAGAATATTTTTATCATAATCTAATCAAAATGTATATGCCATTAGTTTTTTTTTTCCTTCTAAGCAAATATCTTATACATCTTATCTTATAATAAATATGCTTTTTCAATCTATTTTTATTTTTCTTATACTTCGTATAATTTCATTGGATCATTACAATTGTTTCTCTTCAAATTCATCGTAATCTTAAAATATCTTCAAAACAATTTTTTATTTTCAAAATTTTAAATTTTCTAAAAGCCTCCATAAATAGATTACACATATTCACATAATTAATATATTTTCATTACTTTTAATTAAACATAGAATCTTAAATAATTTATTAATTTTAATTTATATATTTAATACTATTATCAATAATTTGAGACAAAAAAATATATTATCAAACTTTCAATTCTAACTCAAAAGATTCCTTTCAATTTTCAATAAATCTTTTTTTATCCAAACAAAACAAAACTATTCTCATTTCAACAAAATAAAAAAAAACAAAGTTTTCAAATTTCAATCCAACTACACCCCAATGTTTTTCACTGATTTAAGTTGGTGCTTTCCCAGCCATAAATGGCAAATTATATTCAAAGAACTGCAGATACCCATTTATTTGCTGACAAATAACAAATAACCTTATATTCAGTTGCATTGCACTGGCACCAGGCTTCTATTACATAAGTAGTCAAGCAGGCTTCAACACTTCATTACTTTCCTAATAACAAAATCTTTAATGGACAGTGGAAGGTGGTGCATGATCCCCATCATTGTTGAATACTGGCCTGCAGAGAACCAAGCAGCCGGATTCTCCTTTAGCACAGCATTCACTGTCTTCTTTGCAAACTCTTCTGCTGGGGTTGCTCTGAGGCCCTGGGAAAGAAATGCTCTTGAGCGAATTGCTTCTTCAAATTGCTTATATATCTTCCATTCTGGCATTTTGCTATAATTGGTAAATGCTGAATTTCCTATATTTGACTTCACTGCACCAGGAACAACATTAATAACTTGGATACCAAATGGCCTAAGTTCCAATCTGCATGATTCATCAATAATCACTTAGTATTTCTATTAACATCCCACACAAGGAATCCTACTTTTTTCAAGATAAAAAATGTCAACCCTCGCCCTTTGAATGTTTCCCCCAGCCAATGTTGTCCCAAAATGGTAGAAATGAGAATAACGCATATATTCTCATTAAAGGAGGTAGTAGTCGCAGACATATATGATCATTTTTAACCTTTGGCTTTGGGTCCAAAAAGAAATATTTTTCATCTAGTCCATCAGCATGAATATTTTAGGCAAGTTCAGTTCAGCACTCAGCCAGTTTCATAAATTTCCAAGATAGTTAAGCAATACACAAAGGAAACAAATTATTAAATGAAGGACCAAAGTGTAACATAAGACTGAGGTTACTGCAATTTGCCCTGAAATTTAGTGTTCTAACTTTTATATAATAGAATCGATTATGCATGTGATTTTTAGGAGTGGACATATAAATAAGATAGTGAAAATTCTGCAAGGGAGCAAGGACTAAAACTTCCATTCAGTAAAAGCACAAAGTAAATAGCTCAAACTTTCTATGTACGGTTAACTCAATCACTTCTTAGTAATTAAAGTATTGGATTCTTCATATCAGTTTCTGGAGCGAAAATGCTGGTATAAAGAAACAAATGAATTTATAGACAAAAAGACTAAGTTGAAAAAAGTAATTTAGAAGGTGCACAATACATTAAGTTCATATTGTTGCGAAAAAGAGGGATTTCATAAATTCAATCTGAAAAGGCATTTTCTAGTTGGCTATAAAGGTGATGTTTACCATCAAATATGGACAATATCATATTGCTTTCTTCCCAAAATGGAAAGAAGGGAGAAATACAGAAGTAGACGAGTTGCTTAACAAAATGAATCAGATCAGATAAACTTAGACATCTCGTAGACCTTCAAAATTCTGTTGAGCCAGATAAAGTCTGACATCTCAGTGACCTTTATATATGCTTCCAGCCGCCTTTCCTCAAACCAGCTTTCTCTAGAGTCTAGCCTACCTAAGTCATTGATTTTCACTCCAGGCTCTAATCTATTTTTTTCTGTCTAGAAATTGCCATATTTTTTACATCAATAACAGGTCACTGCATGATAATTCAATTCACTTGTTTTCTGTTGATAAATTCTTGTTTCCAAACTCTCACAGGAAAAATAATGCTTGTAAGTGTTAAACTTAATTCTGTCCAGAGATAATCTCAATTCTCTTTCCAATTATAGTTGTGAGGTTTGATGTTTCATCTTTTATATTGTTGATCTTCAAACCTAATGGACAATAGAACAACAATCAGTGATAGACAAACAACTCAGAAATGATGGGCAATAGTGTGCCCATGGCTAAAAACATAATAAAATTATTAAATTATCACTGTCTAGGTGTACGCAATTCAGAAAATAGAAAAGTAGAAAGTTGAATGCCTTGAGAACTCGTTTCCATTTCTTGTCTGGAAAAGCCAGTGAAGGACAGGACCATTAGTCCTCTAAAAGTAGAAAATGATGAAAGAATTCATATTCAAATACAAAAATTTCACAAACCTTAAGGTATCAGTTAATGCATGCAGAGCAGCTTTTGTGGCAGTATATACACCTGCCCAGGGTCCGGGAGCAAGTGCAGAGATACTTCCAATATTGACAATCTTTCCCTTCTTTCTAGATGCCATGTGGGGAACCACAGCTTGTATTAACCTGATGGAACCTAATTATGGATATATTGAACATCATTAACATACGTATTCTGTCTAAAACAAATCTCAGGCTGAAATTAAGAGTATGGAAGAAACCAAATGCATTATTTCATAGGTGATTTTAGTATTCACATAAATACTTGCGCATCTGAGAGCATACTTGATTAAAGGCGAAGGATCTAACAATGCTCATAAAAGAAATAATTACAACATTGAAAAACAAAGTGTGGAGCTTTTTAAAAATTGAGAAAACAGGGGTGAAAGAAAGAATCTAAACACTCATCAATAACTGATTAAGCATTCACTTGGGAGACATTCCCCACAACTTCTTCAAAATTGGATAATAATGCAAGAAGAACTTCAACTACTCAATGAAGCAGGACTATAAAGAGCTTAATGGACTTTTCCATTTTACTCATTTTAATGTCTTTAATAGTGGTGAAATTTGGTTAAAGAAGGATGGTCTTGCAACCCAATAAGACATTGAAACGCTAGCAAGACTGCCTTCTGTTTGTGGAAATGCATTCAATATCTCATAGTTTTAGAGTTTTCAATCCTTTTTTTTCTTGGCATATACTAGTTTACATTTTGTGTAACACCTTAAGACAATAGTAAGTCTTTAGGAAGGAAAAGTTAGGCATGGCAAATGACTAAATTCAAACTTACATCCACATGAGATGAGAATATTTCCACTGATAAGGCAAAATAGGGGAATTAAAGAAAAGAAAAAAAAGAAATAGAAAAATCAAGAAGTATATCTTGCAAGATAAGAAGACAAGCAGAGTGCAAAAGCAAGAAAGTGTATGGCTTGCTAGATGCAACCACTAGTTTGAAAAACAATAAACTTATTTCAATTCAAGAACATACAGGGGCACTGAACATTTTGAGAGGATTTTAACTCCATGTAGCTGGACCAAAGCTGAGTGCTAAGATGATCAATGCTAGATTATCAGATAAGAGACTATTTAAGATAAACAATAACCCTAAAGCACATGTAACACAATAACGGACCATCATTACCACTTCTCCTTTTACGTCTCTTATAGTGCACACTTGCTAAGGCCTATACACATTGGATAAGTGAAATCCCAATATCCTACTAATTCTATCAATTTTGGACCGTGTTCACATTCCACATTCCACATCCCACCCCATTGTTTAAATCAATCATAGCTCACAACTTTAAAAAATGAAGTATTTTAGGCAATAGAACACAATCTGAAGCACCAATTGAAAGCCAAAAACAGCAGAATTGAACTCAACCCAGAAAGCAAAACATATCAAAGATTAACAAAATTCCAATATCAAAATGCAAGAATATTCAGAAAGAAGCAAAATTAAATAACCAATACGCGCATTATATGGCAGAAAAAGGAACCTCAACCAATTGAACTTCCCCAAAAACGTTGGATTCCATATACTAGCAAATCCCATATCAAAATGCAAGAAAATTGCTAATTAACAGCAATCAAATACTTACCGTACACATTGGTATTGAAGGTACTCTCAATAGCAGACAAAGGGATCTCAGCAAGAGGACCAACACACTGAACTCCAGCGTTATTCACAACAACATCAACCCGTCCAAACTTTTCAAGAACATTGGAAACCACATCATGAACACTTTGATCAGACAAAACATCAAGCTGTTGAAGATAGAAACGTGGGTCATTTGATAATTCAGACATTGAACCTATTGATCGAGCTGTTGCTACCACAAGACAGTTGTGGGCTGCAAATTCTTTAGCTAGTGCATTTCCTATGCCCCCTTTCGAACATCCCGTGATTATCACCACCTCCTTATAGTAGTTATCGTCCATAGCCAAAGCTGAAGCAAGAATTTTATTTTGAGTTTGAGAGTTTATACAGGGGATTTGGCGTTGAAGATACACATATTAGGGCCATTTCATTTGTTCAACTGTATGGTTTAGGTTTGAGAAACCGAGGAAAAGATTCGAATCTCCTCAGTGGGTGAATCTTAAATCTTAATTTTAATTTTAACGAGTGCAGTCTTTTCCTTTCTTTTCTTTTTTATTTTTGAAAAACAACGGAAAAGACAGTCTAAATTTCCTCTTTAAATTTTTTTACAAGAATTAAAAGAGTATTTTCACAGTTTGCATGGCGACGAAGACGAAAATCATTATTATTATAATTATTAGTTGTAATAATGAATATTGAATTCTTTAAATTAAAAAAATGTCTTTGAATTTTGAATAAAAGAAAATCAAGTGTTTAATTTTAAGGAATTCAAAATATTTTACAAGTTGTAAAAAAATTATAGGGAATTTGTTTATATGTATAAAATACCAAACAAATATTATCATTAATTTAGATATACAGAGTGATCACTTTTTGTCCCTAATTACTTTTCCTCCCTCCGCAATCGAATGTTAACATAATCTTTATTTAAAATTTTATTAATAATTTTCTTAATTTAAATGATTTATATATTAATAACTCATTGTTTCAATTACTCACCATCTTAATTTAAAGGAATTAAATTTCACTAATTCATTAGTCTTATAATTTATTATATTAATGCCAAATATAATTTGATAAATTAATTAAAATCAAAGATCTTCTTTAATTTTTTTTAAAAATAAATAATTAACATTCAATTGCAGACAGTTTTGTAACAAACCATTAAATAAGAAAATATATTCACTATAAGAGCTAAGCATAAATCTAATTTCACACTATTTTCTAGAGTCATTTAGATTGTTTATCTTTATCAATCATTATAGTCTATAATTTGTAACTTCTTTTTATCATAGCAACCATTATAGTCTATAATTTTGCAACTTCTTTTTATCAACTTTGAGATAAGATAAATTAGTCAAAAAAGAATTATAAGAACAAACAAAAATTGTAATTTAATGGCATATTCTACTACTTTTTAAATCGATTGCAATTATTAGTAATTTCATTTAAAAGGATATCATCTTTACGAATTTGAGACTCTTTAGCCACGAACAATACTTGTTCCTCATAGGAATTTAAAGGGTCAAAATGCTTTTCGTTCATATTGTTTTTTTTTTTCTTTCACAAATGTTTTGACTATGATTAATGAAAAGTCAAACTAATAACAAGAGATTGGACCACTAAATTTAATCTATCTCGGATAGCATCATATTTAAAAAGTTATAAGTCAAGTCTTTAACAAAAGTCAAACTCTGCGGATATGGTTCGAATCCAATCTGGATTAGTCTCTAATGAGAGGAGGAATGAATCTAATAAAAAAAACTAATAATGATAAAATAGAAATGTAAAATTTCTTAGAGAAAATTAGTTCATATTCAATAACTAACATCCAAAATCTTTATATTTTGTTATATTACTTGTGTAATGACTTTTATTCAATTTGTCAGTTCGTTACAAGATTGTAAATTCAATACATAAAGACATATTGCAGTATTACAAAGAGAAGAGTAAGGGTATGAAAGATCTCACTAATATGTAAATCAACACAGATAGATATGTAGAGCTCGGAGAGGAATTTATTGGTGAAAATCTGATAAAAAAGGGACTTCATTTGATCACCGATTGAAGCTTCAAAGTTGCATCTTCATTCTTTTCTTTTCTGAAAATTTCAGATCTTTTTTTACACTTGGTTTGGACACTCTTCACTTATTGAAAAATTAATTTTCTTCCTTTTTTATGCTATTTATCTTCTTTTTAAAATAATAATAAGTCAAAGAATGTGGGCCAAATAAGGTGAAATTACATCCAACAACATTCAATTTTATACTGAAGGAATGCAGATAAATTTAACATTTAACAGGAAATGGTTGGCTCAATTAAGAAACATTGGAAATTGACCTCGAAAGCATTTCATCAGAATTGACTCAAATGAATCAAATTCAATTACAACTTCTAAAACAAAGCCATGCTGAAGTGAAGCACATTCTATCAAAACCAACAACTAATTAGCAAACTTAGTTGACACAAATGGAAAGCCATTTATTTCCTATACACACTTGATCACAAACATGCATAGCCCATAAAATCAATCCTTCCCTTCCCCATAACCCTTGGCAGAGCCAGGTGGTGACATGAATCCTCCAGGGTACACTCTATTGCTTTTACCCTTATGATCTTCAGGTAGTTTTCCCAACATGCCTCCTCCAGTACCCTCTTTTCGAGCTCGTTCCTCTTCCATCCTTTTCAATTTATTGTAGTGACGTTGTTGTTGGACATTAATATGAGCATAATTTGCTCCAATGGAAGACATATTGAATTGTCAAGAACTAGAGAGATATCAAATTAAGGTTCAGCTAATTCTTGAATTCAATGCACTACTACAATGGGAATGAGGAGAGCCGAGGGGGGAATATATAGGGCTAAGTTGTTGTTGCCTTTCTGAGGGCTCAATCACTACTACTAACAAATGCATGCAAAACTAATGGCTGATGATTTTTGCTTTATATCTTATTCATTACAAGGCAGTTTAATTAGAACATAGATAAGAACTAAGAAGTGGAGTTTTTGTATAGAAAGTGCCCATATATATATATATATATATATATGGTGATTCTCTAGTTGTGGCTTAACCATTAATACCAAAAATAATGTGCACTGTAGGTTATATATATATATATTTATGGTGGTTCTCTAGTTGTGGCTTAACCATTAATACCAAAAATAAAGTGCACTGTAGGTTATGATAATGCAAAGAATGGAACTTGCATAGTTGGACATTAATGGAGTTAGCTGTCAAGAATATTGAGGCTTAAACAATTTGGTTAAGGCATTGAGTGGTTGTAAACATACTATATAAGTACTTCAATTAGTTTGCTAAAGCTATTATCCACCAATCAAGTCTTACCATTGGATGTAATGAAGTAGTAATTATTATAATGTATGTGAAAAGAATCCACTCACTTAAACAGTAGTTTTGATGGTAAACATAACTAAAATCCTAGTCTATTCAGTCTTCTTCACGTAATGGTTGGGTGACCGCGCAAAATGGAAGGAAGGAGGAAGGAGGAAGTGAAGTAATTGGGAACGGAAGGATAAATGTATTTCAATATTTCTTCCACCAAGTGACAATATAAAAACAAACAAATAGGGACAGAGGAATAGTGGAAAAGACAATATTTAGTCGGCTGGTGTCGTGGAACTTAATATATTTATATCTTAGAGCAATTAACTCTTTAACTCTTTTTTTTTCATTTATAAATATAAATTATTTTACATAATTGGATAGATATTTCACTATTGACTTCTAATACTACCCTTATTTATTTCTATTTCTAAAAAAAAACTTTTATATTTTCTTCTTCTCAAAATAAATTTTATTTTCTCTTTCTTATTAATACATAATAATTAAGGGAATTATAGGAAAAAAACTTATCTTTTGTGGAATTTTCATCCAGCTCCCTAGCATATGAATTGAAATGTAACATTCAATTTTCTTTTTGTCAATTCTACTGTCATTATTTTCTTGTAACACGATATGAGAGACGTACTTAAGTTTTCGCCAATTCACGTAATAATATTGAAAGTGATGATTCAATTCTTTTTAAGCTCTTTTTTAAAAAAAATCATTTGTACTATTATTTTTCAAAATATGATTTGACACAAATAAGGTATTATTTGTTTCTAGAAAAATTGGAATTTAACTCGTAAACTTATTTTGATTACCAATTTGAGTCCTTAATTTTTATTTTTAAATTTTTGAATCCGTAATTTGTTTTTTATTTTTGTGAGATAGACTCTTTCATTAAATTTTTTGTTACTTTTGACTCGGTCAACGTTTGGTGAATGATATTTTTAAAAATTATTGTTTACATTTTTTTTAGGCAACTTGATATGTTTAGTCCCTTATCTTTGTACACTTGGTAAGATGGGTCCCTAATATTTTTTTAAAATAAAATAAAATCTTTTATTTTTTTCGTTTTTACACTTAGAAAAATAAGTCATTTCCTTTTCTTTTTCTTTTATTACATTTGACCAAGTTAATGCTTGCTAGCCTTTTTTCTTCATATGTTAGGTATTTTTGAAAAGTCACTATTTACAGTTTTCTTTTTATTTGTTTATTAAATAAAAGAACAATTTTTTTCCTTCTCTCAACAAACCAAATCAAAAAAATAAATGTCATGATTTCTTGTTCATTGTGATTAGTAAAAATTTAAAATGAACTACCAATTATTATTATTCTTATTGAAATGAAAAAAAACAAGTGTAATAATTGTATTGTATTCATGTTAATAAATAATGTCAATATAAATTTATGATAAGATAACTAACTCACGCTATACATGACATGAAATAAAATAATCAATCAAAATTAAATTTGAACAAACTCATGTAACGATGAATCATAAGTGAAAATAAAGTAATTATGAATATGATTATGATTTTATTTTTATGACTTAAATGGGTTGAAATCACTTTTTATCAACAATAATCTTGTTCACTCATTTTCAATTCTAAATAACTATTTTTTTAGTACAGTTTCTAATCTTTTAGGGAAAATTGTGAAAAAAAAAATGATTTTTTTTAAAAAAATAAATAAAAAGAAAAGTGTAAATAGTGACTTTTCAAAAATATCTAAACATTTGAAGAAAAAAAAGAAAAGCAAGCATTAACTTTGTCAAATTTAATAAAAAAAATTAAGGAAAGGACCTAGTTCACTAAATGAAAAAAAAAAGACTTTAAAAAAAATTAAAAAATGATTAGAAATCTATCTTACAAAGCGTAAAAAGATAAGAGACTAAACATATCAAATTGTCTAAATAAAGAAAAATATAAACAGTGAGTTTTCAAAAATACCATTTACAAAATGTTAACGGAATGATCTATCTTATCAAAATAAAAAAATCAGGGATTCAAAAATTTGAAAATAAAGATTAGGGACTTAAATTGTCAATCAAAAATAGTTCAGAGGTTAAATTCATCAATTTCCATTTGTTTGCACTTTAACAATTTGGTCAAAGTCAACATTATTTTATCCCATTTCCAAAAACATAAACAGTCTTACCTAAATGAGTGATCTGAAACTCAATTTGAAAAAAGTATTCTCAAAATATAATGTTATTTCAAACAAAAGATTTCTTAGGGATAAGTCTTATTTTGAAGCCTGATTTAACATCAATTTGGAGAAATGTAGGCTTTGATTTATGGTCTAACAATTAACACAATCTTGAAAGTAATTTGTAATTGAAAAGATTAAATTAAAATTAGAATATTGTTGCTAATCAAAATGCAATTAGTCGATGAGTCAATCATCAATTTTAACTATCAACTGACAAGTCCTGAATCGACTAATGAATTAGGTGAAGATGACCACAAAACAGTTATAAATCTCAGCAGATTGAGGTTGATGAGTCCGTGAAATATTTTTTAAATGATGGGTTTTAGAGCAACTATAGAAAACCTTCAACATCCTTCGGTGTAATGCAAAATCACTAAATATTTGGATAAAAATACTTTGGAATGGACAAATTTTATTATTTTGAGCAGCCCAATCAATTTCAAAGAACTCTCCAACCTAGCTAATTTTCTTTTAAGCCTTAAAGAAAAGCAAAAAATGAATCTACAAAGCGATAAAGGAAAGCTATACAGGAAAGTTGTAAAGAAATTTATCTAAACAAGCTTTAAACTTAAGGAAAGCAAGAAAATAAAGTTGAAAAAGCAATTTGATAAATGAAATGCCGTTTAGTTTAATAGTGTCATGGTTGATCATGCTAATGTCTTTGTTTCATCTTCATTGCTCTTATTTATAGACAATTGGCTCGGTCGGTTTTCTTGATCATCAAGCTCCATTATCCCATGTTCCCCACGTTTACACATCTCTTGGAACCACTTCCTCCGTGACCGAATCACATCTAGAATCATTTATGTATGTTTGAAGTAGTGGGAGTACAGGTTTGACTTGGTCTTCAATCAGCAAGATTGCCCAATTGATCAAGAAAAACAGTTGTGTCAATCGGGTGTCTCTTATCATTAGCAAATAGCCACAAAGTTAGGAAAATAGTTAAGTTTGAACCACTTCTCCATGATCTAACCATATTTGGAGTCACTTATGAACATTTAAAATCATGAGAGAAATGTTTTAACTTAGTCTTGAGTCAGCTGATGTAACATTATCTCTATTACCTAATCAGACTAAAAATTAGAAAAGTAGTTGCATTCATCAACCGTCATCGTCTATCAGCAACTCATCTTCAATCGGTTGACTCTTTTCATTAGTTAATTAATCAATATCATAAATTGAGAGATTTTATCGACTATTTATGAAAAAAATGATATTTTTTATGTCAACAAGTACAATATATATATATATATATATATATATATATTTTGAAAGATTAATCAAAGTTTGCAACAATAGGTTGTCCTCCAACTATTGGTTACATGTTATGTAATCCACCCAAGTTGGACAAATTCAGAAAGCTCCTAAGTTATTTATAAATGTTTGAATAAGCCACCAGGCATCAACTATATACTTTAGCTCATATTTAATAGAGTGTCGGTTTCCAAAAAAAGTACGTAAACAATAGCTGGTTTCTGTTGCTCTCGAATGGAAAAAAATAATCAAACTTCTTTCATTTTCTGGCATTGTTGTGAGCCAATAATGTTAGCACCTCGCATTTGGCTAGAAATGGAAGCAACTTGTACAGATTCTCCAATCACATTAATACAATTTTAATTATCTTCATACGCTCAAATATATTTATATATTATCTATAGGAATTAAAAAACATTTTTTTTATCGAGAGAATGACTCCAACACATGACTTTTACAATCATATGTAGTGTCTATTTACCAGTTAAATTACATCTACTTGAATGGAAGAACTCTCAAGACTAGGCCAAAGTGAAACCATACACATGGATCTAAGTCACATTTTTTCAAACTTTCAATGAAGTGTTAGGTACAAATTCACTTCTTGATGTAAATGAGTATTTTGCTCGTAATGCACATGTTTGTCCCAAGTCCATGCATGCATATAAATGATGTTGTAGATTTCAAAAAGTCTATTCTTTTTCTTTCTTTCTTTCTTTTTTTACAATTCGGGTTTCAAGCTTCGCCTGACTAATTCTAGATGTCTAAACACCAATTTTTCACTGTTAGAACCTTTGTCTGACTAGTCTTGGACCCCTAAATACTGGTCCCTCAGTGGGCAGGTGATGTAAATTTGCGAGATATGTCTCAACTAGCTAGGGTCTAAAAGAGGGTCATTAATCAGCCTACAACATGTCAAATCTCAACATCACGTGAGATAGGATTTGAACCTACACACTATAAAGTTGCCAACTGAAACTTAACTACTTCATCCTTTGCTACTGAGCTGGGCTCAAGGGACTATAAAAAAACACAAAAGTCTATTATTGGCTCAATAGCATGTGGGTGAGAAACGCTCTTATATATATAGAGAGAGAGAAAAAAAAAGAGAGAGAGAGAGAGAGAGGAAAACACATCTTAAACAAATTCTCCTTAGCTTATGTTTTGAACATAACAGGTTGCAAAATTACATGGCGCATTAGAATTTCCCTTCATAACAATTTACGAAGCTGAACGAAAAATTTGCCAATTCTAATAGTAATTGAAATTATTTTTTTGAACAATAAATGAGATATCACTCCCAAATAATTAAAATTTTAATGTTATGTTTGATACTATAGGCTATTAGATAGTCATATATATATATATATATATATATATATATATTGACCTTGAAATATTAGATGCCAGAAAATGTTTCCTCGAGATTGGCCATCGATGTAAAGAGAAAACGTAATATAGCAAGTAGGAATAAAAGTAGGATTTCGTGGTGTGGAAGTTCACCCTTATTGGTTCATTGCTACCTTGTGGAAAAAATGTTGCTTAATAAAAAAGAGTTCTACATCTTGATGTTGGATTATTCACTAATTGTGATCATGTCTTGAATTTATAAATTTACAAATCCATAAATGTTCTGATTATAGCTAACAGGAATTACCATAAATTTCTAGTTTTGATTGTGTGGAGCCTATCATTAAATAATGAACTAACAATTCGTCCAAAAAAAAGAAGAAGAAAGAACTAACATTTTGGAAACAATTGCAAGTATGGTGTCATATCTCATTAAACTGGTCTTAGGTATGATTTTTAAAAATTATGAGTTTGAATCATATTATCTATAATTGTATTGCATTGTATATAATATTATAATATTATCATGAGTAGAAATCAATATAGAAGATAATAAAAAGGAATTTCGAAATGTCCCTATAGTAGTTTGATAAAATAAGTTTATATTATACTATTGTACACATTTTCATTATTCTAATAATGAAAATTTTTTAATTATTATTTGGAGGGGGATTAGCATGACTAAGACTAAGACTAAGGTAATTGAAATTTTCTTCTTCTTTTTTCATTTTATTTTAAGTGTTGTGTCTTCCAAATAGTCAACCAAATTAGTCGCTCCTCTTATTCTTATCCACATGTTAGTAATTCCCATAATTAACCACTTTAAACTATAAGACCGCAGATGCTTTGGAGTCCTTAAACCTAATAAGTATCATTAGACGACCACTACATCCTTAAAGCAGCAACAACTACAACTATAGTATTGATAAACAAATAAATAAGTGAAGATCCTTTGAAAAGGTGAGAAGCAGTTATAATTAATTATGGGGCAACCTTAGTGGCTTTGAAAAAGAATTAACTTTGCTTTAGCAATGAGAATAATTATAGGTTATAAGCTACAATGAGCTATTATTAATTAGTTGGCCATGAGTAGGAATTGTTGTCAGCCGCCTTCAAATAAATGGCTATGAAGATGGAGAGAATAATAAATTATTTGCTGGCAAAAAAAAAATTGAACATTTGTTAATATTTTACAATTAACTTTCTTAATTTGTGAATATTTATATTCAAATAACAAATATGAGCTCACATTAACCACACATAATGAGGATGACTCCATAACTTACTTCAAAGGCTCTCCATTTTTGTAACAAGACATAAAGGAACATCATGAGTTCAAGACATAATATTTCTCATTTAACTATTATAGAATTTAAAGAGTCAAAAGATTAATGAACATTTTTTTTTTATAAAAAAAAAAACATTACAATTATTACAAACATGACGGGAACTCATAATATTGTGAGAATGCTTATTTGAAGTTGCACATTGGTTGCAGATTGTTTTTTCTTCTAAGTTTGTTAGCTTCATTATCTGCTCTTGGGTTGTAGTGTATCATTTTGGTGCTGATGTTGCAGTTTTCTTCATCTCTTGGTGGCTAACTTATTTGTGTCTGTTTTGGTGTTTTGTTACTAATGGTTGTTTGTTTGGATTTTCAGTTTGATTGGATTTTGCTTGCAGTTGGTTTTCTGGTTGTACTAAGATGGCTTTTGCCACTCTCTTTATATTAATAATATCTTGTTTTTCAAAAACAAAAGTTTAATTATTAAATTATTTAATTAGACTCTATTATATAATTTTATAATTTTTTTATCCAAAACATGAATTCATAATATTTAATATTAATTTCCTACTTTAGATTATATTATACCTTTTATTGAATATATCTTTATAAAAAATTAAGAATTTGAGCCAAAGATCAAGAAATAAACATGATTACTAAATGTAGCATGAAATTTCTAAATATGTCATTTTTAATTTCCATTTCCCCAAACTACCCTTGAACCCATTCACTCCCTCTATCTCTCTCCCCCCCCCCCCCCCCTCACCACTGCCAGCAGAAATATTTTCAACCGATAAACACCACAAAAAATCAAGTAAATTGGATGTAAATTCGAAGGATTCATCTGTTAAGAGGTTAGTTAATATTAACTTTCTTGTTTTATTAATCATATTATATTGTTGAAAAGTTTGTTAGAAATTGAAAATGTGTTAAATATGAAATTTGCATCAAATTATATGACTTCTTAAGTGTTTATCATGGAATATTTGCTTGTTATATTTCTTGATTCATTGGTAAGTTGGTATTATTGTGGATTTGTAATGAAAAACTTTGAATGAATTGGAGGGTTCGAGAAACTACTCATGGAGAGGCATGAATAGCTCATACTCATGCTCACCCAACAAAGATAACAATTCGCCCGACTATTCAATCCCTCAATGCTCTTGGATGAGCATGGCCAAGCTACTCATCTTCCTTGGTAAGCATGTGCCCAAGTCGCTCATCATATATTCCCCAATCCAAGATGATTGAGTAGTTGGGCATTGCTTGATCCAATATCAAAATCTTTGAAAAATTGAATCATTCTTTAAAAGATCTAAATAGAAGTGAGCATTTGTTCTTTTCTTTTTTTTTTAATGAGTGAAAAGATCATGCATTAGATATATCCAAGTCAGGATTACAAACAAAAGATGGAGAACCATCATTGTCACACAACATGTCATGAGGTGCGTTGGATGGTAAAACATATCCACAATGACCATTTGTTCTGTTCTAGAGAGAGAGCTGAGAAAAAAAAAATGCAAGGGGCATTTTGGTCATAAGGATGTTAAGTTCAATAATTCGGATGCTGCATTCAGCCCAATAAAAGTTAGAAGGAGAAGTCAGCCCAATACATTTTAGTCCAAGAGAATGAGAGCCGAAAAACACAGAATATTATGAAGCCCAAGAGGAGAGAATCTGTGCCTCGACCCAACAAACAAAACAAATAAAGCATAGAACGGTAGAGGGCATTCAGCATTTGACATATATTAATACTATTATTTTTATTATTAATTTCATACTTTGAATTATATTATACTTTTTATTAGATATCTTTTTTACAGAAAATTGGGAGTTTAAACCAAAGATCAAAAAGTTAGAAGAAGAATTCAGCCCAATAGAGCTTAGCCCAAGAGAATGAGAGCTGAAAAAGGAATATACGAACCCACAAAAGGAGAGAAACTGTGCCTGTGCCTCAAAAAAAAACAAAACAAAAGGGGAAAAGAATGGTAGAGGGCATTGATGTCACTTTTAGTGAGCTACGTTCTTTGCCCTTCTTTCAAAATTTTCCATTAAGTCAACCTAAGCCAACGTTAGGCTAAAAGATCTGAGGGTTTCCTTTTCCAATTTAAGGGTAAAATTACAACTATGGCTCTTCATTTGTCCAAACTCAACTAAACTTTAAGATATCCAAAATCAAAGAGACATTGTCAAAGATCCATTAGCTATTGTCAAAATCAATCTTCCATTGTTGTTACAAATACATGTAAATAGGAATTTCTTTGAAACAAAGCCAGAAGATGAATAATGACTAAATGGGCACTCTAACTTTTCTTTTTATTCTATAAATTATATCTTGTAAACTAAGATTAGGGTTAGGGCTAGGTTTAGGATAGGTAAATTTTATCTTTTCAACTAAGATTAGGGTAAGGGTTTATCCTTTATAAAAGAAAAGTTATTCAGTTTTTCATTTATTATCAATCTTTTAACTTTGTGAATTTCCAGATTACTTATATTTGTAGTGGTGATATAAGATTGATTTCGAACAATTGTTAATGATTTATGATAATGCCTTTTTTATTTTAAATTTTTTAAAGTTTGGTTGAGTTTGGACAAATGAAGAGACCCTGGTTTTTATTTTTTCTTTAATTGGAAAAAGAATACAATTGAGACAAACATTGACTTAGGTTTTGAGATAATGACAAATTTAATGGAAGGACTAAGCGTGTAGTTTTAAAAAAGTTTAGGGACCTAAAAAGTTAAAAAAATTAAGGGGCCAACTTTACTAACATTTTAATAAAATGTTAAAGGGACTAAATTCATCAATTTACTGAATTATTATATAAAGGACATATGGAGGGACAAAAATGTCCCTTAAATTTTTTAGTCAATGCTGACTAAATGAAGCGAAAAATATGACTGAGACTCAAGGACTAAAGACGCAATTTGAAAAAATTAAGGGACCTAAAAAGGCCAACTCACCAAAAGTAAAAAGTTGAAGGACGAAAAAGGAATTGCCGTTCTAGCAATTCATTTTGGAATTGTATTCACACTATTTATGTTGTGCACCAAGACACGGTTTAATCAAATGATGGTGACATATTTCTAGCAAATTGTCGTATAACAACACAATTGACTTATATCAAGAAGATTTTTTTAAAAAAAAAAATTGATTTATATATATGTATTGAATTTTAAAATATTCATCATTATAAAGCCATATATATAATAAAAATTATGTTGAATCGTATTATTTGAAGTATATAATTCAAGAAAAGTGTATTTAATAATAGAATTTTTATTATTTTTTTCTTTAAAAAAAGAATTATGTCTAATATGACATGAGTGTACTTTTTTATTCTTATGCAGATATATTATAATTCCTCTATAATCATTTGAATATTTTTCTTTTTTTTATAGTAATAAGGAACTTATAACATCTAAATTGTAGTTCACACTAGATTATACTTGGCATAATTGCACAAATATATTAAAGAGTATGTACATTTGAAGGGGGAAAAAAGAAAGAAAATGCACAACATGGATATTAAATAATGTAGCAAAGAATGCCTATTACACAAGGAAAACAAAAGCAAAATATTGTAAAACAAGAAAAATTTATTACGCCTTTCAACAAGAAAAGTCTATTATTTTACTTTCTTCTTCAGCCATTGGATTTGAAAATTAGAAGGTTGGAAAAAAGGAAAAACACTTCAAGGTCTGTTTCTTTTCTATATAAATTATGGACAACAACACAAATAAATTGTGTTTACTCATATATACAAACTTCTCTCCTAGAGTTTATCTATGCAAAGTTGCAAGTAAGACTAACATTTCCTTGCCTCCACTTTCATTTCCTCTTTTGATATTCATTTTTTTTTCGTGAAAGAAAAATTAATATGGTTCGATCTATATTCCCAGCATCAATTTATATAAGATGTATCAAATAAGTCTTTTTAATTCATAATTATAAAATATTTTTATTATTTTTTATAATTATTATGTATGTTATTGTCAAATTCACTCTTATTTTATTAAGAGCTGAAAGAGATAACAATAGTTTATTTGTTTTAAAAAAATTAAATAAATAAAAATATAATGAAAATTAAAAGAATTTATTGATTTTTGTAATTTTATTTAAAATATTTTATAAAAAAAGTTTGAAGAGAGTAACTTTTTAAATATTGACTAACTCATTTTTTAATTAGAAAAATATTATTGTGGTGCCCATTAATAAATTACATTTTTTATGGGTGGAACCCTGACATTGACTTTGGAAACTTGTAAATATTTTCATGGGTAGCAGCCAGTCAACTCGAACCTATCCTCCAACTCATATATATTTAGGGTATAAATAGAATCAAAATCGTACTTTTCTAACTTAACCACTCCCTTGCACTTCTTTCCTGTGCTTCTCCCAAACATGGCTGCACTTTCCCAATTCTTGTCTCGGCTCTACACCATAGCCCTAATCTTCTTCACCATTCTCATCCTCGAACTGGTAATTTTCCTGAGATCCATCACCGGAAACTTGCATAACTCCAAACACCGCCGGATCACCACCAAACAACAATATCTCAAACTCATCGAAGAAAAGAATCCGGCGACCAATTACACGACCGGATTAAGAGCGGAGTCAATTGAGTGTTCCGTTTGTTTATCGCTGTTTGAAGATGGAGATTCGATTAGAAAGCTCAAATGTAATCACATCTTCCACAAGGATTGCCTTGACCAATGGCTTCAGCAAGATTGGGCTACTTGTCCGCTTTGCCGGAGCAAGGTTTTGCCGGACGAAATTATGGCGAAGTACCGGCAGTTCCTGAATCAACAGGAATATGAAGGCAGTGATGAAGAATTGATTTTCTTGTTATCCGCATTACATGGTAATCATTTACGAAGATTTTTGTAGTATTTTTATTTTCTTTGATGTTGTATATAAAAATTTAAGATATATATTTCAAAGCTCTAGAAATATAAAATATGTGCATTTTAATATTGGAAATTTGATCAATACTTATATCTGAGTTTACAGGGTTTTGAACTTTTTCTTCTTTCCTCCAGCCAGTTATATGTGTATATATATATATATATATATTCAAAATGTTAACATTCAAATCTTAATAATAAATAAAATATAACTCTATTCATCGTTTTTAATTCAATCTACCTTGATCTTCTTTAAAAATTAAGAAACATATATTTAAATTTAATTAAATTATCAATTTAATTTTAACCCTTTATATCTCTTCATTTAAAAGCTAAAAAAATGTATTTGATTTTAATTAAATTATCAAAATATTTTAATATAATAAATTGTGAGATTAATAATTTAATGTTATTTAAATATTTTAAATTAAAATTTTGATAGGTAAAAATTATGACTTAATGAAATTAATAATAAAATTTTATATAAAAATATATATTTATTTAAAAATAATGAATATTTAATTTTAAATAAAAATATAAATATTTAATTCAAACATTAGCCGCCATTGCGTCAAAGTTAAGCGTGGAATTTTGCCCAGGTTTAGGAAAGGTAAAAGTGTTATTTTCCTCTTTATTTGTTTAAATTAATTTGCTATTTTTTCTTTCTACAAAATAAAAGTATGTATAGTTTTATTGAAAAATTCATAAACTTTTTTGTTAATTTATTAAGACTTCACTTTTAATTATTTCATGGATCCAACCGCCATTAATGCTGTCGTTAATATTCTCGGCTAATAAATACCAAAATTGACAGCATGACTATCTATCTAAGATCGCTTCAGCAGCAAAAAAGAAAAGAAAGAAAGAAAGAAAAAAAAAGACAGCTTCAAAATATCCTAAAAGTTAGAGAATGTTAATTCTCTTTTGCGTTTTTAACCTATTAAGAGTGTTCTCATTGCTTTGTAAAAAAAAAAAGGAAAAAAGAATGTTCTTATGGCATTTTTTTATTAAAAAAATGCATTAAATTATCGAAAACATAATTCAAATTCATGATTTTTAAATCGTTTATTAATCGATTTTATCTATTTTATTCATGGCTTAAATAAAATTAAGAAAGTATTCATTAATTTTTTAATTTTAATACCGATATTAAGCTCACTTTTAATTTGATTGATCAATTTCTTAGGCCAAAAAAAACAGAAGAAAAGAAAAGATTATTGAGTAAAGAAAAAGAAAGAACCTCATCTTACCACAATTATCACCTTCATAATTCCAATAAACCAAAAAATGTATATTGGAATCTCATCTTTCTAATTATATGCATGGCTCTTAAGAAGCTTATTCTTATATATTCATAATCTCAATAAACCAAAAAACTAACTGATACTACTACTATTGAGTTTATTATAAAATAAAAAAAAAATTATGAGAAGAGTTTATTATAATTGACTATCAATATAATTGCTAACTATTGGTAGACTTTTTTTAATATTATACACAACAATTGAATATGTAGTCAACTATTAATATAATTTCCAAATGTTTGTAATTGTTATAGTCCACTGTCAATACAGATGCCAATCATTCTCCTTAGAATTGAGCTTATATTAAAATGAATTTTCAAGCAAGAGCACTGTCAATTTTTTAATTTTTGTTTTTACAAAAGTTATAACTTTTCCTCTTAAATTCAATTTTTTATATATAGCATACAACCTATGTTCGTTTTAAAATATAAAGTATTTTGTAAAATTTGATAAATATTTTAATGAATTTTTTTATTATTATCATTACTAGTGATTCTACTTCAATTTTTAAGTAAGTTAATTGTGATTCTTTTTATATAAGTGGATTTTTAAAAAAACAATTATAAAAAGATCTTACTTTGTATACAAAAATTTAAGGTGATTTAATATTTTAAAATAGAGGTCGTAATTCTTATAAATTTATGAAATAAACAAAGTCTTAGTTTCAAAAAAAAAAAAATCTTACTTTGGATACAAAAATTTAAGGTGATTTAATATTTTAAAATAGAGGTCATAATTTTTATAAATTTATGAAATAAACAAAGTCTTAGTTTCATTAATTTATGAAAGTGTAGGTCTGTCTACCAAAGTTTTTTTTTTGGCCTTTTCCAAGTACCTTAGGCAGCAAAATGCAATTTCAGCTTGAGGAAAAAACTCTCTCTAACCTTTCTTCTCTGCCAAACCATCTGCACAAACTTGGCGTTGATTGGATCTCTTTTCTTTTTTGCTTTAAGTATTTTTGATACTTCAAGAGTTTATTCTTCATTTTCTCTTCTTGTTAGTCATCCTTTGGATAAAAAAGAGAGAGAGTTCATGTTTTATAAGAAACGGATGAAATCAGTGTTGCAAATAGGTTTGATTTTCAAAAATAAATTAGATATTTAATTTTATATTCACATATTTGATAGTTGCTTATCATAGATCGAAGGACTTGATTGTTATGAAAGTTTTCAATGTTCATTTATCTATTTATAAATGAAAACAATGTTAAGGATATCTACAAATATTTGATATAATTTTGACTATTATAGTCAATTCATATTAAGTAATTTCCTCTTATTTAATTTTGACTTTTATGTCAATTTATCTTAATGAAAATTTACTTTTATTTTCGAAGAAAAAAAGTACCTACATAAAACTAAGGCATTATTATGAGGATGTTGTAGCTCTTTTTATGTGTTTTTTTTTTTTTTTTGAGGAGAGAAGGATGTTGTGGTTAATTCATTGAAAACGGAGTTATTATTTTTTAAATGTAAATCGGTTAGTTTTTTTATTATTGAGATGATGAATATATAAGAATAAGAGTACTAAGAGCTTGCTGATTAAAAGGGCAAGTGTTGGAATTTGAAGGTGATAGCGGAGACGAGCTATTGCTGCTTGTATCAATCGGAGTTTTAAACGAGGAGTTCTTTATTTTTTTAACTAAGAATATGTTCTTATATAATCAATCATTTAATTAGTATAAATTGGCAATCAATTTTTAAAAATTATTGGAAATTAGTAGTAAATAAACGCACAATTAGTTTTAGTGAGAAATTTAAATTTATTATTATTTTTTAAAAAATAATATTTAATTTTGAATATCTTAAAATAGAAATAATAAAATATTTTAATGTAACGAAAGATATATAAATTAAGTATATTTTACAATCTGAATATCTCAATATCTTGAAAACAACAAAAGGTCAATCCAATAAATTTTCTTGCAGTAAGGTTTTTTGTTTTTTTGACAACTTGCAGTAGGGTATTGAGTATTGAATTTTGAGTCAAAGAATTTGAATGCGATGTTTTTAATTGCTATTAGTTTTTTTTTATCTGGAATGTAAATTATGTAATACTACAAAAATATCTATCTAAAGTTTTCTTTCTTTGTTTTTTTTTAAAATATAAGAATATAGGGTAAAAGGTGCTGGTTCCCCTTATAAAAAAAAAATATATAGTTTTTACCATCGATTATTTTGACAAGTTCTTGCCATTAAATTATTAAAAACTTCAAAAATTACCTTTTCGTATTTTGATTAATAAATACAATGATACAAAGAGCTATAAATTTTTTTGACACATTTAATATAAATCTAGAAAAACAGCTCATTCGTTGCCATCAATTCCGCAAGATTCCGAAAACTAAATGATAATCAGAGGAACCCACAACCCCACATATTCTCAATAACAAGATGGTTTCAATGTAACCAAACTCATCCAAAAATTCTGAAAAGATCATCGAAAATCAGCCAAAAATAGAAGGACAATTTTTTTTTTACTTTTTAACCGTTCAAGAACAAACACTTGTCAAAATAAAGTTTGATTGCAAAAACTAGAATTTTTTTATACTCCAAGAATACATGTGTAAAGTTTGGAATGCTAAGAATGAATGACTATCTTAAAGGAGAACTTTGGATTGCCATATATATATAGTTGAGTGCTAAAGTATGTGTAATGTGTAGATAAATTCTTTAGAAACATAAATTTAAATATATTCGAATTTTATATAAAATAAATTTTTATTAAAATATTATAAAAATTTAGGATGAATTTAAATCGTGTTTCTCGAAGTAGGTGGAGAGTCTTTCACTCGTTAAAAAAAAAGGACTTTGGTGCACTGTTCTGTCGGCGCTCGACAGGGACTTCTATCTACTGTACGGTTTTTCCATTTTCTCCCTCCCCACACACTCACCTGGCCTTTTGTTTTTTCTTCATTTCCTATGGTAGAGTTTTTAATTTTCCCCATCACATGACAAGTCTCGAATTACACAAGAAAACTTATTCAAAAACAAAGTACACAATTCTTCATATTATAATTTTGAAAAATAATTTTTTATTTTGTTTTTGAAATGAAAATAGTTTTTTTTATTTAAATAGTATTTTTTTATTGAAAATTAAAAGTTTAATAAGATATTTTTTTATCATATATTATTGATAATAATATATAATATATAAAATATAATTAATAATTTGTTTAAGATTGTATTTTTAATTAAAAATAATAAAAATAATTCTTTATGTGAATATGTAGAATCCATTTATAAGGTTAGAATAAAACTTGAATGAGATATTAATTTTAGAGGTAAAAAAATTATTTTGAGAGATTTTTATGAAAAATGCCGAATTTGTTTTAAACGTTATTGTTCAAATTGAGCGGGTATTTAAGAGATTTTCTACGTTTTTTTTTTCTCTTTTCTTTTTGGTAATTTCTAAAGTTCAATTTTATAAGAAGGTGTTTCAAATATCTAATAAACTTTTTACACGTATCATACAAGTTATTTTGATTTTGAGGAATATACTGTGATCCCGTTTTAAAGCTGGCGGTGATGTATTTGTAAGCTGTTCCTAAGACAAAAGAAGTTAAGGGACATTTGGAAGATGGGAAATTGAAATGGCAGTATGCTGAATGCAGCTTTGGAGTATGTAGACTTCTTTCAAATCCAAATCTCAATTCTAAGATTTGGCAAATAGATTCCTAAGAGTGATTAGTGACTTGACCTAGAAATCACATGCAAGTTGTTTTCAATACAGCTTGTCCTATATATTTTTTCTCTCCTTTTCAACCTTTTTTCTTTTAACGCAAATATATTGCTCATGTACTCACTTTCGTCAATTTTTATAGGATGTTTAACTAATTTTACACAAATCAATAAATTATTTTATTTTTCATTATATTTTTATTTATTTTAATTTTTATTGAAAAATGAAGTATTTGTTATCAGTTTTCTCTCTCTCAATAAAATAAGAGTAAATTTAAAAATAACATACATAATAATCATAAAAATAACAAAATATCTTATAATTATAAACAAAATAGTTTTCTTAATGCATATTATAAAAAGTATGAACGGAGTGCTGCTTTTTTTTGACTTTTAAGTTTTCAATGAGATCTCCATGTATAGTTTAACATAAATGACATTTTCAAACAATAATTCTAGGCTTGTATTTAAGAAAAGAGTTTAAAGTCGAATATGGGTTAAAATGTTTTTAAGCTAAAATTATCACATAATAAAAAACATACATATTTATTGCTTGTGATTTTATATTGGAGAAGTTGTGTCTTCCCCTAGTGAAAGTCAGACTCGACCGTTGTAATTTGAGCAAGTCTAAAGTAGTCTAATTAAACATGAGATACCGAGTACTCTAAAAATAAAATAAAACAAAGAAAATAAATATTTGATATATATTAGGATGATTGCTAATTTGTTCCCTCAAGTTTCTTATCTTCCTTGGTTTGGTTCCATTACTTTTTTTATTTTACCTTTTAGGCCACTTGACAATTTATAAGTGACCATTTTGATCATTATGACAAAAGTACTAGCAGAACCCGACAAAAAGATGCACATGACGATCATGTATGAGTAATTTTTCAAGGGCAAAAATGAAGCATCAATGTTAAACCTCTCTTAAAATCATATTTACTTGTTCTCTTCGTCTAATTTCACCTTCAAAGTGCATGTTTTCTCAAAACCTTCTCCTAATTGAAGAAGATCAAAGTCGTAGGAGGGTGAAGAAGAAATATCTAACAAACTTCGGTCTAAAGTGTTGGGAAATATAAGTATCGTTTTAGATTAAAATAGTTGTCACACAACTAAAATAAAATTGAGAATAATGAAAATAAATTAGACACAAATATTTTACATGAAAAACCTCCAAACAAATCGGGATAAAAATCACGGAAAAATGAAATGATTTCTTTAACTATAATTTGAGCTTAAAAGCTCTTGAGATACAAAACTCTTTATCTACAAGATAGCTACTAAAGCTATACCTATATTGAAAGTTAGATAAATAAATGAGATTGAAAAAAAATTTATCTTAGGATGGGATGAAAAATCAAAGTGATAAAATTAGCTATTTATAGTGAAAATAACCCACATATTAAGAAAAAATTCATCCCTTATTTGAGTGAAAATTAGACAAATTTGGATAGTCTAATTTTCACACCAAATGACTAATTTGATTTAGTCAAGGTAGCCAACCAAAATGATATGATTTTTGCCCAACAAAGGACTTTACTATCAACATTCTCCCACTTAAAGTCACTTGTATAATCCTTCCATTTTTGTCAAACCATACTTCCTTACGTTTTTGCTAGGCCACACGAGGATCTACACCATTGAAAATTGTCAGTATTGATTGACTTAGTCATAACATCTGATAGGTTCTCATATGTGTGAATTTTATGCATATTCACACTACCTTCTTCTACTACTTCTTGAACAAAGTTATACTGAACCCTTATGTGCTTTGTCCTTGAATGAAAAGCTGGATTCTTTGCAATATGTAAAGCATTTTGATTGTCACAATATAGATCAATCTTTTTCTGCTTATGCCCAAGCTCATCCAATAAATTTTGTATCCAGACTGCTTCCTTGCAAGCTTCTGTAGCTGCCATGTATTCTGCTTATATTGTGGATAAAGCCACAACTGACTGTAGTTTAGAAATCCAGCTTATAGCTCATCCTGCAAGTGTAAACACATAACCAGTAGTAGACTTAATTTTATTGAGATCTCTTGCAAAATTTGAATCAACATAACCCCTGACAATTAAATATGATCTTTCGTAACATAATGCAACATTTGAGGTTCCTCTAATGTATCTCAAAAACCTCTTCTCAGTACTCTAATACTCTTCACCAGGATTTACCATGAAACAATTGACAACTCATATTGCATGTGTAATGTCTGGTCTTGTACATGTCATGACATATATTAAACTTCTCGCTGCTGATGCATACAGTACTCGAGACATTTTTCTCCTCTCTACTTCACTGCTATGACACATACTTGAGGTTAACTTGAAATTAATAGGAAGTGGGGTAGAAATTGACTTACTGTCTTGCATATTGAAGTGTTGCAAGATCCTTTTAAAGTAGTTCTTCTGTGAAAGCCAAATCTTCCTGTTATTTTTGTCTCGGTGAATTTGCATCCCTAGAATCTTATATTTGCTGGTTCCAAGTCCTTCATTTCAAACTTCCTAGCTAAATGTGCCTTCAATTCTTAGATTTGAACTTGTTGGGGCCTGCTACCAACATATCATCCACATACAACAATAAGATAATAAAGTTATCTCTATCAAACATTTTGTAGTACATACAATGGTCTGAACTGAGTCTCTTCTATCCAAGGCTAATAATAAAGGAATCAAATCTCTTGTACCAACATCTCGACGCTTGTTTGAGACCATACAGATATTTGTTCAGCTTGCAAACCAAGTTCTCCTTACATGTTTCAGTAAAACCTTTTGGTTGAAGCATATAGATTTCTTCTTCAAGCTCTCCATGAAGAAATGCAGTTTTCACATCCAACTGCTCCAGATGTAAGTTAAACGTAACACATATATCTATGACTATTTTGATTGTTGTAAGTCGAACAACAGGAGAAAATATCTCGTTGAAGTCAATACATTCTTTCTGAGCAAATCCTTTGACTACCAATCTAGCACGATACCGTTCCACTTGGTCATTGCTATCTTTCTTGATCTTGTATACCCATTTGTTCTCAATAGTTTTTCTCTCATGTGGTAGTGAAACAAGATTCCGAGTCTTATTTTTATAAGTGGCTTCAATTTCTTCTTGCATTGCCGTCATCTACAGAGAATAATCTTTGACTTTTATAGCTTCGTGGAAAGTTGAAGGCTCTCCATCATCTGTTAGTAGACAATATGCAACATTACCCTCCATAATGTAGTCTAAATGCCAAGCTGACGTGTGTTTATCCCAAGTTGACTTTTGAACTTGTGGAGGTGCATACTCAGCTTGCTCATGTTCATCATGTTTTGGTGCAGCTTCAGAAGAATTTGGAACTTCTTATTGTTTATCTTCAACTTGAAATGCAATAATCTCTGACTTCTCCTTTAAAGTGCTATCATTTTGTACTTTATCTTCTACAAATACAACGTCTCTGCTAATAATTACCTTGTGGGTTGTGGGATCCCACAAGCGATACCCCTTAACTCTAACAGCATACCATAAGAACAAACACGTCCTAGATTTTGGATTCAACTTTGATGTTTTTTGGGTGTTGTACATAACATAAATAGGACTCCCAAAAGTATGTAAGTGAGAATAACTTGTTGGATTACCAGTCCACATCTCCATTGGCATTTTTAGATCAATTGCGGTTGATGGTGACCAATTGATCACATAAGAGGCAGTTTTGACTGCTTCAACCCAAAATGATTTAGCCAACCTTGCAGTTCTTAACATTGCTCTCGTTCGTTCTAATAAGGTTCTATTCATCCGCTCTGCCACTCCATTTTGTTGTGGAGTATATGCCACCGTGAATTGTCTTTTGATTCCTTCTTGTTGACAAAAATTATCAAATTCATCACTAGTATATTCTCCTCTATTGTCTGTTCTTAAACACTTTATCTTTTTTTCAGATTCAAGTTCCACCCGCACTTTGAAAGTTTTGAAAACTTCAAACACGTCTGACTTCTTCTTAATTGGATACACCCAACATCTCTTGGAGTGGTCATCAATAAAAGATACAAAATATCTTGCACCTCATTGAGACATAATCGGTGCTTGCCAAACATCAGAGTGAATCAACTCCAATATAGTTTTACTTCTAGAATTTGTACTGCTAAACTTTAATCTGTGCTGCTTACTGATAACATAATGCTCACAAAAGGGTAATGAAACCTTTTTTAGTCCTGGAAGAAGCTTTTGGTTAGCGAGAATTTTCAAACCTAGTTCTGACATGTGATTAAGTTTACGATGCCACATTATTGTTGATTCTTCGTCCGAACTTGCAATTGCAACAAAGGCTTCTTTTTTTTGTTGTGTTTCTCCTTTAAGCATGTAGAAATTTGTTGCTATATTTTATCCTTTCATCACCACAAGTGCGCCTTTAACAATTTTCATGATCCCATCTTGAACATGGGTCTTACACCTATTACCATCTAATTGTCCCAATGACAAAAGATTTTTCTTCAAGCCTTTCACATGCCGTATCTCCTGGATGGTGCGAATTGTACCATCATACATTTTTAATTTGATGGTGTCAATATCATCAATTTCCAAGGTATGATAATTTCCCATGAACACAGAGCCTCTAGAAACAGGTTCATAATGATGAAACCATTCTCTCTGTGGAGTCATATGCCAAGTCAGACATCAGTGAAATTTTTTCTGCATTCAGCAACTATGACTGCCTCGCTGTATAGAATTTCACTATTTTCCGGAGTGCTTGCAATATTCCCTTGAACATTTGATAACTCAGGGACCCTACTCTTCATTTTACTTCAACAATCTTTCTTGATGTGCCCTTTCTTGCCACAATTGTAGCACTTGATATTCTTCCTACTTTTTGATTTTGATCTACCATAATTGTAACTCCCACTAGAACCACGTTCCATTGATTTTCCTTTTGTTATCGTCAAAGCTTCACCTTCCTGCGAACTTACTTGTCTGTTTTCCTTATTTTTGCATATGATTTCTTCTTCCAAAATAAAGGATGCAAAATCATCGAAGACTAGAAGATCTGTAAATATATTGTTCATTAGATTGATAACAAGTTGATCATATGAATCGGGTAGACTTTGTAGTAGAATCTCCACATGTTCAGATGTCTCTATTTTGTAACCTATAGATGTAAGTTGTGAAAATAGAGTATTTAAAGTGTTGATATGGTCAGTTACCGAAGTGGATTCTACCATTCGAAGAGTATAAAGTCTTCTCTTTAAGAAGATCTTATTGTGCAGTGACTTAGCCTCGTACAATTTTGTTAGAATATTCCAAATTTCTTTCGCAGTTTTCTTTTCTACCACACTAGATAACACTCCGTCAGCTAGAGCTAAATGTAGATCAGCAATTGCATCACCATCCATTTGGTTCCACTTGCTGTCGTCGGTGATTTTTGCAGGCCTACCTCCAATTGCAGCTAGACAATTGTCTTTTCTCAAAAGTGCCTTTGTTGAACTTCTCAACGTCGAACTTTGTTGTTGACATGATTTTCTCTTTACACTAGAAGCTCTGATACCACTGTTGGGAAATATAAGAATCGTTTTAGGTTAAAATAGTTGTCACACAACTAAAGTAAAATTGAGAATAATGAAAATAAATTGGATACAAATATTTTACATGAAAAACCCCCAAACAAATCGAGGTAAAAATCATGGACAAATGAAATGATTTCTTTAACTATAATTTGAGCTTAAAAGCTCTTGAGATACAAAACTCTTTCTCTACAAGATAACTACTAAAGCTATATCTATATCTAGAGTTAGAGAAATAAATGAGATTGAAGAAAGATTTATTTTAGGATGGGATGAAAAATCAAAGTGATAGAGTTAGCTATTTATAGTGAAAATAGTCCACATATTAAGAAAAAATTCATCCATTGTTTGAGTGAAAATTAGGCAAATTTAGATATCCTAATTTTCACACCAAATGACTAATTTGATTTAGTCAAGGTACCCAACCAAAATGATTTGGTTTTTGCTCAATAAGGGATTTTACCATCAACATAAAGAACTTCAAAACGAAAAGGAAAATGTTTTAATTTGGCTTCAGCCACCAAAGAACTTTCCTGATGTGTATGTTTGTACGTGCATGATAGTATTTAACTTTAACATATAATTTTTCCATCGAGTACCATTGTACTCACCTCACATTTTCTCAACTATTTCAAATGAGTACCATAGCTTTGATTATTGTCAGTTTGACATTTAATTAAGGCTTTCTATTTGAAATTAGAGCTATGTTTCATGTTTGAACCTAGGAAATTTTACTCTAAAAGTTCGGGGATTTTGATTTGAACATTAAAATATTATTTTCAGTTGCTTTGGTTCTGCTTTTAGTATAATTTCAAAATTTGGATGTTACTAGATGACCACATGGTACCTAGGCTGTCCACACTTTGGTTAACTTGAAAATGCATGCATAGTTAAGTTTGAAATAAAGAAACTTTGGAATAAGGGTTTTGAATAAATGGTACTTGATACTTGCAAAAACAAAGTTTTGAAAGACGGTTATGCATATTTTACCATAGCCTTTCTTGAGAGAGTGCAAGATGCAATAGCGAACTCACTTGTTGTTGACCATAAGTGGTATTTTATGGATACAACTATTACATTCCTTGCATGTCGAAAGATAGGTATAAATACACTTTATACTTTCTTATCATCAAGACATTGTGCATAAACTTTCGAAAGTCATAGAATTTGTTCTTAAGCTTGATTTGATCATTATTACTTGATTATCTTGATCATATTTGTGAAAATCATCTCGTGTCTTCTTCGTTTGATCCATGTTGAGGTGGAATTAGAGAGAATTCTATTGTGTAAAGAGTGATTGAGATATATCAAGGTTGCATTGTTATAAAACCCTAAGTGTGAAATGTGTAATGTGTGAGCATTATTTTGTATGAAGATGTTATTGCGTAAGATTGTAAGTGTGACATAGATGACCCTCTTGTATAATCTTTGGATTGAGATTAGTGGAATGTTGTAAAATCCTTAGATACGTAACTTAATGTAGTGAAGTAAATTCATAGGTTGACTTAAACTGCTGTAAATCATCACGTCTCTTTTTTTATTTTGCATTTATTAGTTGTGTTTGTTTTATTTTGCATTTATTAGTTGTGTTTGTGCATTCGTTGATTTTCAACTCACACACATTGAAAAGTTCAAAATAAAAGAATTTTGATTTGCCAAATAGTTTCTAAAAACATAATTTACCCCCTTATTTTTTTCATACATTTTATATATATATTATATGCTACTAAATTTGCTAATCCTTTTGCATTTTTATTCTCTCATCCATTTATTATATTAATCTCAGTATTCTTGTAATCTTTTACATGTAAGCACAAAAAATAATTTTGTGCAAAATGTATGTTGAAATTGTATTCAAATTCAACGGTTTTAAGTGCTCTTAAAAGGTTGTAATTTTTTAAATAATTAGGCAAAATGAAATGCCAATCCAATTTTTTCTTCTTTTTATTTATAAAAACATAGAAATTGGAAAATAAAAGAGTAAAATTGTGTTGAGATTTTTACCAGTTGATGGGTTAAATAAGTAATTTAGAGGATTGAACTCTTACCTATTTAATTTTGTGTCAAATCTTATGTCAGTTTTATCCGTTTATTAATCATTTTGTGTATGAGTTAGCATATCAATTGTGATTACCTAATTTAACAAAAAAAAATAACACGATATGATGATAGTCAATCATTAGTATCTACTTAAAACTGTGCAGAAATATATATCGTATCTATTTCCAATATTCAAATAATTGGACAATAGCTGGAAGTCCATTTCTAGAATATGTGACCTATAATAAATTTCTTTTCTTGCTGACAAAGTTTGTCAAAAATAGGCGTTTATTTGTTACAATTGAAACTTTTTTTTTTAAAAAAAAATTGTCAATCAAAAAACTTTGGACTATTTATTTTTTCTTCCTTTTGAAGCCCCCATCTATTTTAAGGGTTTTATGGCCCTTTCATCTTATTTTATTTTATTTTTATTGATCTCTGTTTTAATGATTTAGAGAGAAAACATATAATTGTCGTAATTAAAAGTATAAACGTTTAATTGTCAAACCTTTCATTGAGAGGATATTCATAAATAAATCTTATCCCTATAATTACTAATGTAGTTTTAATGAGCTGACATATATAAAGTCTTTAAATTAAAGAGATTATAATTGAGAATTTAGAAGAAAATTATATTTATTTTAAGAAAATATACAATTTAAAATATTTTAAAAGAAAAATATTAAAATTTAATTTTGAACAAGAATGTTTTTTAAAATAATAATAAAAAAAAAAGAGAAAGCGGGCCCAAAGTATGCTGAAAGCTGGTGGGCCAAGGACTGAAACTCCATATTACAATTAATTGTACCGAAAATTCGAATCCTTAGCCGTTTATATGCGTTCTCATATGTCAAAACAAGAAGTCTCAATCTCACATAAAAAAATGTCATACTGAGGAAGCATAAGGGTGAGATATTTAGGGGAAAATATATAGCCATAGGTAGGAGTTCCTTGACACTCACATAGTACCAAAGCTTGGCACTACCAAGTGCAATATTTGCTGCCAACGCAAGAGAGATTTACATATCACATATTTCTCATTATTGTCAAGACCGAATTGGACTCTTTTGTTTTACCTTCCAAGAGAAGGTCATTTTTGAAATTTTATTTTAAAAGTAGGGTCATTTTTGTCAAAAGCACCCTTAATAGAAATAAGATGAGAAGTGTTCAAATGTCCTCATACTCTTCATACATCTATATATCGTTTTTCCAAGTGGGCGATCCTGTACAAATGGAGTGCAGCCAAAATAGCATTTTTCTCATTATTTTATTATTTTAACTGTTTTGATCCCTTCTTTTTTTTTCTATTCATTTTGATCCTTTATGTATTTTTTTAGTCATATTTACACATAAATTAACTCAAGTACCGAAATACCTGAACAAATATCAAGGATCAAAATGATTTTTTAAAAAAAGATGAGGGGCAAGACGACTAAAGACACAAAGATAAGGGACCAAATTGGCTAATTTGACAAGAATCAATGAGACCTTGACAACAACCAAAAGCAGAGAAAACAAATCTTTCTTTGTAGTTGGGAAGTTTGATCTTCTGGAATTTGGCCGACAAACAGTTCCTTTAGAAGACTATTTTCTCGAGCCAAGGGGATACTTAGAATTGATAGAAATGAACTTTTTAGAGAGAGAAAAATACTAAATTTCCCCATCAACTTTACCAAAATGGGATGTTAAAGAATTTATGAGAACTGGACTGAACTGCTTAATAGAGGTACCGGCCGGAAATTAGCCGGTAGCAGACCAGTTCTGTGGGCGTTGATCAATACCGAACCTTTGATTCATAGCATGGAAAAAGCTCAAAATCATTGAATTACATTACTTGTAGATAAGGAAATCATCATATACTCTCAATCAAATTGCAGCTAACATTTTCTTTGATTCAATTGATTAGATTAATATTTACAAAATTCAAAATGAAAAAAGCAAGGAACAGAAACCATTTACAGCGGAAAATGTTACTGGAAAAGAAATCTTCAAGCAGAAAAGACACAGTTCCTGGCAGCCTGAGAAACCTCGTTCTTAGGCTCCGAAAATTGCATCTTCTCTTCCTCAATTTTCTTCTTCATCAACACTTGAAGCCTCTTAACTGAAACCGAGACATGAGAGAACAATCCCATCTCTTCTTCACCATTTGCACCGTTTCTTCTCGAGTTCTTGATCCTTCTCTCATACTCTTCTGCAACCAAGATTGCTATGTCTGCCATTTACTATCAGTTGTTTGAATATTCTTGTCAACTCTTAGTCTGTGATGAAATTTGATGCTCTTACGAACTCAACTTTTGCGGGGTATTTATAGTGTAAATTTGTCGAACAGGTTCGGTGCATGTATGCATTACCGGATAAGGTAGGCACATGACACCTTCTTTGTGAGTCAGCTTTTATTTTAAGGCTGTGGGTGTTAGGTTTGCCGGTTTTTGTACATGTTTTCGTGGTCTTCTGTACGGTTTTGCTTTTGAGGAAATAAAAAAATAAAAGTTCAATAATAATTTTTTAAAACAAAAAGAAGTTTAGAGTTGCTGGGTTTGCTTTAAAAAGAAGATTATTTTTATCATATATTAAAATCTCAATAAAGAAAATGAGTTAAAAATGAATATATATATATATATATTAGTTTATCCATTCATAATTGTACGTCAATTTTTTATTTTTAAAAAAATTTAAAAAATTAATTATTTTAATTAATTTATTAAATTATTATTGACATTAAAATAATAAATTACAAAACTTATGAGTTAGTGTAATAAATTTTTTAAATTAAAGTAGTAAGTGGGGTGATAATAAATTAGTAGAATATAAATTATTTAAATTTAAGAGATTATTAATAAAATTTAATATAAAAATATATTTATTTAAGAAAAATGAATATTCAATTTCAAATAACTTAAAATTTCATATCGGGCTGAATATATTTAAAAAATTAATTATTGATCAAATAGTACTTCAACCGGTGACATTCTATATAAATAATTTAGTAAATATCATGTCCCCGAAGTGATGAATATATTTTTTGTCACATATACATATAAATTGATGATGCATAAATCATGATACATTTGGGGGTTTAACTATTGGTAGACCGACCCGGATCGGGTTATTTTGTGTTCAACAGATGGTAAAATGTTAGTGGGTGAAGTAGGGGACTAGTTTTATCTACAACTTACTAAGGGGCCTCATGGATTTTGAGAGTTTAGGGATTTAAATGTCTTCATGGGGTTTGTATGATCTTTAAAGTTTCAACTCCCAAGCTTGGCTAAATTTTCTGAAATGTCGGAATCAGCCCATCAATAATATATTTTCATTCAAATTGTATATTTTTTTTTACGAGATATCTTATTCAAATTGTTCAATTTCTAATGTTAGTACGTACATTTTTAATTATATCATTGTTATTAATGAATTATTTAGATAAATTGTCAACTATATATAGGATTAATACATCTGTGCTACTTATTAAATGAAGATAACTTATAAAATTATGTTACTTAATTATCATTTTCAATAACTTATCTTAATCCTTCTGAAAGTTCAAAATAGACAATTGTAATGAGATTTATGAAGCAGTTAAAATATGTAAAAGTTGGAAAATAAGGAAAGGAAATCGAGAAAGAGAAAAAGAAACATATATATTTTAACTTATGTTATCCAAATTTAACTATCTAATTAATTAAATTAAATATTACTTTTTTAAAATAAATATATTTCTCATCCATTTAAAAAATAAATATATTTTCATTTAAAATTTCACTAACAACTATTCTTTAATTTAAGATATTTGCATTTCATTAACTAATGTTCCTACAATTAATTATATTAATGATAATGACATTAAATTAACTTTATTAAAGAAGCCAAAAGGCTGTGTTTGATATTGAATTTTTAATTTTAAAGAAGCCATAAGAAGAATTGTAGGTATTTCTAGAATTGGATGTTACATATGTGATATATATATATATATATATAATGTATCTAATTATGATGAACCTATTGCATAATCAAAGTATGTCCGTTAAGATATATGAGCGGTTGTGGTCAAGTGATGTAGATATAGCTGTTATAAAGGTATAGACTAATGATGATATAGATTAATAGTTAGAATATCTTTTTCCAAAATAAAATAAAATAAAATAAAATAGTTAGAATATCTACCGCCTTATTAATAAAATTTGGGTTCAATTCCTATAGTATTAAAAGTTAAATAGAGTATATTTCTGGGGATCCTTTTTGTGTCTTTCATAGAAAAAAAATCAAGAAAAGAATTAGAAATAAAAGTTTCATTACTTAGACGTGCAATGCAAGTAAAACAGGTCCAACCAAAGTATATAGTTGAGATATCTAACCGGCCCTTATTTAATTTAATAATTTTTGGAGAAGTGAATCCATTGACTTGTTAAAAACTAACTGGACTTCTTTTCGTGTTGTACAATCAATGAATCTTCTTTTTGCTTAAGAGGGAAAAAGAAAAAAGAAATCAAAACCTCATTTGCATTTTTTTCCCATTCTTTTATGATATAAGAATCTACTTCTATTGTCCCTAGGTATGTACTCCCTCCCTATTCCATTTCAATTACGCATGTATTTTTGTCTCATTTCAATTGTTCAATTTTTAATTTTAATATACATTTTTACAAATATACCCTTGTTATTAATGAAGGATTTTGATGAATTGTCAATTGTTTATTGAAGAATACATTTTTTATGAGAATTAATATCTATACACTAGTTATTAAATTATGGCAACTTAAAAAGTTTAGTTGCATAATTATCATTTTCAATACTTGCCTTAATTATTGTGCAAGTCCAAATTGAACAATTGAAATGAGACGGAGAGAGTATTAAGTAAATTGTGTCTTGTGTTAATAAAATACACTAAATAAGTCTTGTACAATATCTATGTGTGAAAAAAATCTAAATACATATTAAAGGGAGAAAATTCCATCCATCCACCAATTTAGTAACTTCTTTCTATTTCCACTACCAAAAGAAAAAAAATATCAAATTGGACTTTTAAGTATGTTATACTTTTCACTTTTGTGATTAAGGTACTATATATTTTTTTCATTTTTAAGGTATCTTATTTTTTATTTTGACATATAAGGTATATCCGTCAATTTGACCCTTAGATCAATGTTGGTCAACCACGTCAAATTATTTTTATTCAAATAAATCAGAGGCATTTTTGGCCATATACTATATTTTATATATTTTCTCTTTAGCAAATTGACATTTTTTGTATGCTATGATGTTTATTTTGGTAATTAAGGTACTTTAACAATATTTTTTTGTTTTTAAGGTACTTTAACTTTTTTTCTTTTGCCATATAATATATTTTCGTCAATTTGACTTTCAAGCTCTCTTATTATCAAAAGTATTTGTTGTTTTCCATTAACAACTAAACACACTAGAATATATAATGGAAATTTTAAACCAACTCTACAAAAAACATACACAATATGCAACCATCACTTACTTTATCACTTGATGACATCTTAACTTCTTTTAATAGTAAACAAGAGAGGTGGGGTATGAGCGTAAATGAGCTCAAGATTTCATGAAATAAGATATTATGAAAAATCATAATAAAAGATACACATTGGAGGCACTAGGTGTTGGTATTGTTTTATAAATGATTTATATATACTATCAAATCATCTTGAGATAAACTACTTCCACTGTTGGTTGTCATCCTCCCCATTAAACTCGCTTCTCATTGCTATTTTCTCTAACCAAGTTAGCTTGGAGAGACGCACATAACAAAAAACTTATACCTTCACATGCAACAACCAAAACTAGTCGGGCAACCAATTTCCCAGCTCTACATACAGTTGTGTCACTGTGCTTTATTTTATTTACAAAGTGATTTTTTTGCGGAATAGAGAGAGAGAGATGAGTAAACCATATATGCATTTCAACAAATTCCATAATTTTGAGGGCATGACTCTTAAAATAAGATCAAATTAACACCAAAATAAGGGTTTAATTGAAGGAGTTGCTCAAAGAAGATAAAAAGGAACCATCAAGATTTGAAGAAGTCATCTTTCAAATGTTGACTTTCTCTTTAGTTCTTTTTCTAGTGTCTTTCCTTGTCTAAATATATGATGTTAAGCTAGAATTTTCACGTATTTAGGCTAGGATTTTTGGATTGATCCTATAATTTCTTCTAATTCGATTCTATTGACCTAAGATTTCTATTGATTAAGTTGACATATATTTAATTGCATGCTCGATATTGTAAGGTTGTATGAGTTGACTTAACTAAAATCAATGAAATGATCAAGTGCAATGACATACGTTGTCGTGTAAAAAATATAATTGACAGAAAAAAAATATAACATGACACAAAATTATTTACGCAGTTTGCCAAACATGCTTACGTCAGCAAGGCCATCTCTATGATCCAAAATCACTAGTACTCAAATTGTGTTACTTAACCGTTCACTTCCCAACTTTGAACAATGGCACCTATTTAGTGGATCACAATAAGATTCCCTTCTTGTGTTAGTTGTTATGCTAAAGCCTCCTTCAACACTCATCTTCCCATTTTTATTTATTTATTTTGGTATTAATAAGCCTCAAAACTAAAGAAATATTACACATAATTTGGCCCCCCAAAAGGAAGGATAAACACACAAACTACCAACACACTGACATGGCAACTAACATAACATATAAACAAACAAAAACAATCCCCTTAAGTATCCATCAGAGACCAAAACGAGATGGAATTGACCCCCTACTGGTACTGACCACCCTTATCTTACAAGATCAAAACATTAAAAACTTGTCTTCATCCCGCAAGATCAACGAGTTACCCAAAACACCAAAAGACAACAATAGCGCCTATATGATATAATACAAAGTTCAAATAACAAACAAAAGATCCTCACTCTATCACACTCTTCTTTTGCCAACAAATCTGTCTTTGTGTTACTGTCCCTTGGAATGCCAATGATCTCTCAATTGCATATTTTTTTCAACTATTAACACAAATGCTTCAAAAGTTCCATGATACTGCGTTAGGTTGAATAACGCGCTTGCATACATTAGTCGAATCAAATTTGATAATAAGACCATGAGTATAAGCCTACCTAGACCCAACATAGATCAACAAAGCTTCCTTTATAGCAAAGAACTCAACTTTGTTTGATTGAGCTAATCCAATTTTCTTAAAGAAACATATAAAAATAACACCATCATGATCCCTTAACATCCATCCAATGTCAACAATCTTTGGTTTACTCTTAGCAGATCCATCCACATTAAATTTAATCTTACCAAACACCGACGACAACCAAGCAAAGAGTTGTCTTCACTTTATCTTTCACATTTGGTATGTGTAGACACCATGGTACAAACTCTAAAGAGATCAATAAAACTCTGCACTTGATCATATCACTTAGTTGAGCACTATAATACTATTAAATTTTCACATGCTCAAAAAGCTTAAACTGATAGGGAATGGTTGAATTTAACTATTTAACATGTCTTCAACACGTGGATAATAACCAATAAATAGGCGGAAATAGGGTTGGACACAGGACCTCTTGCTCTGATATTATGTTAAATTTTCACATGCTCTAAAAGTTTAGGTTGATAGAGAATGGTTGAGTTTAACTATTTAACAAATACAAACCTAAATTTCATGATATCAACCAGATTTGAGAAATTAGTGAGCCTCCATTTAAAGATAATTTCATTACATGAATCCATAGGGATAAAATAACAACGAAGAAGGTAATCTTCTACACTTGGATCTTGATATTACAAGAAAACAACAAGTCCCATACTAGCAACAAAATTATATGGTCACCTAGCAAAATCCAATTAATACATCATAAATCACACAAAAAGGACCAACACTTCCATGAAATTCGCATCCAAAGAATTGATGAAATGAAGATTCTTCCTCTCTTTTAATTTGCAGCACTTTCTCTTGAAGAGTAACGAAAAGAACAAAGAATGCATGAATTCATAAATGATGTTGTTGGAATTTATTTGTTTGGATTTTGGAAAATTGATTGCCAAAAATTAACATAAAATCCATCTTGATTTATTATGAAAATTTTGATTATGATTGGACTATTTTGGTAAGTAAATATTTTATTGAAGATTTGAAGATATTTTTGAAGCCATATTTGGAAAATAATATTAGAGGGTTTTCTTGATTAATAAACATATATTTGGTCTTTCCATTATCTCATAAATTAAAGATATTCTTGAAGATTTTGGAGATATGGATAATTAGGAAAGCTTGCTAAGATCAAGGATTTTATCATCTATAAATTTTGAGTATCAATGCACTTGGATGTTAAGGCGTGCAAACGAAATACAAAAATTATATCCAAGAAAGCCACCTTTATGATACACTACTTTATGTAAGGATTTTATTGTCAAAGTTTATCATTTTCGAACTACAAATTTTATATTGTTCTAACGAGATTCTTTGAAGGCATTCGATTTTTGTTCTGGTTCTCTTTCATAGCTCTTTGAGAGAAGAATCTTCTGCGTCATAAATGGAGGTTGGGTGTTGAAGGAATTTCAACATAGTAGCATCAACACAATGAGGAGGGCTTGTTGTGATTCACTAGTAAAGTACAAAGTTGTTAATGAGATGTTGTACACTTGTAACCATTAAAGATTGGTGGATTGGGCATCCGGGTAGATCCTGCAATAGTAGGCTAGTTGCCGAATTATGTTAACAAATTTTGTGTTGTATTGTTATTTCTGCCGTTTTACTTTTTAACACAACACTTGATCATTTAACACATTTATATTAAGTCAACACAAAAAACCTAACAAGTTGTATCAAAGCTTTGGCCACCTTTTTATAGCTAATCTAGTTGGAGAGATCTTGGATAGGTTGATCGAGTTGACAACATAGAGAGTGTTGCTGATGTTAGATATGCAAAAAAGTTCCCAATATTAACAAAAAAAAAAAAACACAACAATTCTTTGACATTATGAATGATTTGACAAGTTTATATTATGAACAATTAAAACCTTTGAATTGCAATCTATCATACAATTCAAGTTTTGCAGGCTTTGGGAGCAAAGTAAATATAACATTAATTTATGTCAAATTTTCAAGGTTACAAAATGCTCTTGGGTTGTATTCCTTGTGAAAGTTATATCTGACCCTATGCATATATTGTACAATAATTGTATTTACTATTATATGTGCTGTTTTGTTTTGGTACCAAACGAAACACGAAAGGGGATATTAGTTTTGCAAGAAAGATTTGATTGATATATGCTTTACATGGGGAGATTTTGACAGAGATATTCTGTAGGGGAGATTTCAACAGAGATATGTTCTGCAGTAGAAGATTTAACAAAGATTTGTTTTGCAAGAGTAGATTTAACATAGATATTTGTTTTGCTGAGGAGATTTGGACAGAGAATTTCTTTTAATGGATCCTGAATTGATGGTTGATTTTATTATGTTGAATAATGTATGGTTTGAAATATGGATTTAATGTGGTTTTATCATGATATTTTTATGATAGAATAGAGTTATGTCATGGCTTGGCGATTCTGGATCTTCAATCTTCAAATTTAATTTGATGATGGTTTTGCTCCAATTATTGTCAAATCGGGAGTTTGTTGGAATTTATTTGTTTGGATTTTGGAAAATTGATTGTTAAAGATTTACACAAAATCCATCTTGATTTATTTTGAAGATTTTGATTATGATTGGACTATTTTGGTAAGTAAAGATTTTATTGAAGATTTGAACATATTTTTGAAGCCATATTTGGAAGATAATATTAGGTGATTTTTTATTAATAAATAAATATATATGGTGTTTCCCTTATCTCATAAATTAAAGATATTCTTGAAGATCTTGGAGATATGGATAGTTAGAAAAGCTTGCTAAGATCAAGGATTTTATCATCTATAAATTTCTAGGATCAATACACTTGGATGTTAAGGTGTGCAACCACAATGCACAAATTATATCCAAGAAAGCCACCTTCATGATACACTACTTTATGTGAGGATTTTGTTGTCAAAGTGTATCATTTTTTTAATGCAGGTTTTATATTGTTTTAATGAGATTCTTTTAAGGTATTTGGTTTTTGTTCTGGTTCTCTTTCATAGTTATTTGGGAGAAGAAGCTGATATGTCACAATGAGAGGTTGGTTGTTTAAAGGATTTCTACATAGAGGTATCAACACAACAAATGGAGCTTGTTGCGATTCACCGATTAGGTATAAAGTTGTAAATGAGATATTGCACACTTGTAATCATTATCCAACCATTAGGACTAGTGGATTGGACCTCTGGGTCGCGAGACATAGGTTGGCTGGTTGCCGAACAATGTTAAACAAATTTTGTGTTTTGTTGTTATTTTTGTCGTTTTACTTTTTAACATAACACTTATGTCACAACACTGGATCGTTTAACACATTTATGTTAAGTCAACAAAAAAAACCTAACAGATGCCTTTTGTCAATGAAATTCTCACATAAAGTAGAACATTGTCAAAATAGCTTGCTTGGGTTGATTTTAAATGTAATACATTCGATACTTTCCTTTCTTGATCGTACCTTGAAGATCTTTAATCAAGTCACCAATTAAGGATAATGAGAATCACATAATTTGGTCCTTTTCATGGATATATTAAAGATAAATATATTCAAAAAATAGCTCCAATAATTTTGTCATATATTTTATCTTCCAGAAATTAATCACAAAGAAATTTCTTCTAGATAAATCCAAAGAATTTCCCACAATTTTATTGTACGAAAATCAATTGTCAATAAATATTTTTGAAACCTTTAACAGATTTCTTAATTGTCATTGATTGCGATTGATTTATGTTGCCATGTCTTGCATAACCTAATAATAGCTTGATTTAGGTTTATTGTATGCTTATGCAACGATGATGAGTGATTGATTTTCTAGATTCGATATAACTTCTATTAAAATAAATAAATATATATGGTATAGATTGAATATTGAATTTACCCTAATTGAAATTGTGAACTCTAAAGCATGCTAAGTTGTATGATATTTTGACTGTTATGAGCTAATTGTTGCATCTATATTCCAGCCTAAGTGTGATTAATTGCATGATTTGGATGGTGGGTAATTGCCTTTGGTTTGGGCATTCCCGTTCAGGTTGAGAGTTAATTGCTTGAATGAAGTACGTAGGTTTTGATTGTCTATCTAAACAACTTGATTAGACCAATTGATTAATAGAGTTGGTTTATCTAATCACCTAACGTTTAGGGATTAATTGACTAGGTTGGGAACACATGATTCACGCAAGCCAAATTAATTAGTATAATTGCTACAATTTAATTGGAGTAGATTGAATATGATTTTATGAATTCCTATATCCAAACACTACTCGTATCATAACTTGAATCCTTACTTTGGTTTTTTTTTTTATTGGCCATAACTCTCTCCTAATATGGTAGATTAGGTAATTTTATTTATTTCTTTATCCTCAACTTGATTGATTACATAATATTGGCAAAATAACCCTTAATATTTTACATTTGGAGACATAGGTCCCTTACAATTTATTTTAATCTTTAGGTTCACTAACTTGTTTTAGTTGTGACTTTGGTCATTTCATCAACTATTTCGTTAAATTAAATCAAATAAGCCAACATTTTCTTGACCCTTTTCCCAAAATCAAAGGAGCATTATTGTCCCCTCACTATTTTCTTATACTAATATATACTTAATTTTTTTTTTGTAAATCCGAAAGCCCTCCTTTCTTATCCAAACAAAAGTTCTCTCGTCTACTCACCCTCAGCTTACCATTCCACTTCCCCCCCCCCCCCAACTTTCGCTCTCTGTCTCTTCAATCCAGTATCCCCTCACTACCATCCGATTCTCCCTTCTTCATTATTCCCCCCCCCCCCTTCTCCCTACTAACTTTTTTTGTTTTTTTAAATATATTAATTTTAAATAAAGATAATATCTCTATTTAAGTTCAAACTATTGAAATATGAATATTAAGTTAGAGATTTCATGTTTTAAATATAATTACATAATTTTTCACACAATTTAAAGTATACTTTGTACATATTTTCACATAATTAAATTTGAATTTAATCAAACTTTAAATCCAAGCGAAACGGATAAAATATGATAAATAAATAAATAAATAATTTAGTATTTTAATTTTTAACCACATTAAATATATTTTAAAAAAAATTACCTATTTTAGAAAAACCATTTTTGTAAGCAGACGATAAATTAACAAAACATTACTTACAAAGCAAGAGGTATACAAACCATGGCCTTTGGACGATAGTATATAATAAACGTACGTGTGCGTGTGAGGCGACAAATTGTGGGTGCCTATCTGGGGGCGCCAAATTGTTTGGTGTCAAAGAGTAATCTTCCGACTTTTTGGTAATATTAAAAGGCAAAAACCAGGACGCTCAAACGCCAGCTTGTTTGTGGAAAATGATATGTTATTGTCAATCTATTCGTTACATTTTAATCCTTCATATATTTTTTAATGTTTTATTTTTTAATTTTAGTACTTATTTTTATAATTTTATCATTATTATTAATAAGACTTTAGATGAATTCTTTATAATTTTTTGAAGTGTGTATTTTTTAAGAAAGATTAATTCTTATATAAATCCAAAGTAGATAATTGAAATGAGACGGAATAAATACTTTGTCTGTCTATAAATATCAGTCATTGTATTTTTTTTATATTAAAATATAAATTATTTTACAAAATTTTATGAATATTTACCATTAACATATTTATTTTCAACTCTTTTATCAACTCTTTCTCATTTTCAAGACAACTTATATATTTTCTTCTTCTCAAAACAAATTTCTTTTTCTATTTTTTATTTTTAACACATAATAATTGAAGATATTTTATGAACAAAAGAAGTTATTAATCTATGTAAAAATAGATCTAGCGACTTATATTTCTGAACGAAAGATCGTATAATTTTATTAAGATGTCAGAAAAATTATATATACATATTGAAGATGCATTTTATTTTTTAAGTTATTCTTATTTATTTCATCTCTTTTTTTTACTAATTGTTTATTGTTTACGAGATTATCTCTTTTTAAAGAAGCTTTTAAAATAATATTAAAAATAATGGATAAAATATCTTTAAATAGTAATAAACCAGTCTTATATTTAAGCACAAGACTAATTGCTTTTGAGGAGTAATAATTGTTTTTGTAGTTTTATGCTAACCAACTGGGTTGGGTTTGGAGCACAAGATATTTAACCAGGTGACGTTGAGATTTTACCCTTTCTAAGTCAACACGCTATATACTTCATATGGTAACATGAATTTTAAAATGTACATTAGGTATATTTATTTTCTTTATAGAAAAAAACTCTTCCCACTTTTTAAAGTCTCCAAAGAATGAGTGTTAGTTTAAAAGACTCATATTCAATTAGTAATAGAGTAATTGGTACAACTTGTCCAAATAAGGACTGAGGATTTTTTTTTGTATTTTATTTAATTTGCATAAACAAGTGATTCCACATTTATAATCTCCCATCAACATTAATTTTGATCCAAGATTCACGCAATTTCTCCAAATTAGTATATATATATATATATATATATATATACTCATTGTCTCTGGTTAATTATCATCTCATGTTCTTAAGTTAAATCTAGCTAGTAAATTATTCACTACTTTTTCCTCTTTCTTCTTTATAAGAGAAGTTAAAAATATAGGTGGAGAGAAAATAACCTTAGAACTTAGGCAATTAATAACTCTTAATGTGAAAATAAGATCATCTGAACTTTTATTTTTTGCGACACATTAAAGAACCCAAGTAAGAGTTTCTTTTTGATTAAACGAAAGGGTGCAACTTATATGTTCTGTGAAGTCATATAGTATAAATTGACCCCCTCAGCTTCGAAATTCGAATCATTATATACAATAGTAATTGGCCTATTTGACCCCCAACGTTTTAAGTCTTTGGACTTCTAGATCCTTAATGTTTAAATTTAAATTTTTAGGTCATCAACCTTCTAAATTTTGGAGAAATTGGTCCCGTTGATCGGAATCATGTCAAATTTCAGTTAAATCAACCCATCATACTAAACCTGGTTAATTATTAAATGACATTTTTGTCAATTATTGTTCACTGTGTAAAAATAAATAAAAAAACCAAATCAATAACATCAATTTTTATATTTTTCACTATTTTTTGAGGGTTTTTTTTTAGTAAAGTGGACACTCTTTAGTAATTTACCAAATTTATTGTAATGAGTTGACTTAGCCGGAATCTAACTTGATTTCAATCAATCGGATCAATTTATCCAAATTCAAAAGGTTAAGGAGTCCAATTACTCTATACAAGAGTCTCAAGTGCTTTCCACTTTCTATTATGGCTATAGAAGTAAAACACTACTTCAAATAACCAAATAGGTCATTCTTGATTCTCTTCTTCCACTCTCAAATGGTGGCAACCGGCAAAACTAGGGGTCGGGCCACATTTGAAATAGAGACGTATAAGGTGGAAGACAAAGTGCAAATGATTTGAATCCGCCCTTTGGGTGAGGCAGTGGGCTGCTGCAATTTCTTTCACACATGTTTCCACTTACTCTAGTGGCTATAACACATACTCACATAGGTTAGATGCTAAAGGAAGGATGTTTGCTTGACAAATGGCAAATTGAATTGAATTTTAACTTGAGTGATGTCTTATCCTATATTTTCATTTCATGGAAAATTTGGGATGGTTCATTATGTAGATAGTTCACTTGGCATATGTAGACAATTACATCTAAACAAGAACAACAATATGCCTTATTTAATTTCAATTTAACTTATATAATCCCACAATTGTTCATATTAATAATATATCGTGGTAATTCTATTGAGGTCAAAGATTCTATTTAACTTTTATACTACATTATTTGTTTTAAAATAAGTATCATCTAAAAAGTTTTGTTTGGTTTCATAATAAATGTCTTTCTAGCATTAATGATTAATAATTTCAATTTGATTTCTATTTAAGTAGAGAGATAATGTGCGTGATTAATTTGGATAAAGAGATAATGAGAAATTGATTTTAAAATATTTATTAAGGATAGATATGAAATTTAATACTCAAATTTGTATTGTTTTAACAATCTTAATAAGTGTTTAAATATCTAAGATGACACTTATTTTTTAAATAGAAAGTATAAAATTACCCCCTATATCCTTTATTATAAATCGTTTGATCAAAATTTACACAAACTATCAAACTATTTTTTGTCTTTAATAAAAAAAAATCTATTTACTAGACAATCTCTTCCTTCAACTATTGCTACATCTTTTTCCATCAATATGAATAATATTAGAAAAAATCAATAAAATATTCTTAGAAAAATCTAAAATGACTTATAAATAAAGATAATATAAAAATTATTCAACTGATGAAAGGAATACTAGTAATGTAACTAGTATTTAGTGTAGCAATTGTTGTGTAAGTGAATTAACTTTAGAACAAACTTGGCTTAATGCCCCTCAAAAGAATCCCATCAACATCAAAACACTTTCATTTATCTTCAATGTAAATAACAAAGATCTAGTCGGTGGATTATGACTATATATGTTGATGCAAGAAAATTAGAGGAGAAAAAAGAAAAGTCAGATTTCAAGCATCCGTCAATCAAGCAATTCATGTAGATTAGGATTAGGTACGTAGAATCCATTAAAAAGAATCCTGTAATCTAATTTGTTGGTTTTTGAGAGAATCCAAAGCATGTGTTCTTGTCATTAAAAAGAGTTGCAAATGGAGAACACATGGCAGCCACGGAAGAGACATTCACGCATTTTCATATGACATGACGCTCTCTAAATTCCCCAAAACTGCCCTTGTTCACTATTGATTGGGCAAAAGATAAATCCGTGTAATGAAATTATTCAATTCCTCTAAAAATAGTGTCTAGATGAGGGATTTATACATTTTAAAGCTATTTGAAAATGAAACAATTTTAAAAGACTTTTTTTAAAAAAAATTCAAAAAATTTAAATTACTTGTTTGAAACTTTTACAACGTAAAAGTTATAGATTTGTGAAAAAATAACTTTTTTGTTCCAAAATACAATTAGTTTGCCTCTTTTATTCGTTATTGAACTTTTTCGTCTAATTTTAAAATATAAATTTTTTAAACGTTCAACTTTAACACTTTCATTCAAAATTCACATATATAATTGTTTCCATCCTACACATGCAATAAAAATGTTTTTTTTAAGAACGTTTTTATCATTATATAACATTCATAAAAATTTCAAAAGGGAAAAAAGCAGAAATTTTGATATTTTTTTTCCTCATTCTAAATGTAAATCAAAAATAAAAATTAAAAATTTACATAAATAAAGAGATTTCAATAATTCTTATTTAGTAATTTGAGTTTAGTTTTTAATCAAAATAATGATGATTTTTGATTGAATTTAATAATTTTGAATCGATAATCTAAATGTAAGTCACTTTACACGTGACAAACGAAAATAGTAACATAATACTTCCTTCATTCAAATTGAATGTTCCGTTAACTTAGTCTAAAAATTAAGAATGACATTTAATATGAAAGAAATTATCTTATTATTAATTAAGTTAATGGTAGTAATTAATAGTTACTGGTATATAAATTTATTAAATTATAAAGGTTGTTAGCGAAACTTTTGAAGAAAAATATATTTATTTTTAAAAACCATAAATGGTATTATGAACATTCGGAGTAAATTTTTTGAAAGGAAGTGCTAAAACTAAACTTTAAAAAGCACGTTTGAGTACTACACTTAAACAAAAAAAGTTCAATAACAAATAATCATTATCATAACACAAAATTTGGACAAAAGTGTAAAAAATGAATTTTTAAAAAATTTGAATGCTAAACTTGAGCCAGAAAAATTAAAGTGCGAAAATGAAATTTCAAAAAATTTAAGTGTAATTTGGATAATTTGCCTTAGTTTAAAAATATGTGTCTTTCATAATGAACCATGCAAAAAATAGTTATTATTTAGGGTAATTAGCATAATTAGTATCTCAAACTCTACACTTTGAAAATTTTCATTTCAGCATACAAGGAGTTTGAATTGACTTTAACCAGAAACTTCTAGGTATTCAAAGAAATTTTTTAGTTTGTATAAGAATGTTCAACCCATTAAAGTAGCCCTCAATTAGTCATTGATTGATCATCTCAAATCAATCCATTACAACTTTAGTCAATTATACTGTGGATGTGAATGACCAGAAATTTGGCCCATGGCAACTTCAAAAGAAGTTGACAAACCAAGCTGGCCATCCATTGATGTTCAGCATTATTAAAAAAAAAAATATTGATGTTCAACAAACCCAGCCTAATACTATCTTCTAGAAGTACACGATTTAATATACAATTTTATTTGCCATCCAACCACACCTGAGAGCTCCATTGATTTTCAACTACTCCAAATGACAAGGAATTAACATGAACTTAAATTATCAATTGATAAAGTCTCACCTATAACATTTATGCCATAAATTTGAATCATGAATGTGTGCATTTATCCCTATTTACCATAATTCCCACCAAAATGTCAGAGAGAAAAACTCATGTATGCAATCAAATGGAACACAACAACTTATTACATTAAACTAAGGTGACCGTTGACTAGGAAGAATGTTATAGATGTGAATATGACCAAGAGGCCTGCCTAAGGTTTTTGTCACTCAGTTTCTGAGTATGACAAAGCCCACCACTTAAAACCAGCTTAGCTAACATTTGCTTCAAGAATCATGATTAATGAATAATGTGCAAACCAGGAAAATGGGGAAGGAGGAGATTGATTCTCTGCAGGAATGAATGGGATCAAACACTTATTTTTTCTAGATTTGAATTATTGATAACTAATATTCTTACAGAAGGGAAAATGTAATCTGTAAGTTTTTGGTGATGATTCAAATACTATTGAACATATGATGGAACATCCTATGATATTCAACCTGTAGTAGATGAATAAGAATTTTCCATTTAGATCTGAAGACGAAATCCGTACAGATAGACCAACCTTGTTAGTTCATCTCTATACGTTCTGCATTTCCTATTCAATGTTTCTCTTAGATCTACAGAAGTCCAAGTGTTTTCAGCTGCTGCACATGTTCCGGAGGAAGTGAAGGGGGAGACCAATCTGACCCAGTGATCTCACCATCAACATCTTCTACAACATATTCCTGGGAAGCAATGAAAATAATTCAGGCCCAGATATTACAACAGGGAATGAGATAGAAGGATTTAGCAATGATGTTATGCTACTCAAATATTTTAGAAGTGTGAAAATCTAAAGCAATGCAATTTAATATAAACAAGAAATCTCGTCAGTTTCTTCCCATAAATTATGCTGGTTCCAAAAGCATGCATGGTAGAGCAGGAACATTTCTCAGACACGACACACAAGGAGAAGACTCTTGGCAATCATGGCAAACTTAAATGACCACCAGGCTAGAGCAATCATTCTAGCTTTGTAAGCATATGATTCTCATAAATTTCAAAGTTAAAGAACAACGAATGGATTCCAAGATTATAACATAAAATTTGAAAGCATAATAAAATAACTAAAGGAGAAACAGAATAGACATATATGCCCTTGTGCTTGTGCATACATAGTGTTTTATCTTTAGGGCAAGTGTCCCCAGCAAAGTTATAGTTTAGCTTAAGGGAGAAGGTATGCAACACTAGGAATTTTTTAACTGGACATTTTGAGACTGTTTAGCTAGTCAAGACTTTAAAACAGCTAACCTGGCCTTACCCAACTTAACATGTTGGAGCTGGAGTGCAATACTTCACTATTCCCAAGGTTGTTTCAGGATTTGACTTCTAAATTTTGAGGAAGGAAAATAACAAACTAATTTCGCCATGAGGATAGAATCTTTTTAAGTACATGTCCAGATTAAGGAGAAATCTTGAGTTAAAATTATCAAGTTCTCCTCCATTGCTACCTACAGATTAAGAGCTTTCTAAGACCTTAATGAAAATGCAGCAAGAACAAATTTGTTGCCCATAAATGTCAACATTTAAAGATATGAACTACGCCAACTCCACTCCTGCAGTGAAGAATAACTTTGTAAAACATATCAAAAGATTGGAACGCAAACATTCCTCCAAATGGACCTAAAGACTTGAATAAAAGATAATTCCAAAAGGCTAGTAGTTGCACATACTAATCTATGTAACAAAAGGTATTTTAGAAACCTCACAGCAAGTTTTAAATTTAGCACTGTAAACCTTTTAAAAATTGGCATGCAAGAAAATCTATAATAAAAGTTTCTGTTCTTTGGAAGGAGCATGATGGACACAAACTTCAGAGAATGTCTTTACTCAACATCCAACTTTGGCATTAAAATCCCATATGATTGCATGAAAAGCAGAAAAGATAAAAAATAGACATAAAGAAATAGCTTAACTCACTTTGGTCAACATTCTTTTGGCAAGTATATGGTAATGGCGCTGCCAGATCCTTTGGCCAACCATTGTAGCCACCAATACACTGTAGAATATACCAATCACAGTAAAAAGTCCCAGCACAACTAAGGCCATTATTAATAACAATGGCAAGCCAGCTTCACCAGCACCTCCTAAACAAGCACATTCACTAAATGCACCAGCGCCACTTTCAAAACATGTGGTACAATCAGTCCACATACAAAGCGTTCCAGGCAAATGGCAGTCTGCACAGATTCTGTAAGGACAAAATAAAGTGGAATTATGTTGATGTTTCTATTAGATTCATGCAATTCAAGTGAGCCACATAATTAAGAAGATTAACGAGTCAATCTTCAGAACCTTAATGACAGAAGAAATCTAAAACAAAAGTTTATAATTAATAAAACAACCAACCAACCAACCCCACCTTCACCCCTGGCCCACCCAAAAAACAAAAGGAAAAAAAAATTAGAAGCTTACAATTTAAACAAATCAACCAAGAGTGAACAACTTATAAGAAGCTCTTTTTTTTATGCAGGATTTAATCCCTTCACACTCAACCAGGAAAACACAAGCAAAAAAAAAAAAAAAATCATTGTCAAAATAGAAGAATATCTCAAACACACAAAAAGCACAAGATGAAATAAAGATTCCAAGTGCATACAATGCAAAGTGCCCATCATGGGTAAAATTGGTTACAACATTTTCATATGTTACAGAAGACTCAGCTAGAAACTAAGGTAGGATTTTAACCTTAAGTCAATTAAATGTAAGACAAAACTAATTGAATTATAAGACATTCTTCCCAATCAGTCCTAGAAAGATTAAAGAGTGTGATGTGCAATGACCAAAGGAAGCAAGTATTTGATTATACAAACTACTACCACAACAAACTGATAGCTCCAACAACAAAATTACTGTAAATTGAGAGGAAAACATGTTTATCATAAGAAACTCAACAGTGCCATACCCTGGCTGACAGCAACAAAGACATAATTCTCGGCATGGCTGAGCGAGATCATTGCGTACTCTTCGGTCATAACAAGTTATAAAGCACCCAGATAGGCCCAGCAATGCAAAGAACAAGAGTGCACCTGCATGATAGTATACAGATGATTTAAAGGAGCTAAAATTTACCTGCTCAAGCATCACTTTGATTAACAGAAATCAAAATACAGTCCTAGGTCCAATGTTCGTATTAGGTCTACAATCTATGTCTACAACATAACTCTGATGCTCCTTTTCACGATTAAAGTGAAGTCCAATGCCCTTTAGAAAATACACTTAGAGTACATCTCAAATTTAATAAAGAATGAAAATAAATTGCAGATTTTACCACATATGTAGTAGAAACTAATTTCACTCTCAAAACCCCAGGCTAAACGAAGCCAGAACTTATTGTATCCAGTCAACCAAATATACCAAGTATGACAAAAAAGCAATTACCTGAAACAAAAAACATGGAGTATCAACAATGGATAAAAACTTGGCATTTCCCATTAAAACACGAAAAGAAAAATGGTAGAAAATAAAGGCCCAAAAGACCAACTAGCTGAACAGCAAGAAAGATGAACAAAATGTCTCTAGTCACAAAAAATCGGAACTTCAAAGTTCGCCACTTCCTATCAGCAAGGACGTGAACTCTCAAATGATAAGGAGCCTTGCAGGTTGTGCAATGAGCGAAGGCAAACCCTTCCTGTATAAAGGAAAATCACAGATAAATATACACTGTGATTTCATACACAAATAAATTAAATAAATAAGGGATATATTATACATTTAATTGGAAGGCATATACTACCACTTACAACTAATGTTCAGCTTCCATTATTTAAAACTAATGATCAATTATTGGATACATGAAGTAGACATGAGATAAATGTGCTGGGGAAAAATATTACAGAACAGATACATGTAGAGTAAGAGTGGTATATATAGGACTAATGTTATTTTGAACTAAAGATCAGTCAAATTGAAATGCTCTTTTGTTTTTCTTTTTTTAGTAAAAAAACAAAAATAAACAGCTTAAGTGCATGAACAAATGAATGCCCATGGAATTAAATCCATCTATAAAATAAATGGTTTGAATTTAAATGAAGAAAAATCAATTTAACTTTGTTCAAATAGATTCCATACCCATTTTGTCCGCCCCTAGTACGACTTGAAGATATCAAATGGAGATCCAAGTTTAGAACCTTTAATTTAAAAACTAAACCACTTACTCTCAGCTCTACAGTACTTGTCCGCATATTGACAATAGCGTAGTTTCTGAATATATAGAAGTGAATCTAATATGGGACTCATCGTTGTCTAAGTATAATTATATGGTCATCATTAGAAAATTGCACTGCCATGCATGAAATAGATTTAAAATGAAAACCAAAACGTTAAGACACTAGGTCCTTCCATATCAAATTGAGTACTCTTTTGACTTCTATATGAGCCCAGAAGTTTAAACCTTTGGATCAAGCCCCAAGAAATTGCTGGGAGACAGTCACCATGATTTTGATCATTTTCCTTAACATACAGGGTCTATCTACCTATGTTATTTCCTCTCTATTTTATGGCAGAACCTGAAAATTGAGTCTTACGAACTTCATAGTATGAAATATGCAGTGTAATGACTTCCTCTTTAACTAGAAAATTATAAATGCTTATTTTTTAATAGGAAAGTCAGCGAAGTAGTAAAAGCTCTAAAGAAGAAACTGATTCAGATATATGCTAAAAACAATTTATGTAGTTGAGCATATCTATTGTCAAGGACACAAGCATACATACCAATCACATATAGAACAAGTACATTGGTATAATCAAAATTTCATATGCTTACATGTGTAAAGTGCACCAATGTACTATAGAAAACATCTATAAGGAAAATATAAGGAAGAATAGTCAAAACTATTATTAGAAATCATCTATCCTACTAGGAGAAGATCAAAACCTCTGAAGAATCCAAGTAATTTCTACAAATGGAAAATAGTACAGGCTAAAGTCAATACAATTAGATTTTCTAAGGGACAATGGATTTGAGCACCCACATTCACACAATAAGATGAGAGTACTTAATACTGACCTTCACAGCACGCCAATGATCTAGGCATTCTCGGTGAACATACTTTGATGTGCCTTTACATTTGCAAGGTGCAATAAAGTCCCTACCTAAAATTGAACAAATAATTAAATTTTGGCATTATTTAAAGATTGTGTACCACATGAAACCAAAATCCCCCAATAACCTTGAATCAATTATAGACTACAAACAGCTAATCAAGCCAATATGAAATTACATGCTTGCTGGGTTCTCTCCCTCAAACCTTATCTAGCAAAGCGAATTGAAACCCAATGACTTAATAGTAGGCAAAGAAAATCCCTAGATTTTCTTAAATCCAATATGTGAACTTTTTAAAATGTAGACAAACCACTATAGAACCGTAGCACAAAAAGTAGAAAGATGATAGGAACCAATTACACAAAACTGTGTCAAAAAATTATTTTCAGCAAACAGGAGTCCTAGTTCTGCTATAATATCATTGATCATCTCAAAATTCTACATATATTTGAAAAGTTTTCCCAAATATTAAAATTACAGAAATGCAAATATAGTTCTTCATTCAGTACTAAACTACCAATTCAGTTCCCAGTAAAGGGATTTCATTTACTTTCAAACTAGAACTGAATTTCCACGCCAGCCTAAAACTTTGATCAAATTTGCCAAATTATTAACTTTGCAACTGAGCCCAAGTCTTCATTTAGACATAATTCAGAAGAAAGTAACCAACTTTACTCTTCCCATATCTCTAAACTCTGAAGTCAATACAAATGAAAATAAACTAAAACAAAAAAAAGAAGATAAATCAGCAACCTACCGTCAGTTTCCAGGCAAATTCGGCATTGAATTTGTTCACCTGGGCCGGCTTCAAGGTCGATCTCTGACGTGTCAGTGATTACTGGTGCAGTCATTAAAGGAGAAGATTCTGAGAGATGATGCTGATCACTCATGTTTCTTCCTTTTTTCTCTTTTATAGCCAAAACTCAATGTCTATATACAAAATTTTCAATAAAATTATCAAGAATTCAAATTAAATACAATTTAAGCCATTCATGAATGAACCCTAATGGAAATTCCTCTTTCTCTATTCTCTAATTCTCCTCAAAGCACCTCTCTTACCAACTGAGAAAGGTGCAATATATAATTATCCTTTTCTTGATGAAGAATGAAGACTTGGTAAATGTCTAAAAGGTTTGTAGAGAGTCGTCTTCTTCATCAGGTAGTAATGGGCATAGAATAGTGCGCTTCCAGAAATGGCCTCTTCTTTCTATTTCCATGACTTCTATGGAAAGAAAAGGAGTGTATTTAGAATAATAAATAGAATAATCCTCCTAAAACTTTTTTTACAACCAATAAATAGACATTATCCTATAATATACTCCAGGAATTAATACACTTTTATTTAATACAATCATTTATAACATTATTTAATCTTAAAGAAAGTTTTTTATTACCCTTTTATTAAATACAATAATTTAAAAAATTATTTAATTTTAAATAAATTTAATGAAAAATTCTTGTTATTGACATGATTAGTAATTACATGAATTAGTACAATATAAATATATTAATTATTTAATTTTAAATGAAAAATATGTTTATTTTGATAAAGTAAACATAAAATTCTGAATATTTTAAAATAAAAATCTAAAATATCAAAATAGAAATATAACATTTAATTTTAAAAAGAGAGAGAAATTTTATTTTATAATATTTTTTATATTTGGATTATATTTTTATATAATTATTTGTATTTAAGAATGATATTAGAAATTATATTTGGATAACGAATTTGAATTTTTTTTGTGATATTTAGTAGATCTCCTATTTACTATACTATTTTTTTTAGGGACAAAAGAAAATGCAATTAGGAAATAAATCAATCGAAGTGGCCGAAAATACATTAGGAAGAAAGTCACCTCAGAAGTATAGAATAGTTCTAATCTAGCTAAATGATGAGTTGAAAAATTTACATATCTCTTTATATAACAAATTGAACATGAATCCAACAAACATAACAAATTCCTAATTATCTCCAAAAGATGAACAATTGAAGATAAGTCAAAAGAAGGAGAATTAATCTTTCTTACAACAGATTAACAATCTCCTTCAAGAATAACTCTCTTGAATTTATGGATAAGAGCAAAACGAACACAATAAAGAAGGGTCAAGCTTCAAGGTATTCAATATTATCTTTATAAGGAACTAAGGAAGCCAAAGCATATAAAATTGAAGATAGAAGAATTTCGAGCTATGACTCCAATGGAAGACCGCATCTTGGAAGAAGATGTATCAAAATTCAGCTTGACATACTCATTTAGAGGAGGATATACCAGCAAGAGGAAAGAGAAGTTGTTATGACAGAACTCAGAATTCAGACCAAGAAAGAATTCTCATAAACTCAGCAACAGAATTCTCACTTTGTTTGATTAAATGAGGCACTTACATAGGTCTGCCTTCATGAATGAACTTATTCTAGCAAAGCCAAATTCCCCATAAACTGCAACAAAACCTAGCAGCATCAATAGTTGAAAATTTTGTGAAAACATGATGCAAATGTTTAGTAAAAGAAGACGTAGCCCCTCTCACACTTGTTTATCATAAACACAATCCAAAAGACAATGTTGAATATCTTCCTTCTCAGAACCACAAATTGGACAAGTTGGCTTCCTTTTGAATTTTGGACTCCAAAGCTGCATACGTTGGTAAAATGTCATTGCAAATTCTCCAAAAAAAATGCACAAACTTTGGAGGAGGGAACCACAACATAAATTTCTAGAACCTCATCACCAATAATAGGCCAAAATTTCTTCAAATAAGCTCCTGGCATACCATCTGGACATAGTGCTTTAGAGTTAGGTACTTGAGTCAAGGCTGCAACCAATTCTTCATTGTCATATGGATGAGATAGCCTTTTTGCCAACTTCTCGTCCATTACACCAAGTAAATGGAGGGCCTTAATTATATGGACAATAGAGTCATAGATGGTAGCTAATTCAAATATGTGCAGTGATAGGGATTCAACAAAGAGTAAAGCTCAACCACGGGAGAAAGAGGAAGATCTGCATGACGAAGCCTGTCGTACGACTCTTAAATTTAAACCTAATAATTCCTATGTAGATAGGGAAAGTAGGGATCGAATCCACAGAGATTTGTCAACTCTTAAATTAAAATCATTAATCGGAAAGAGTTTGGGGGGTTTTTGGTATTTTGAGAATAGAATTAAAAAGGAATTTGGAATATAAATGATATAAAAAAAAGCGTTAGCAAGGAATTAGTATCAAGTTATATTTTT